>QTSX02007140.1:158608-484873 GCA_014839935.2 Entomophthora muscae | reverse complement strand
CTACCACCATTGCTGAGACCATGTCCACCCAGCTGTTTGGAGTACTCTATATTACTTTGATAGGATTGGTAGACTCTATGGTGCCCAACTCCGGGCCCTGGTCTTTACTTGGGCAATCCTTATATTACATTATCAAGTTAGCACCCATCCTATGGTGGGCATTACCCACTGGCCTGGCAGTACCCCATCCTGAGTCACCTAATGTCTCTACCTGTGTCTGGCTTCCTGGCATAAATAGATACTATGTGGCTTATCATGTTACTATATAATACATTTCTATATTATCAAATAAAGTGACAAGGTGACACTGTGGAGAAGCAAGATAAAGAGAAGAAATGATAATTTTATTGAATATTGGGTGATGGCCTTATAAGACAATTTCAGAACATAAAGAGGATAATGATGCTTCTAGATGCTTGGGAGGGAATCTGGAAGGCATTCTGGAAGTAGAGCAAGTTGGGAATGTTGGAAATCATCCAATAGCTTTTATTTGGATTGCCTGGATTGTCAATCTTGACAAAAGTATCATTATCTTCTTTGAAACTTCCCCTTTGATCATTCTATATACATCCCAGAAGTATATACTTGATAATAGCATCTTTTGTGATGCTGGTTTTTAGCATTTTATAAGAAATTTAGTACTAAAACCTTATCTGGATAAGCTGAATGTTGCTTCAATTTGTGATGCTGTTTTTGTAATAGCATTTTTCAAGATGGCGTAATAGAAACCACTATGAAAATAAGATTATAAATAGTTTATTAGACATTTTAATTTTCCATTATTGAAACCGTGACCTTATTTCAAAAAAACACTTGAAATGCTCTTTTGATAGGATGTTTTCGAGATGGTGTATTGCACCCTCAAGCAATTGGAATATATTTTATGTTTAGGGCAAAGAAGTCTCGGTGCTTCTTAGAAATAAGACACATATTGCACAAAGCAATCAACATACGCCGGTGGAATTTTTAAATAATGCTTTATAGTTTATTGATTGGCAATTAGCTATATTTAAATGATTTCATTTGGTCTAGATCGCATCATGTATTTATTTTTGTCAGGAATTATCGTAAAAGGCTTTAAGTTCTGTGGTTCATAAAAAGAGTTGCCTAAAGGAAGCAACCTCAATTCCGCTTTAGTTGTATGCAGCTGGTTAGCGGAGTTCGGAATCAAGCTTTAATTATTATATGTGGATCTAAACCTCCGTCAAAAGTGATTTAGCATCAAAGCTCGGAAATTATACCCCTTTGTTACAATAGACAATCAATACGATGACATTCTTTTTTCAAATAATACACTAATAAACCTGGTTGAAACATCATTATATTTAGGCAAGTAAGCCCGCTTATTTATCAACTCTCCTAAAGGAGGCAATTCCGAGCCAAACTTGGACAATCCCGGTTTCATCCAACCTTTTTTGGACTTGATTGCTATTTCCCATACCGCGGCAGTATTCACACAATCCCAGCTAATTTTCAAATCCTGGGCCTGGAATCAACCAATCCCGCGAGTATTAATCGGCCTCTTAAAAATTAATTATTTTTACCCATTACTAGATATCGTTTATATTATAATTTAGGACATTGCAATAATTATTTAACGAATATTGATTAAATTCGGCAAATAGATCCTTTCTAGCCAATAAAATAGTAAAGATTGCCGCTACCCCCTGATTGAGTGGTCAAGCGCAACCATTTTAATTAACTTCAACAAGTCAAGTCCCCAGATTGAAAAGGAGTGGACAAAATCAAGTACATGTGATTCAAGGTCCCGCTCCTAGTTCACGCCAAAAGACGTGATAGCGAAAACTTTGGGTTCAATCAAGGGATTATCTTTAAAAGCAATCCATTAAAACGCATTTCCAAAACCAAAATAGAGATTTTCTTGAAAAAACCTTAATTCTAAATATTCCAATTCTGTAAACATATCTTCGTTTCTTTTGAAAAATTCAAACAAGAGAACAATTGTTTGCACAGGGTTACAATACAAGCTTTCATAAACCAGCTTGCTATAAAAAAGTAGGGTCAATAATCAAAGACCTATTAAAAAATTTAAAATTTAATTAGATTCTACATTATAAGCAGAAATAATAACTAACCTCATTTTTTCATATATCAAAAAGTACCGTACTTTTCACAGCCGCTGCTAAAACAAATGAAAGTCGGCTCAGAGCAAATGTAAGTCAGACTGTTGCGCTTGAGATATCAAGAGTACTCATATCTTTGAAGTTCTTGGTTCACAGGACACTCAATGACTGCACTATCATATATGAGGATATGGTTAGCGCCTTTTGTCAAGAGAACTAGAAAGATTAATGAATGAAATTAAGTTTTTAATTATGGCTTCTGATCATGCAGAAGCACTTGCCAATTGAATAATGATTTATTCTTTGTAATGTTGTAACTGAGCTGTTTAGAAGAGTTATAATATGAAAAATAATTATAAACTAGATATATGTTCTTTATTGAGATATCAATGTTATATAGTTATTATGAATCAGGATAGTAGGTGTCAGAAAATCTGCGGACCATGGTATTTTATCATCTGCCAGCTATTATCTTAAGTCTTCTAACATTAGGAAAGTACAGAGAACCTGTGACTTTGGCGTAACCTTTGGCCCAGAATATTTTTTGTCATCAGAAGTAGCAAGTCTGACAGGGCCCAAGGCCCAAAGGAATTGTGACAGTTCTTCCTACTTCTGGATATAGGTTCATAGTTGTCTCTATATTTTACTATAGATAATTATACTGTATGACAACAGTATCATCTTTTGTTCTCCACTAATAAAGCTTAAGAGAGGATTTTATTAAGGAAATAAGAAATTGGATCAATCATCAAGTCAATAAGGAATCATCAGTCTTTTATTCTAATGGACTGGATTTAAGGTGGCCCGCCTGCACATGTGCTATCTGAGTTAGCTCACAACACTAGAAGATACTGAAGTAGCATTAGGGCAACACGGCAGGAGGCCCAGCCTTTTTGGGGTGGTTTTAATGGAAGGCTAACTTGATATCTTCCACAGATTGGTATCATTTCTTTCTACCTGGGCCACTTCCAGGGCTAGCTAGCCAGTGGTTGGCTACTAGTTCATAGAGATGATTGTTTCACTTAATCAGGGCTACTCTAATACAGTAGGCTCAAAGCCTTTTATCTTAGAGTGTTTGGCCTGAAGGCCAAGTCCATGATGGACTCTTCTAGATATAATGCAGATGACAGTTCTTATGACAGCCCTCTTGTTCTAGGATTCAATTAAGATTAAGAATAGTAATTATTATGATAAGCAGGTTTGAGGTTGTTGTTGAGGTGGACTAATTAATTGCACAATATCTGCATGTTTTTCTCATTAATTAAGAATAGGGGTTTTGTTAATGCCAGGGTATGATTTAATTATTGGTTTCACAAATCTGTGGCCCAAATTATTTTGTTGAAACCATTCCTAAGAGCAATTGCAAGCTGGCCCACATTATTTTGGATAAACCATTACTAAGAGTATTTAACTGCTGGCTCACATTGTTTTGTTGAATCCGTTAATTAGTCAATATTCCAAAATCCTGACAGTAGGAATGTCAAAACAACAGGGTTGATCCCCAGTAAGGTTCAGACTAAACAGGTCAGTAACCTATAATCCTACTTCCCAGTGACCCAAAGCCAAATACAGAAGTCAACTTGAATTTCTAAATCCAGCAACATGACTAAATGTCAATCCCTGTACAGTGAACATCTTAATTCAGCGCTTGAATCATTACAATGATCAAGCCACCACCTAACCATCCAATCAAGTGATCTTCATAATCATATTTCTAATATCCTGATTTACAACAGCTATATAACTTTAATATCCCAACAAAGAATATTATCCAGTTTCCAATTATTTTTCCCTTTGTAGCTTTTCTAAAACAGCACATTTAAAACAGGAACATGATTATGAAAATCCCTTGATTAGAATGTGTGAGATTAAGCTGATTGACCACAAACAATTAGGCTAATCATTGCACGCAGATCATTATCATTTACATGCTGTTTAATCAATGATAATCCTCATATTAGCTAACAATTATACGCCATATAATTGTTAGTTTATTATGATTGATATGGCAATTATATGCTGTATAATTGTTAGCTAATATGGGGATTATCATTGATTAAACAGCCTATAATCACTACAGTAGCTTTAAAAGCTATGGCAACAACCAAAAATACCTTAGATTTAAACAAAATCCATCTCTCAGGTTAAAATACACACTCTGTTAACAGGGTTTATTGGCGTTAATGGGAAAAATGAGTCAACACAGCAACAAAAGGCTCACACACAAAGCAAAACCATTCAAAAACCAATCCAAAATACATTGATTCACAAAAAAAATGGTGTGAGTTGACTTTTGGTATACATATGTTTACTATGTGAATTGGTGACAAAATACACCCAAGCAAGGTGTGTCAAAACGCAAACCAAAAACAAAACACAATAGCAACTCACTATGTAAACAAAATCACTCACGCAATGTGTGCAATGGATTATAATCATGAATGATACCAAGGTATCTAAAATAAGACACAAGATCTGAAACATAAATTTTAAAAATATTGTGTTGGGTGTTTGAATTTGGAAGTAAAATCTAGGAAAATGGGTGGGTTTTTTTGAGTATTCTAAAATGAGTGTTGTAAAACCAAAAACAACTAATTAAGAAATAAAAAATCTATAATTGGGATATTGGGTGGGAGAAAATATTAATTAAATATCCATATTCAGACAAAAGCAAAAATTAAAATATAGGAGTAACTCAATTGAAATTTATTTAATACTTTATTAAATTTTAAAATGGAAGAAACACAATACCAGAGTATCAATACACCTGTTGTGCGCCACAGTTGCAGTCGCCCCCGCAGGTCAAAGAATAGAGTTAGTGCAACCCAAGTGCCTACTCAAGGAGGAGACGGGAGAGGAGAGTTCCATAGTGATGCTGCACTGACACAGCCGGTTCAAAGAGCACAAGCTGCTAGGGTGCAGAGCATAAACCCTTGGGTCCCAAAGCTGACCCAGAAGCCCACCAAGGTCACCACTACAAAGAAAGTTAGAAACAAGGAGGTAGAACTTACTTCATATGTGTTTAACGTTGTGTACTGGCAAGAGTCAGTCCCGTCAGCCATGCTGGAGAAGGTGAAGCCTGTACTTGATACTAGCTACAAGCCCTACGTCCGTGATAGCAATCAGGAGGATGACAAGAAGCCTCAGTTCTATCAAACAAATGGGGGACAGCTGGTGTTAAAAAAGATTGCAGCCTTCTACACCAAGGTACATATGCCCTGTGTTGTGCCCAATGCCAACAAGTCAATCCCCACCACTAAAAAGCTCACCAAGAAGCACATTCCCAACATCAAACACATCATCCTGCTTAAGCTAATACGGGAATTGGGTGATTACAAGGTGGCTGCAGCCCTTGTTGGAGTGGATCTCAAGTACGCCAGCAAGACCTTCCAAAAATTCATCAATACTAGTCGTGTCCTTGCCGCGGAGAAATCCTTGCGTGTTTTTACCATGCTCACCAATGAGCACAAATGGGCAATCCACCAGTTGATCACCTGGGACTGCCATCTTGAACTGGCAAATATACAGGCCATGGTTAAATCTACTTTTGGGATTGAGGCCTCAATTTCCTTTTACTACCATCTGGTGAAGGGAATGTGATTTTCTTGGAAAAAGATCAGGGTATCCCCCTACAACAGAAACAGCCAATCCAACATTGACATCTGGAAAAACTATGCAGAGGCGTAAACTTCCCTCAAAGCCAAGGGGACAGTCAAATTTTATTATATTGATGAATCAGCATTTGCCTTGTCAATGTACAATGGGTATGGCTATATCCCAAAGGCTCCAATGACAGGATGGCTCAGCATGCTGCAGTCTGTGCCACATCCTACTCAATGATGGCTCCCCTTGGTCCAAAGGGGGTTGAGCTTTATCAAATGATATTGGGTTCTCACAATAGCTGTACCTTATTATCATTCCTCTGATTGGTCCAGGAGCACTTGAGGTGCACAAGCCTGGGCTTCACCAATGTGATTGTGTTGGACAACGTTGGTCTCCACAAGGTGGCTGACATTCTCAAGGAATTCCCAATGATTGACACAAGCATTGCTGTGGGCCCCCAGCAATTGGCCATGGCAAATTTGCGCCTTCTCTTCCTCCCAGGCTATTTGCTCTTCCTAAATCCCATTGAGGAAGTCTTTGGGTGGCTCAAGAAAGTTGTCAAGCGAGGAACCCCAACTGGGACCAAGTACCTCTTTAATTTGCTGCAGGCCGGGATCCACACCCTCCCAGCTGAGACCGTGGCCAAATTCTATGGCCACACTGATTTGTTCATCCCTGCATGCCTATCCAAACAGCCAATCAATTAAAGGCTTACTGTGTCCAATTTTTTTTTCTCTTATTTACTATTCAAGATTTATTAATTATCATTTTATATTTAGATGTTTCCACACCTGAAATCACATTCAGAAGATCCATCAATAGATGTAAGTAATTTATTTATTTTATTATATATTATTTTATTATGCCATCTGAGGTAATCCTAAATGCTCAATACTGGATTACGCAAAAATATTTAAATCACTTTGGTCAAATAAATATAAAAATAGTTTTAAAAAATTAAATTTAAAATGTACAAGTTAGAATTTTTTTATTAACATATAATTTCATGCTTTGATGAAAACTGTTTCTACAATATGTTTTGCAAAACTGGTTTGCTGAAATAAAAATTATAAAAATTTATTATAATAAAAATACTATAAATTGTAATAAAATTTATTGGAATCATATTTTTATTGTGTGCACCTGTAGTGGGTTCTTTGGTATGTACCCACCCCGCAATGGAGGTGGTGCACAACCTCCACCGCCACCATAGTGGACGGTGGATACACCCTTATTAAAAAACTCCCTCCTGCTGGTGAAGGGGAGTAAGGTAAGGTGAAAACTGAGAAGAAGCTTTTTGGGCGGGGCTGCAAACCCGTAAATCCCTGCCAGAACCAGGGTGTCTTGGATTACATGGTCCACTGAGTTGTATCCAGGGGGGACCTTCTTCCCGTTGAGTGCAAACTGGGCCTTGTTGATTCCCAGAAGGACCCTGTCCAGGTCCTCTACAGACGCGTCCATCCTAAAGTAGAATAGGAACCCCAGGTAAACAACCAGATGAAGCCTTTGCCCAGCAAAGGCTTCCGTGAACTCACACAGTTTATTATAGACCGCGCTGATCTTCTTGTTGTGCCTGGTCTTTGCAAAGGTCAGCTCCATGGCTGCAGAGAGCCCTGTCTTGTCAGTACTCCAGGCCAACCCAAAGTTGGCAAGGAGGATTTTTGTCTTCTTGACAGCTGTTGCGTCTGCAGCAGCCAATCTGCCCACTGCGCGCCCAAAGTTCTCCAATAGGTAAGACAGGGTGTGCTCCAACAGGAAGCAGAAGCAAGCAGCCACATGAGCCCGGCCCATCTCCAGTACATTCTTGAATGGGAGTGTTGCCAGGACGTCCCAAACAAGCTCAATGGAGTTTACACAGTAAACTCCACTGAGGTTAACTGGGTCCAGGCGGACCAGTTGGGCATCTCTGTAGGCAGTAACTGCCCACTCAGATGCCCCCTTGGCATGTGTAAGTTCTGCCAACGCCTCCTGCAACATCAGAAAGGACTTGTGAATACAGTCCTTTAGCTTCTGCACAACAGTGGGGAACAGATACAATTGCTTGGCCACATGAGTGACATAATTTGCATAAAAGATGGCCAGGACAAAGGGGACCAGGACTTGGCAGAGTTTGCAGTCTACATTTTGTAAGAAAAAAGGTAAATTTTTTGAAATTTATTAATTTTGTTTTTTAGGCTACCTTCTTGTGTTTCTTTCTTGCCTGCAGCCTCAGCCAGCTTGGCCATTCTTGGCGCAATCAATTGCGCTGGCAATTTGGTATCCTCTGCCCTGGCACACTTGGCGGGTTTGAGATGTTCATACATCTCCGGGTCATCAACCCAGACAGACAGCACAGAAAGATTGTATGCCTTAAATTGCAGGCCCTCCACCACTATCTTCTGGATGTTGAGAAGATGCTCAATGGTCTTCTCTGGGGTGTCTGGCATTTTTGACATTTGTGCCTTTGCAGACACCTTGTCAATTTTGTCCCCAGTGAGGATGGCATACTTCACTTATGCTTTGACCTTGCGGCTAATGTCCTTTATTTTGGCAATCACCAAGTTGAGGTCTTTGAGTAGTTTTTTGAGTTCTCTCATTTGATTTTTTTACTAACCTTTCCATATGTTTTTATAGCTTTTACCCCAATATATTCTGTATTATTTTGATACTATTGCCTCTTTGTTTATTCCTTTTTTTTCCCATCTACTACATTATCCCATCTTTTTACCCATTTTGTATGTTTTACGCTCATCTCAATGTGTTGTTTGCTTTGTGTTGGCATTGTTTCCTTGATTACCATATTATTTTTGGCGCTTGACATAGCCCCTTGTGAAAATATTAACACCAATTTGGTGATCAGCTAAATTTGAATTAGAAAATTATATTATTAACTGCTTTTAGATAAAGTTATTACTGATCCAATTTCAAAACCTTAATGATAAACTTTAAGCCAATCAGGAGCCAAGTGATAAAGTGATTGTTGTGACATAAAGGGTCATTCAATAATTCTTTGGTACATATGTGCTAATTAATATGATTGGCTGGATGTTTTGCCATTGTAAACCATTGCCGCTGTGGCGAGTTGTTGATGGACTAGTGCTAACCCAGTAGCTGATTGGGCACTAGTCCATCAACATCTTGCCACAGTGGCAATGGCGTACAATGGCAAAACATCCAGCCAATCATATTAATTAGCGCACATGCACCAAAGAATTATTGAAGGACCCTTTATGTCACAACAATCACTTTTTACACTTGGCTCCTGATTGGCTTAAAGTTTAGCATTAAGGTTTTGAATTTGGATCAGTAGCAACTTTATCTAAAAACAGTTAACACTATAATTTTCTAATTCAAATTTAGCTGATCACCAAATGTTGTTAATATTTTCACAAGGGGCTATGTTAAGTGCTAAAAATAACTGTGTTCTGGATCTAGATACAAGACATAAAAAATATATGTTTTTATAGAAATAAGCTGAACATAAAGAATAAAACCAATTATAAACAAAGAGAACATGAACAATTGAAATTCAACATAAAGATAATATAAATAGAAAATGTTTGGTGGCAGGGGTTTATTGGAGCAGGGGAGAGTGATGCCTAGGAGGCAGAATAACGCAGGAAGGAAGACATAGAGGCGGTGCTGGCCTGGGGGGTCTGGGATTGGGTGGGTTGAGCTTGCGGGTTAGGGGTGGAGGCAGGAGGATTTTGCGTGATGGCTGCCATATAACGCTCATCATATTCCTTATTGGTCATTGGCTGGATGGACTGGTAAGTGGCAGTGGCCCAAGGTGGAAGGTGCTTATCCTTACGTGATTGATTTCCCATGTTCACATGGAAAACCATTTGCACAAACAAGTCAGCCACCATCTGGTGGCCAAAGAGAAAATTGTCGTCAAGGACCCCAAGATAGAGGTTGTTGAAAGCCTGAGGGCGGCGGTTTTGTAATGTGGATCCCATGTTGAAGAAGACAACATCAGCCAGATGGAAGTCTGCATGGCCAGCAGGGTAGACTGAGGCCTGGTGCCTGCGTCCCTGGATGGCCTCAAGGACGGTGGAGCTACCCTCTATCTGGTGGCTCAAGAAAACCTGGTACTTGGAATTCGAGCCATCCCAGGAGTCAAGTAATCCACCAAGGATGTGGCTGTATGAGTAGCCATTGATGAAATCTGGGGTTTTCTGATAGTATACAAAACCCTTGGCTGAAACAGCCAGAAATACACCAATAAACATCCCCTTCTTGACCTTCTTCCTTCTATTCTTGGTGACGGCTTTTCCTTGCTTGCCAAAATCATCAAAAGCTATTGATAGCTTGTAATAGGAGATGAACATGACACTATCAGTTAAACTAGTCAGGCATTGGACCAGGGTTGATTTGATGGCAGTGTCATACAGGGAATCCTCAGCGCCATCCCATTGGTTGCTGGCAAAATTGGTAAGAACCCGTATGGAAGCCACCTTCCCATACATCCAGAGCTGCACCATGCGCTCGGAGACTCATATGTTATGGTGCGCAAGCTGCTTCTGGACCTGGGTCAAGGAAAGCTTGGGATCCCGCTGGAGGAGGTCAAGCATGATTGGGTATGCCTCAGATATTTGTGACTCAGGGGCCATCTTGGGCTTCTTGGCTGTCCCAATCAGATTCCCCCTGTTCATCAGGTTGTTGAATTCCCGCATGACAGTAGCTTGGGTAAATTGCAACTGGGCGGCAATATGTTCCCAGGACAGACCCTGTAGATTCAGTGCCACAATTTCCTGAAGAATTTGGGCGGTGATGATTTGTCGCTTGGGGTGCTGAGCCGAGGGAGCTGAATCCTGATTGGCTGTAGGGGGGCAGGTTGGCTGGTGACAGGAAGTTGTTCCGAATCAAGGCTGCCATCCTGATTGGTTGGTTGGTGGGCAGCTTGTGCGGGGGTGGGTACGGGAGCAGGGGCAGAGCTAGACACTATGTGACTACTGAACAAGTCAAAGTCATAGGGGTCGGTGGTCAGGTACAGGCCAGCTTCCTTATTACTTGCCTCAAAGGCTTGGGTGTAAACAGCTGCCTCCACGTTCTGAGCCTTGCCTCCATTGAAGCAGGTGGGATGCTGCTGGCTTGGCTTCTGGCGCCGTCAAAGATATTGCTGTTAAAAACCATTGTAAAAAACCTAGGATAAAATCACTAAAAGTAGAAATTTTAAAATTTAATGATTTATTTTTATTGTAATCTCAAGTCCATATTTGGAAGGTTCTCAAAACCTTTTCATACAAATCTGGAGCCATGAAAATGGATAAAATGCCTCTGTTCCTAAATTGGATAGCACTTGATTGGCTGTTAAGCTGTTAAACTGTTATTTTTCTATTTTAGGCTGCTCATACTACACATCTTGTGTGAGTTCATTTTATTTTGTGCTTGTGTAATCTTGTTTCTAGATTGCTCAAGTTTTGTTTTATTTTAGTTCTTCTGTCAGTGCCTCATATGAATCCTGATTGGATTATAATATACTCTGGAACAGCATCCATCCATTTCACTTGTTGCGTCAGTTCATTTTTGTGATTTGAACTACACTACTTGATGTTTGATATAATTTTGTATAATGGGCTAGTAAAATTTTGTTTCTTGTTTAACAGTCCATTTATTAACTGAAATTTTATAAATTAATTGAATCCTGAATCTTGCGCAACTTGGATTTTGTTTAAATCTGAGGTATTTTTGGTTGTGCCATAGATTTTAAAACTACTGTAAATCATCAATTTTATATCTCTTATTCCATCCTACTGGATGTGGTATCAACTCAGTTCCACCCAGCCTGAAGGGTGTATATGAGTATATCAAACAAGTGATGTGCAAATGTCTAGGGAATACTGAATTTGGATCAACATTAAACAGTGTATAATTGGTTCCTTAATGTTTTGGGTCATCATTACACAGCAGATAATCCTTGGGTCAATATTGGATTGAGTCAGCTATTATATGGCATATAATCCCCAATTCAAACCATAATATTAATAAGCAGAAGGCTTGTCAGCTATAAAAGAATCACTGATTAAGCCCTTGAAATGGAATACTGGAATTCTACCTTCCAATGTAGGAGGACAGGTTAGGGACCATTTCTAAGTGTCAAACAAATAAAGTGCAGTTTTCTAGTTCTATAATAGGTGCATAAAGATACAGCCAATTAATAAATGATAGTAGGCTAGCTCAAGAAGAGCGTAGTCTGTAGCTAAAGTGCCATGTACGCCTTCTAAGGCCAGTAGCAACACACATGCCAAGGACAACCAATCAGGATAGGCACAGCCAGCAAATATGGACTTATTGCAAAGGTAGCCACTGAGAGCTGTCTGAAAGTACAATAACAAGGTTTGTTGCAGTATATATTGATACAGACACCTGAAAGGATGACAATAAGTTCTTAGTTACACCTAGATAGATTGTATCAGCTGGCTAGATTGTACTCCAATCCCAATAAACATAATTATCTTCAAAATTCTATTCTATTATAGTCTGAACTGCTCTTGCATAAGATTAGGTAGAATATATTGGCAAGGCTAACATCTATCTGTAGCTTTAATATACCAGCAATAACCCAATTTATGCAACATTGGTGCTCACTCAAAATCAAGCTTCTGCCAATGCTCATGGAAATTGTCCCTGTTTGCCAAGGATTGTCCTTGACCCTGCCTCCACCCAGCTTTGCCAATAAGCATGGGTATGAAATCAAATCATCTGACAGTGAGAGTGCTCCTGTATTTTCTGTGAGCAACCCTGTTGTTGTTCATCCTCTCATGACTATCCTTTTGGTTGCGGCTCCTCTGTCCTCTGTTTCTGAGAGTCCCGCCTTGGTTAGTTCCTACAATCACACACAGATTTTAGAGCTTTCTGAAGCCCTCCTTTGTGGTTTCTGCCTCTGTCCTTCTGACTGCCCTGACCAGACCCTTAGTATCTTCTTTCATTATCAAGATCAGGAGACTCTTTGGCAGCTCTACTGTCTATATCAAAACACTTCCTTCCAGGCCCTCCAGGAGCTTCTTTCTGGGGGAGAACACGCCATTTAATACCTTGCTGGCTTTGTACAGCCTTCTGTTAAACATCTTCAACTTGTTACCACATGCCAGAATCTTGAGTTGTCTTCCCTGGGTGTTGCCCTTCTCTCTTTCTGTCATGACTGGGCTGAGCAGTGGGCTGCAGCCAACGCCTCCTTTGCAGAGATGCGCACTGTGGTTCTGTCTAATCAGTCCACAGGGGGAACACTCATACCTGCATTGATGAACTGATTGACATCCTCAACACAAAGTTCAGATTTATTGTATACAAGGCCATGAACGCTTGTGGGGCCTCCTTGGCATGGCTCCAGGATGTACACAAGTTTTGTACCGAATTGGATAAATTTGGCGTTCAAGTAGCGGAAGATTTGGCCACCACATAACAAAATGTTATCTCCTTAGACAAGGAGGTGGAACAGGTTGGTTCAAGACTCCACCAATTCAAAAAGTATGTAATAGATGACTTCCAGATACTGGAGGCAAAGGTAGATTATCAATTGAAGATATCCTGCTCTTCCACACCAAAACTGTTGCTATGCTCAAATAATACCAGATTTATAGCACTGGAGACAAAGGTGGCAAGCCTTGAAGCCATAATCATAGGATACAAGGAGGAGCTTTTCAGAACACATGATACAATAATGGCTCTACAGGAATAACAAACAACTACAAAGAATGCCATCTCACGCTTGTCCAAAACTACAGTTGGTGTAGAGTCTGAGATCAGCCAGCAAACCCTTCAGATGGATAATCTGAACGTCCATGAATTCCTGGCAAGACTGGAAACACAAATATACCTACTGGAATTAAAAGTTTGCAAATACATTCTAACCAGCTGCCATACCTCATTTTTTATGCTAACTGATCATTAATAGGGCGCTGATTACCTCTCATATAAAGAGGAAGAACAGATAGCAAGGGGGATTTCCAAAGTGTTCACCACTCTTCCAAGCAGAGAGCCATTCACGCCCAAAGCTATGCCTAGAGCTAAATGTAGCTACACGGTAGATAGACAATCCAATGCCTCTCTATGTCAGCCTTCTGAGTCTTTGATCACTAAAAAATGGTTTGAACCCCTCAGCCTTCCCAAATTCAATAAGCAAGTAAACGTACACTCCTTCCTCAGGATTTTTAAGATGGCAATGAGAAGCTCCAGTGACCACCAAAAGATGACTACTCTCATTACTACACTGGACGCAGTAAGTGTCAATCTGGTTATTCCACAGTTATCCTCTACCAACTGGAGTTATCAGGAAGAAAAACAAGCTGTACTTGAGGAAGTTGTGTGGATCAAATATCCTCTTCACCAGGAAATATGAATTCAAAGCTATAAAGTTTTCTCCAGGGGAAACAATGCAGGAATTTGTGGAACATTTCTATCATGAAATATTAGTGCTCCTGGGTTCTGGCACAGTCTCCACATTTGACATCTGTGTTGCTATGAAACAGGCAACCCATCCCTACAAGGAATTACACCAAGCAATAACCCCCACTTATGCCAAGGGCAAGGACATGTTGGAGATTGTAGACTTTTTATGTAGCCATGCAGAAATGTTTGGTCCCCCCAATAGACCTGAGCCCAAGCAGCCAAAGATAGTCAATGAGAAACCATGTTACCAGAAGGAAAACACCATAAAGTCTTTTGCCCATCTTCCTGGAGTAAAGAGCCCCTATTATATTGCCTGCAATACAGTGGGGCATTGGAAATCAAAATTTCCAAATAACGTCAAGAAGGTACACGTTGTGCAGACCCATCCCGCTGTTGCCAATGAGGGAAAAGCCAATGCAGAGTAGAAGAGGGAAATTCTACCTCTGCCAAAGCTCCTAACCTTTCCATTGAACCTGGTCCCAAAGTGCTTTGCCCTGAAGATCTATAAAAGGGTGCAATACACATGGTCATAGCAAACAATCTTTACACTGTGACTGCCCATTCCCAATCTAAAGCCCGCCAAGAAGAAGTTACCCTGGCCAAAGTTTCAAAACTTTATGCCTCCCAAATCCAGGGCGCCAGTTTAAACTGTCTTTCACCATGTTTAAATGACACACCAAACCTGAAGTCAATCTAATTAGTGTTCCCCCTGGAGGAGCTAAGGTCTGCATACCCTGACGTTTGCAAAATCTTGCCCTGCACCTTGGAGAGCAATAAGGAAAATGGAATACACACATTAAAAAGTCTCAATGACTCTTATATTGATTTCACATACATTGACATCTTGGTTAACAAGCATAACATTCAGTAAATTGTGGATAGTGGTGCCCCATTCAACATCATCTCCATAAAGATGGTAAAGAAAATGGGTATAGCCCCAGATGTAGACTACATATCATCATTTGGTACAGCTATTAAGAAGCCCACTTACTTTGTTGTGAATGACGGCATTCACCATGTTTTGAGTTCGCCTTTGTTGGGTTATTTTGAGGAAAAATATCTCTCTTTCACTTTTGCCCTTTGAAATGAGGCTGGCTCTAAATTGGGAAATACAATTTTTCAGTTTCCTGATCCTGCGCAACTCACTCACCCCACTTGTCAGGAATGCCTTTGCTACCTTTCCTTACAACAACAAGGAAATCTTGGCAAATCCAGGGTCTGAAAACCCTTCTCCTAAATTGAACTGTCTTTTAGGTCCTAGAAATGAATTATTAGTATGTAATATCTGTCCTCAATTACCTTTGATTTCCCTGGAATCAAGTCCAGAGGCCACTCCCTGGGCCACTCCCTGGGCCAACACAGGGATTGAACCCAGGTCCTCTCAGTTGTCTATGAATCACCTAGATAACATTAGTATTCCAAGTTCAAAATTACCTTTTCTGATATACAAAATGACTGCCTGTAGTCAATCAGATGTTGTGATGGGCCCTAGAGCTTTCAAATTTGATTACACTTCAAATAATAATAACATTAAGAGACCATTAAGCTCTTTACTTGATTTAAATCAAGTAAGTAAGTGTTTATCCTCTTCTGGTGAGCATCTGCACACCAGAAGCCTTTCTCAAACTGTTTTTTCTCCAAAAGCTAGGGTAAATGACACCCAGCTGTTTGGAGAAGCCTCAGCAGGGGCTAGACAATTTTAAAAATAATCTTTTTTTAAATTTACGTCAAAGCTCCCCCTGCCAAGTTTTTCTCCCCAAATTTCCCCAATATTCTCCAATTCCCCTTGAAAACTATCATTTAAAACAGCACTTGACAGTCTATAAAAAGGCTCCATTTATCAGGGTGTTTGATTGTTCAGTTAATAAAGTCAATTTACTTACCTAGTTGATTTATTCTTTTGCCTGCTCTCCAAATCCTGAAATCAAACACCATGATGCTACCCAAGTCATCCCAATGGGGACCATTTGGGTATAAATGGTTGGTTTGGTTGCTCCTTGTCTAGTCCCTTACTGCAAGCCTATCTTTTGGAACCAGAGCATATTCTGGTTCACCTCCTCCCAATTACTTGGACAAGTTGTGGCGCCAAGTGGTACCAGGTGTATGGTACACTTCCACTCCACTGTCACTGAATCCCCCCATTACAGAAGAACCACAGGTCATGGGGGCCAGTCCTCCCACTCCTTCTGTATTTAATCCCTTGGATTCTGTTTTCCTTCTAAGTTATCTTGGAGCTTACTTCATGTTGGGAAGATTTAATCCCTTTTTGGGTTGATACCGTCTTATTAGAGAATTGTTCCACATGGGGATGGTCTCTGTTCCAATTGGTTTGCTAATAACAGGGTTGAATCCATCCACGGCCATACACCTTTTGGGTGGTATGTTTCCAAGAAGATGGGTTTCTGACACCACTCATGCTTGTGGCAAGTGATCCTACTGTCCTGGTAGTGTTTTATGGTATTGTATATCACTATATAATCCATTTCCCATTTTCCAATAAAAATTAAGTTCTATTTACATTTTTGTCTTTGTGTCTCCACATACTTTGGCGCCTCTCTAGCCATGTCTAGCAGATATTATTCAATCAGGGCCACAAGGTAATCACATAGCCTTCCCTGCCATTCTAACTGAGAGTTAGTACAAATCCAATCCTAAGGTTAGGATTTCCTGTTGTGACTCTGTGCCGCACCTCAGATCACAACAATAATGGTGCTCACTACAGGGGCTGTAAGCCCCTTGGTTACCCCTTTTGCAACTATGTTTTCAGGACCTTTGTTTCTGCCCATACAAGAGACAACTTTTCCTGAAATTACCAGTCCTCTTATTGAGGAAGACTTTGCTGACCTGCCTATTTTCCCTGCTGTGCTGAACCTTGGAAGTGTTCCCCGCCTAGTGGCCTACCCTTTGGGTACTCCTGACTTGTAACAAGTCATGGCGGTAGCCCTTGGGATAGCCTGTGGTGGGGCTATCCCTCACCTCTAGCTTCAGTTCAATTGAGCAGAATACTATGAATTTATTGTAGCACCACAATTTCCACAGCATCTCCTCTCAGCAGCTGGCTCTGCTGAACATTTATTGTCCTCCTTTGTGCAACCTGCCTTATCCCATCATCAAATGGTATTAGGGCTCCATGTTCAGGAGATTTCATTGCTGCAAGCCGCCGTCACTCATCATTGGGATCAGTTTGCATCCTACCAGCAGTGGATTCATTCCCTTTTTTCCTTAGTATTCAACAATCAGCGCAACTCTGTCATCTCCCAATCTTGCTTGGTCACCTCCATTGAAAGAATGTGCCAATTCATCCCTGAGTATGTCAGAGAGAGCCTTCATGAGTTCCACTATATGAAACAGCCCTGGCGTGCCCAAGTATACTCTACTTTAAACGCTTATATCACCAACTTCAAAAGACTTGTGCAACAGCTCAACAAGTTCAGTTCTTATTCCTTCAACCAATTACAGCAAGTGGTGGTCCATTCTGCAAAGGGCCTCAGCAAACTTGGTGAGGACTTTGATCAATAAAGGGCTGATACTGCCGCTACCATTGCCAAACTCCAGACTCAAGTAAATGAACTGTCTGCCTCCAAAGCAGATGCCCTGCCTTCTCCTCCATCTGGCAAGTTAGCAGATAGAGAACAGAGACTCTGGGATGCCATTCAAGATTTAAGAGCATCTACCTGTAGTCAGAATTGCCCCCCCCAAAGCCCCTCAGCCTGACCCTCAAATGCTTGCTCTGACAGCTCAGGTTGCTGAATTACAACAAGAGGTTGCTGCTTTGCATAAGGCAATGGCGTCTGTAGTTAGTCCACCTGAAGTTGTGGGCAAAGCTGGTTGTTGCCCTGGCTTGTCAGAAGCCCCCACATTAATTGTTCTAGAGAGTTGATAGCTCTAGTCAATGAAGTGGACCTCCTGAAGCAAGATCACTCTAAACTGGATAAGGATGTACAAGAACTAAGTTAAGTAATCAATTCAGAAAATGACATTTTGCCCCTTGCCTATCAGTGGCCCGTCTCTTACTTCCCAACTGGCTGAACTGTCCTCATTAGTAAAAGCACAGGGCCAGCGCCTGGATGCTACTGAGCAACAGACCACCCTAGCTAATAATACGGGCACCTGCACTGCTGAAACCTTGACTACCCTTGAAGAAAGTGTTCACCAGCTGTGGGCCAGACAGCCCCCCACTGATTTCAAAGCAGAATTCTCCCTGTGCATAAATGTACTTGATAGCAACAATGGTGGCCCAACTCCAGAAGCAAACTTCAAGCCTACCTTTAAGAAAGTCTTTGGCCCCAAAACCTTGACCATTGCAGCTTTTCTAACTATCTATGAATATTCCATAAGAAGAGCCTCAGATGAGGTTAATAAGGAACCCATTCTGACCTGTCTACACCCGACCTGCCAAAAGTTAGTAGTGCAAGAGCTGCCCATAATCAAAACCTGGGAAGATATGAAACAACTTCTGATTGAAAAATTTGGTGACCTTATTTTGGAAGTGAAGAAGGACTCCTTCATGCACATTGCTTTTAAGCCAAAGGAGGCCCTAGCTGAATTTTCAGATGGATTCTACATGAAAGGACAACAACTGATCACAAGCCGCCAGTTGACTGCACATGAAGCATACATGGCTTGCGCTCAAGCCCTTAAGGTTAAAAAGCTCCTGTGTCTTCACTTCAAGGCCCATAAAGCCATGCTCTCTTCCATGAAGAGCATAAAGACACTGTTGCAGGATATGCACCTTACCCATTCTGGGGCAGTTGTGTGTGATAATTGTGCTGCTTCTACCTCTGGTTTGTCTTCACGTGGTCCGCGTATCCTTACCATGAACTTGCATAATCCTCCTCAATAACAGGGTTACCATAACTGTGGACAAATAGGTCACCATTCCCAAGTCTGCACCAATCCTTGAGTTGAAGGAGCTGATCCCAAGGAACAGGCAGGAAAATAACAGTCAACCTAGAGGCAGAGATGCTCTTGGTTGACAATTCTTCATAGTCTCCTCCAATTCCCCCTCCATTGCTGACTCTAAGCCTGCTGACACTGAGGCTCCTCCCATTCTGCTGCTATTCCACAACATATCTGATGACTCTGACATGAATAACTCTGATATAGAAGATCCTGACGCCTATGGGTATTCAGTCCTGGCTGTCCCTGAAACTATTGCAGCCCCTTATAAGCTATGTTCTGGTAAAACTACAACAACTGCCAAGCCTCTGCCTGAAGCTAAGGAGTTGTCCCTTGTCCTTACCTCACCCAAGCCAAGAGATCTCATGTGCTTATCAAATCTTCCAAAGAAGCTGCCAAGGTTGCTGACGTTGTGTTCAAGAACGTCTCTGTCTTGCTCCCTCTCCAGACGGTCTATAAGGAGTTCTCAGGCCTAAGATGCATGATTGAAAAGTGGGACAAAGAACTAACAGAAGCCCAAAACATTCTGGCTGTCCTCCCTCCCTTTGGTTGCACCATCTTTTGTGTTGAAATATCCATCCAAAAGGTGAAAATTAAGGCTGTCTTAGACATGGGGTCTCCTGTTAATGTTGTCTCCTTGAAGCTGGTCAAGAAACTCTAACTTTCCCCTGACCTTAACTATCATCATTTGTATGGCACAGCTGGGCTGTCTATGACTTGCGCTATAGGAGCTTATTCTGCTCTTCCCATGTGGTTTGGCAAGCTACTCTTGGTAGCGCCTGCTGTTGTCTTGATGAACAAGAACTACAACCTTCTAGTTAGTACTCAATTCCTTAGGGAATACAATGGGATCATCAATTTAAAAAGATGTCTACCTCTCCATTTTAGGGTATGAGGTCCCTTTGATCTTTGAGGAGCCAGTTAAAGTTCCTGGGAAGCACCTCAAGACATGTGCCTTGGAATATCCCACTGGTGTTTTCACTTTAAAATGCTGTACTCATTCCCCCAACATGAAGTGCCCTCCTATGGCTTGTCCTGCGTCTGAAGGGATTTCTCTCTTGGCCACTTCTGCTGTGACTATTCCTCCCGGGTCTCAGGCTATCCTAGACTCCCAAATATTGTATGATCTGCCCAAGCGTACGTTCCTAGAGTTTTATTCTCCTCCCTTGCTAGGACGCAACAAGCCCTATCTCTGCCCAGGAATTTTGGGTGTCTCTCATAAAGACCCTGTTCAACTACTGGTTGCCAACTTGACTGCTCTCCCCATACATGTGTCTAGAGGGCAGGTTGTTGGCCATGGCAGGTTGTTGAATGCTCCTGTTGTCCTATCACTACATCCCTTTGATACGTTCCAGGACTTTAACTTACCTGAGGATGAGCCACAAGTCCTATCATTGTTCACTGCCCAAGACTTCCTGCAACTATCCCTGGTTCAATATAAAGAGGTGCTTGACCTACTGGATCAGTTTTTGGATATCTTTGCTAAGGATAGCAAGGATTATGGGTTAGCCAAAGGCGTCATTCACCAGATTGATACTGGTGATACTCCCACCTTTTGCGCTAAACCCTACCGCCCCAGTCAAGTAGAGGATGCTCAGGTGTCTAAAGAGCTCAAGCAACTTCTAGACGCTGGACTGCTTGCTCCTTCCCAAAGTCCATGGACCTCCTCCTTACTCATACTGAAGAAAAAGGATGGAGGTCATTGTATTGTGATGGACTATTGACGCTTGAATTCCCTAACCAAAAAAGATTCCTACCCCTTACCACACATTGACAATGCTCTCTGTTGTCTTGGGGGCTCTAAGTTCTTCTCTGCCATGGACCTGGCTTCTGGTTACTGGCAAGTTGATCTCTCTCCCAAAGATAGACAGAAGGCTGCGCTCATCACCTCTAAAGGATTGTTTGAGCCTACAAAAATGCTGCAAGGGCTATGCAATGCTCCAGATACTTTCCAACAAGCCATGGACTCCATCCTCCGTGATTTGAAGCTCTTATATGTTTTAGTGTACTTAGATGATATAAATGTCTTCAGTGCTACCTTTACCAATCACCTGGCCCATTTTAAGGAGGTGTTCATAAAGATTTGTGAAGCTGGACTTATTTTAAAACCATCTAAGTGTGCCTTCTTCAAGGAAAACCTTGAGTTCTTGGGGAATGAGGTGACTCAGACAGGAAATTGCCCCATGGCTAAGAAAGTTGAGGCCATTGACAAAATGCTTCCGCCCACCAACCTGCAAGAAGTTCAAGTCTTTCTGGACATGATGGGATACTATAGACAATTCATCCCTGATTTTGCAGACACCAGTGAACCCTTGGTCTAGCTGCTGTGTAACTTCTCCTTTTAATGGACTGCTAGCCAACAACAAGCCTTTGAAACCCTCAAAAAAAGCTCAAGGAGGCTCCCATCCTGGTATATCCTGATTACAATAAGGAATTCATCTTATATACAGATGCTAGTGACCTGGCTATTGGAGCTATCTTGGCTCAATTGGGCAACAAAGGCATGGATCACCCTGTAGCCTATACTTCTTGTGTTCTAAATAAACATGAGAAAAATTACAGTGTGACCAAGAAAGAGTGCCTTGCTGTGCTGCATGCCGCCAAGCAGTTCCGCCATTAAGTGTATGGCACCCATTTCACCTTGGTTACTGACCATGTTTTGCTCAAATGATTACAAAAACTCAAGGAACTAGAAGGACAAATAGCTAGATGGGCTCTCCAACTGCAAGGGTATGACTTCACTGTGCTGCACTGCCCCGGGATTCAACATCAGAATGCTGATGTACTGTCCAGAATGCCCATCCTTGCCCTATACTCTGCTGAAGCTGACCGGTTGTATGAACTAATTGGATACCCTTTGTCATGGGAGAGTGAGACAGAGGAAGTTTGGATCACCCTTGCTAAGCTATCTGAAGACACCCTCATTTGTGACAATCAACTTTTTAAGAAGGTATAAGACCATTACTTGCCCTATGTAAGGCCTAGTCTTTGCCTTTTGTTGGTGATGCAAGCCCATAAGGAGACAGGACACATAGGAGTTGCCAAGACCCATGCCTGGCTCCAGAAGAATTACTTCTGGGGAAATCTTTTCTTGCTGATCCCAGATGTTATTGCTAGTTGCCATGATTGCCAACTCCAACAACCTAAAGCCACTGCTCATGAGTTCAAGCTAGTCCCCCCTCAACACGCATTTCACACTGTCAGTATTGATACTGTAGGGCCTCTCCCTTGCTCCCGCTCTGGTTGCCGCTTTACCCTAATTGCTGTTGATTATTTTAGCAAGTGGGTAGAAGCTTGCCCTACTAAAGACATCACTGCCAAGACAACCACCGCCTTTCTGCTGCAAGATGTGTTATTCTGCCATGGTTGACTTCAAGTATTGTTGTCTGACAATGTGACTAACTTCAATGGCAAGTTGGTGACCTCTGTTGTTGAAGCCTTGGGGTCTCATCAGTCTTTCTCTGCCCCCTATAATCCTTCCACCAATGGGGCAGTTGAGCACGCAAATTCAACTCTGGTTTCTATCATGTGGAAACTCATCTATTCTGACACCGCCAACTGGGATCTATACTTGCCCACTGCTCTCTTTGCCTATTGCCTTAGCAAACATTGTGTCACTGGATATTCCCCTTTTGCTATGCTGTATAGTTGTGAAGCCACTACCCTATTGCTCTTGGGCCCCCCCTACTCTCCGCTGATAAGGCTATGAACCCTGGTGAGCATATCAAAGATCTAGTCAACCGCATCATTGATATACAGGCTACTGCCTACACGTCCACCTATAAGATTAAGCTGCTTGAGCTCTTCCCTGAAAATGCTGGGAGATCCCCCTGCCTGAGTTCAACATTGGGACCATGTTCTTTACTATCAAAATAGAGTGGGAGGACAAGCTCATAAGCTAGACTTGTTGTGGATTGGGCCCTTGGAAGTGACCTTCAAGTGAGGGTCAGAGAATATGATAAAACTCCTCTCTAGTGGTTGACCTTTTGCTTGCATGCATGCCAAGTTCCTCTGCAAGTATCACCCCCTAAGGCCAATCTAGAGGGGGGCAATGCTGTGAATGCTGCCATTCACCATGTTTTGATTTTTCCTTTGTTGGGTTATTTTGAGGACAAATCTCTCTCTTTTTCTTTTGCCCTTCAAATGAGGCTGGCTTTAAATTGGGAAATACAATTGTTCAGTTTCTTGATCCTGTGCAACTCACTTGCCCCACTCATGCTTGTGGCAAGTGATCCTACAGTCCTGGTATTGTTTTGTGGTATTGTCTACCACTATATAATACATTTCCCATTTTCCAATAAAGATTAAGTTCTATTCACATTTTGCCTTTGTGTCTCCACATACTTTGGCGCCTCTCTAGCCATGTCTAGCAGATATTATTCACTCAGGGCCACAAGGTGATCACATAGCCTTCCCTGCTATTCTAACTGAGACTTAGTACAAATCCAATCCTAAGGTTAGGATTTCCCATTGTGACTCTGTGCCACGCCTCAGATCACAAGATACTCTGTGGAAGAATACGTGCACTACCTATATGATTGGTTTCCATCACAGTATCTGCTCCAGCAGTTGTAATGCCAAACAAAACCTATGATTTCCTCATAGGTACCTCCTTGCTGATGAAAGATGAGGCCATGACATATTGGGGTCTGGCCACCTTCAAAATCCTGGGACAAACTGCCCTTGTTCTTCAGTTGGGAAGGGAAAGACACCATACCCAAGCCCTGTAATTTTGTTAATCTGGCCTGCACTAACAGGATTGTCCCTGTTGAATACAAACTTGTTGGAAAACACAGAAGGAAACCCCCCATCCAGATCCTGGAGCATAAGGGTATTCCTCTAAGGACCAGATCTTCATTTTTCTTGGAACCTGGGCACCAGAAGATTGCCAATACTGGGTTGTCTTTGGTTGTCCCCAAAGGACTCTATGGGGAAGTCATCAAACCTGGGGTTGTTCCTGCTTTGAACTGTGTTTGCGCCAGGCGTTGTTACCCCTGGCCACCAAGATATCCATGTCCTCTTGGCTAATCTCAAAGATGGTTAGGGAGTGGCTTGAGCCTTGTAATGATTCAAGCGCTAAATCAAGCTGTCCACCATGTAGGGATTACCATTTGGTCATGTTGTTAGATTTAGTAATTAAAGTTGACTTCCATATCTGGCTTTGGGTCACAGGTAACTCAGGGTTGTAGGTCATAGAACTGTTTGGGCAGAACCTTGCTGGGGGATTAACCTAGATGTTTTGACATTAATGCTCTTATTTTATACACTTCTGGGGAATTATCTCCTGGCTGCTATCAATATATTCTAGGACATTACATCATCCCCTTATTTTAGGATAATTGCATTCCAGGTTCAGCGCCTAGCCAACATCAAGCCAACCACTATAATTAACTCATTGCACAAGTTGACTTATTGTAAGTTGACATTCAGAATTAAAAACACTCTAATGTGGACAGCATTGAAAAGTCAGAATTAAGTTTTTGCCCATGAAGACACCTAAATGTTGACACTTTTTTAATAAGGAGAAGCCTGTTTCCTGAACATCATACCTAATAAAAATTAAGCTTCAAAATAATGTTTAGAGTAATGAGGCTACACATATTTAAAAAACTTTAATATGATATATGACAACTGAGAAAGTTACTAAAAATATGCTTTTACTTTATTTTACTATGGAATCAGCAAGCTTCACTATAAAATAATTTTCCACTTAAAAAATAAAATAAAAATAAAAAACAAAAACACTACATAAAAATTCACATATTGTAAGAAAATATCATACTCAAGAGCACTAAAATAAACATATTTCTATTTTTAAAAATAAACAATATTTATACTTTACTAGTAAAATACCAATATAGGCACATAATACAGATTAAGTCATCAAACTATAAATAAAAATAATTATTTTAAAGAATATCATCACAAAATATTTTTAAATTGTGCTGAGTATATACTTCTTGGAAGTATATGAAACAATATAAAGGGGAAAATTAAGAAGAGAATGATACTTTATTGATATTAGTTTAGAGTATTATATAGTACAGTAGTTTTAAAACCTATGGCAACAAGCAAAAATAGTTCAGATTTAAAAAAGAAAATAACTAACCTTTAAAAAATTGGAACTCAATGAATTTATATTAATTTACAATAAATTTGGGTTAATTTCAATTTTGTCTACAAATTAGCTCTTTTTTAAATCCAAGTTCATTTTGTTTAAATATGAACTATCTTTGCTTGTTGCTATCAGAAAATTGCAGACCATGGCATTTTATCATCTGCCAGCTATTATCTTAAGTCTTCTAACATTAGGAAAGTACAGAGAACCTGTGACTTTGGCGTAACCTTTGGCCCAGAATATTTTTTTGTCATCAGAAGTAGCAAGTCTGATGAGGCCCAAGGCCCAGAGGATTTGGGACAGTTCTTCCTACTTCTGGATATAGGTTCATAGTTTTTTTCTATATTTTACTATAGATAATTATACTGTAAGACAACAGTATCATATTTTTCTCTCCACTTAAAGCCTAAGAGAGGATCACGTTAAGGAAATAAGACTTGGATCAGTCATCAAGTCAATAAGGAATCATCAGTCTTTTATTCTAATGGACTGGCTTTAAGGCAGCCCGCCTGCACACGTGCTATCCAAGTTAGCTCACAATGCTAGAAGGGACTGAAGTAGCATTAGGGCAACACAGCAGGAGGCCCAGCCTTTTTAGGGTGGTTTTAACAGAAGGCTAACTTGATATCTTCCACAGATTGGCATCCTTTCTGTCTACCTGGGCCACTTCCATGGCTATCTAGCCAGTGGTTGGCTACTAGTTCACAGAGACAATTGTTTTAATTAATCAGAGCTAAACTAATACAATAGGCCCAAAGCCTTTTATCTTAGAGTGTTTGGCCTGACAGCCCAGTCCATGATGGACTCTTCTAGAAGTGTTTTAGATGATGGCTCACATGATGACTCTTGTTCTAGGATACAATTAAAGTTTAGAATAGTAATTATTATGAGAAGGATGTTTGATTTGGTTGTTGAGGTGGACTAATTAATTGCACAATATCTGCATGTTTCACTCATTAATTAGGAATAGAGATTATGTTAATGCCAGGATATGATTTGATTATTGATTCCACAAACCTGTGGCCCACATTATTTTGGTGAAACCATTCCTAAGAGTGATTAACTGCTGGCCCATGTTATTTTGTTGAAACTGTTACTAAGAGTAATTAACTGCTGACCTGCATCATTTTGTTGAATCTGTTAATTAGTCAATATCCAGAAATCCTGACAGTTGTCATAGGTTTTTAAACTAATGTACCATGAGAAGCCACATGCTGTCCATGTATGTCATGGAATTCATGAGGCTTGCCCAGGTAATTTTCTTCTTAGTAATTGGAAGGTTTGATCCCTATATTAGATGAGAAATTGATAAGAGTACCACTAATTTAATGATTGATTGGGGAAACACTCCGGGAATTAGTTTCCTGAGATGGAGTAATTGAAGACGTTGCAACATTAAAATAATAAAAGATTTGAGCTACTAGGACATGGCTCTCACTTAAGGGCTCAGAAACAATGAGCTCTCTAGGGATTTTCCCAAATTATCAACAGGAGTCATTGGGAATAAGATGTCCTTTTAATTGTCCCAAGATAAAAATAAATTCAGATAAAGTTTGGACAGAAAGATAGGGCCAATGAGAGTGTTGATGGAAGAAGAAGGCATATAATTATTGTCAACCAAGGGAGCATATATCCCTAGGTTGACCTGCCTTTTTCTGCCTCTTCAGCCTGACGTTTAAAATATACTTCTATGCTGTATTGGTGATTATTACAATAAGTTTACCTAATGGCTGCCTTGGGATCTACATTAGCAATTTGAGGTTTTTTGTTTTGGTAGTATTTTTTGGTCAATAAAGATATTATGTGGGATGTCAATAGTAGCCTCCTTGATATCTAGAATGGCAAAAATTGTCATTTAACCCATTTTATATAGAACTGTACATCAGGGAAAGCAGAGATGGTAAAGTGATAGAGTCATCAATTGTAACATGTCTAAAATTCACCAACACCTGATTATCTCTGTAGAAACAGTTAGAAGGGTCAGCATTAGATCCCCTCATTTGAGTTAAATAGCCATGTAATCTTGTTTCTGTTTACTAGGAATTTTTCTGCTTCCAAATTCACTTATTTCTTTATCTTTAACAGAAGTCCATGTGGCTTAGGTCATCAAGTGAGGAACCATAATTTATTGAGCCAATAAACTAAGGCAAGAAGGGATGTTTTTTACCAAATGCTAATATTTAGCCCTTTTCATAACACTTTTGTAGACATATAACAATAAGGCTATACTCACTTACAAATGGTATATTTTTCTTTAAAGGAAGGCCTGAAGGTTGTATAGAGGTTTATCATGCTGATTAGAGGTCTTTTTTGTGAATCATGTTAAACTTTCTTGGGGAGTAAGTGTAAGGAAAACCAGGGTGTAAGCAATCAATTTCCCTTATTAACAACTAAAAATCATCTTTTAAAGCAGAAATGAGGATAGCATTGAAATTTGAAGCTGTAGTAGGGGCATCTGGAATTATCAAGGCCTTTACTATATACTGATAGTATTTTACATATGACTTATCTCATATGCCTGAGCTCTAACCTGATCCTTAAGATTCTGGGCTTCAGTTGTGCTATGAAAAAAGAGAGTATCAAAGCTTGTAGCCTGTTTATTAGAGAAGGTAAAGAAAATCCTGGGCTCTGTACAGTACCATTTGAAGCCGGTTGTGATGATGAGCAGAATACATAAAATTTGAGTTCTACAGCAGCAACTCAATCCTCCAAGGCAAGTGGAGTAGATGATGATAGCCCATCATTTCAAGGAAGCCCTGGGAGTCCAGAAGGGCCAGGGGGGCCTGATGGACCTGAAGAACCAGTAGGGCTAGGAGGCCCTGGAGGACCAGAAGTTTCAGCCAGGTCAGTAGGTCTACCTGGGCCACTCATATTTGAAAGGCCAATAAAAAACTTTATTTGGAATTGATCTACATTAGCTTGAATTGATTGTAAAATTTTTTTGGAAGGAGGTTCATTTAGGGTTAACTTATTCTCAAAAAATACTTCTAGAACAGAATTTTGTGCCTGGGAGGCCCATCCAGATCCAGGGAAGAAACATCAAATCATTTTATTTCCTACTTGTGAGCTACCTGGGCTAATTTTTCCCGTACATGCAGCCAAGTAAAGCTCTCAGAGATGGAATCTGCTGATTGAAAGCAGGATCCTTGACTTCTACAGAATTGTGCAAGTCACCAATTGCATTCCAACTTCCAGTTCCGAAATCAAAAGCCTCTTGATATAGCTGTAAAAGGAAATAGCAGAGTTGGGTGAAGAGGTTCAAATGACATAGAGCCTCAGAATGGTGGGTGGCTACTAACTGTAGCAAATTATGAACAGCAGGGTGGAAAAAATTTTCAGGTATCAATCAGCAGGGGTCAGTCCTGCTTCAAAATCTGGTAGGTGGGAATTTGCATACAGGTCCTGGATAATAGAAACAACTGAAGAGGGTAAGGATCTATGGTATCTAGCATTATGGATGATTTCTCCTTGTAACAGTTGAGCTACAGTGAGAGAAAAGTCTGAATTACTAATGATTAACCATCTGGAATGACAAGGGGATATCTTGAATGGTCACATCCTTGATTGGGATAAGAGCAAAGGGATTAAACTCAGGCTCTGAGCTGCTAATTAAAAGCACCCAGTTGCTGATCCTTCCTTTTCCCTTGGGAGATGAATCAGGATTAGAATCCATCTGGGTTCTTTGGAAGAAGTCCTGGCAGGGAGCAACATTTATTGGGTTCTTGGGCTTTGTTGCAGAAGGAGAAGACCAAAGCTATATGTTGAGCCTAATATTCAAAAGAATTAAAATGTTTTCAAACAGGAGAGCACATCCTTATTTGTTTTCAGAGGTTAAAACAATGGTTGGGACCTAAAATCAGGATCCTCCTGTGAGATTTTTGCAGCAGTGAAAATAAATAATAAGTTGTGGTCAAGGGCTCTTAAAATATTCTGAGGACCACACTAAAAATAGAATATTTGAGGAATAATTAGTAGATTTTTGATAAGTAAAATATTTAATCTTTATAGCCTTGAGAGCCTGGCAATATTTTAAAGGGTTTCTAGGGGTATCCCAACTATTATCTGCAGTGGTAGATAAGGGGCTAGTGCCCTTGCAGAAGCAGGCGTCTTTATGGTTGTCTCAGATAGAGCTGATATCTCTGTTGATGTTTAAGAAGAAGTTGTTTGATTTAAAGCCCCATTGTGGTGGAGTGTTGTAAATCATGCCATTAATGCTATTTCAATATGGCCTTCAAATAATGATATGTTCAAATATTTGGTTGGTTTTGCTTTCAACTTTGGAAATTCATTGCCTTCCATAAATGGGTCTATTCAAATGTCCACCCATTCCAGAATACCATACCTGCCTTTTTCTGATACTGGTATGACCTCACCCCAACGTGACCCCTCTGCCACTCTGACTACCTAATGAGTGATTATTGGCCCTTGTCTACTATTTAAGTAGAATCAACTCTCCTAATAAATACAAGTTTATCCACATTTGTGTTGACTTTAATATTCTTCAAGCTTTACCCTTTCCTTTTTGCCAAAAGGAATTCCTCATCTTGTATTCCAGGAAATTAAGTTATGTGCCCTTAATTTTTCCCTGAAGGCTAACCCAAGGCTAGCTTTGAACCTCAAATCTTTTGTTATAAAGATTTCCTGCCATGTCCTCCTGGATGTTGTCCCCAGGAGCCAAACACAACAAAATGGTGTTCACTACAGGGGCTGCAAGCCCCTTGGTTACCCTGTTCCAACATGAATTCTCTGGTCCTTCCTCCTTTGTTTATGAAGTACCTGAGCAAGCTAAAGTTTCTAGTCCTCCTCTAGAAGAAGATATCATCAATCCCCCTCAACTCCTATGGTAATGGTGTTGTCTCCCAGGCCTGCTTGGGCCCCCCTTCCAGATTTCTATCTCAATTATGATCAAGCTTGTGCCGCTGCCCGCTCCCTCCTCCACACAGGTGCTGTAACAATGCACACTATCCCTGGTTGCCGTCATAGATATGCTTCCAAAGACCTGTATTCCTTTCTCTTGGACTTTGGTCTTCCCCCTGCACTGATGGAATCAATGGAGATTATTGGTGTGTTAGTTAACCAGTTCACCCAACCCACCTTGTTTCATCATCAATTAGCGCTAGAATCACAGAACCAGATCTTGACTGCTGTAGCCACCGCTGTCTCCAACAACCATGCACAAAATATGGCCTATCAAGAATAGTCACATAGCCTCTTTGCGTGTATTTTGGATAACCAGCACAACTTGATGGCTTCCTAGAAGTACTTAACCTTGTTGTTGAACTCCCTTTGCTCCTTGCTCCCTGGATATATCAAGGATCAACTGTGCAAACTGAATGATCACCAAGCTACATGGCGTGGACAGATAGAAGTAACCCTTCTAAAGTACTGTCAGGATTTTGAGACTTTGGTTACTGAGCTCAACCAATTTTGAGAACATGTTAATTCTCAACTTGAGCTGGTTGGGACTCATATCAATGTCTGGGGCCACCATTTGCACCACCAATATGGTCTGGATAAGGCTGTGTTTGGAGACACTCTGAATCAAGTACAAAACTATGTTGATGATAGAGTAGCTTCCATCAAAGTGACTCCTCCTGCCCCTTCTGTTGAGTTCCTGTCTGAATTTGAAGCTAGGGTATGGGAAGCCAAAGCTGAACTCAAAGCCACTACTCAACTACAATCTTCTGTTCTAAACCCTTCTCAATTAGAGCCTATGCCCAATCCTTGCATTGCCTTGCTAACCAACCAAGTGGTTACCTTGCAAGAAGAGATTGAGTACTTGAGACAACGCCTCTCTGATCCTAATGACTTGTCCTCCAAATCTGATGGAAAAAAAGTAGGCTGAGGTCACTGGTACTCCTACCACTAGCAATCATGGGTGCTGCCCTGTCTTGAAAGGCCAACCCTGGGTCAACTGCGCCCTTGCCCTGGATCAGCTAGCGGAAGTAACAAATGATGTTGCTGATAGTCAGGACACATTGGAGAGAGAGGTAAAAAAACCTCTCTCTCTTGACAGAGACAATGAATGGACAGGTCATCCCCTTGGTTGCTCAGACCACTTCCCTGACCACCTGCCTCAACAGGATTTATGGCACCTTATTGGTGCAACAGATTAATATTGATGAATTTGGAGTTGCTGCCACCACTTCTAGAGATATTAGTGAACAGAATTTCTACACTGGATACCCTGGAAGAGAGCCTTCAACTTCTCTGGGCTAGACAGCCTACTGCTGAATCTGAGTTTGAGGGCAACTCCCACATCAATGTCCTCAACCCAGGTGACAACAGTCAGTCCACTTCATTGTCCATCAATCCCAACTATAGGCCTTCCTTCAAGAAGATATTTGATCCCAAAACCTCTACCATTGCTGCATTCCTGACCATTTACAAGACTGCAATGTGTAGGGCTACTGAAGAGCTTAAAAAGGAGCATATTCTTACATTCCTGCATCCTACATGCCAAGAAGTTGTAGTCCCCAAGCTCCCTTCCATTGTTACTTGGGAGGACATGAAACGCCTCCTGATTGAAGAATTTTGAGGATATCTCAGCTTGGGGGTCAAGAAATATGCATTTATGCACATTGCCTTTAAGACCAATGAAACCCTGGCTGAATTTTCTGATTGCTTCTATATTAAAGGACAATAGTTAATCACCAGCTGTCAGTTAGCTCCCAGTGAAGCTTACACAGCATGTTCAAACACTTTGAAGGCAAATCAGCTCCTGTGCCTGCACTTTAAGGCGCACAAAGCTTCTATTATGTCCATGGAGAGTATTAAGACCCTCTTACAAGACATGCATTTGACCCACAGGGGTACCATGGTATGTGAAAATAAGGCCAACAACGCTGGAACCACCTCTTTATACTCTGCGCATTATGACTCTGGGCTCAAGGGGACAGCCTAAGAGACAAGGATGTCACAATTGTGGTCAAATAGGGCACCACTTGCGTACCTGTATCAACCCTCAGGTATAAGGTTGCAACTCAAGGAGCAGGAGGGAAAAGAGAGGTCAGCTTAGAGGCAAAGACGCTTTCTGCTGATCCATCTCTCCCGTCTTCTCCTGATCCTCCCTCTGACAAGAAATCTCCCCCTTTAGATGACCCAACTATTCTTCAACTGATCCACAATCTTTCCAGTGATTATGAACCTGAAGATTCTGAATGTGATGAATCAGATAGTAATGGCTACTCTGTGTTGTCAGTCCAGGAAACTGTGTTTGTCCCTTACAAGCTTTGCTTGGGGAAAATTACCTCTACCTCTTACATACCTTCAGTCAAAGCCAAAGCTGTGATGGCTTGTCCCTACCTGGCCCAGGCTTATTGACCTCCTGTCTTGGTAGACTCTTCTGAATAAGCTGATGAACTAGCAGAAGCTCTCTTTCAGAATGTGACTGTATCCCTCCCTTTGCAGACTGTGTATAAGGAAGTTCCTGCCTTACAATGCATGTTATCCAAATGAGAGAAAGAGTTGGAAGCTGCACAGGACGTTCTGGCTGTCTTGCCCACCTTTGGGAAAGACACTACAAGTGTGGAAGTGTCAATCCAAAAGGTTAAGATCAAGGCTATCTTGGACATGGGCTCTCCAGTCAATATGGTATCATCCAAGCTAATAAAGAAGCTTAAGCTGGCCCCTGACCTCAACTACACTCAATCATATGGTACTGCTGTCATGGCTCAAACCTGAGCTATTGGATCCTACTCTGCTCTACCAATGAGGTTTGGGAAGCTTCTTATTGCGTCCCCAGCTGTTGCCCTAGAAAAAAAGGCTACAATCTCCTAGTTGGTATGCAATTCCTCCAAGAATATAATGGAATTATAAAACTTTGAGATGGGTATCTATTTCTCTTAGGATATGAGGTCCCTTTAATTTTTAAAGAACCTCCACGCTTACCGGGCAAACACCTTAAGACTTGTGTGCTCAAATATCCACAGGTATCTTCTCGCTCAAGTAAAGAACTCATTCCTCTAATATGTGTTCCCCTCCTCCTTCCTATCCTGCAGAGGAAGATGTGCCTCCTCTTGCCCCTGCAGCTGACACCATTCCTTCAGGCTCCCAAGTGATTATAGACTCTCAGATCTCTTACAAATTTTCTGAAAATTCATTCCTGGAGCTATACTCTCCTGAATCTCTAAGCTGCAGAGAGCCTCAATTATGCCCATGAATCTTAGATCAAACTCATAAGGAGCCTGTAAATCTGTTGCTAGCTAACCTGACTGCTTTGTCTATGCATGTATCTTAGGTCCAAGTTGTAGGGCATGGTCGCATATTAGGAGCAGAACAGGTGGCGTCCCTCTACCCTTTTGTAACCTTCAGCAACTTTAATCTACCTGAGAAAAACCCTCAGATTCTCTTCTTGTTCACCACTTCTGATTTCCTACAACTGTCACCCATTCAACAAAAAGATGTAATATAACTGCTTGATCAGTTTAACAATATCTTTGCCTCTGGACCTACAGATTATGGCCTAGCCAAGGGGTCCATCCATCATATAGATACTGGTGATGTGCTGCCCTTTTGTGCCAAGCCTTACCGCTGTAGTAGGGTAGAGGATGCCCAGGCTTCTAAGGAGCTTAAACAACTCTTGGATGCTGGTCTCTTGGCTCCCTCTCAGAGCCCTTGGCCTCTTTTTGCTTATCCTCAAGAAGAAGGACGGAGGCCACCACATTGTGATGGATTACTGCTGTCTAAGCTTGCTCATGAAGAAGGATTCATACCTGTTGCCTAGGATTGATGATGCTCTCAGACAATTAGGAGGCTTGAAATTCTTTTCAGCTATGGATTTAGCTTCTGGATATTGGCAGGTTGACTTATCTCCCAAGGACAGAGAAAAGGCTGCCCTTATCACTGCAGAAGGCCACTATGAACCCACTTACATTCCCCAAGGGCTCTGCAACTCCCGGCTACGTTTCAGAGGGCTATGGACTCTATTCTACGGGATCTTAAGCTCTCCTGTGTTCTTGTATATCTTGAAAATATTACTGTGTTTAGCTTCACCTTTACTGACCACTTGGGTCATCTCAAAGCTGTCTTCATCAAGATTTGAGAAGCTGGCTTAAAGCTTAACCCCTCCAAAAGCTCTTTCTTTAAAAAAATGACTCGGATTCTTGGGCCATGAGGTCACCCAAACTGGAATATGCCCCATGAATAATAAGGTGGAAGCCATTGACAAGACGCTGCCTCCCACAAATCTATGGGAAGTCCAAGTGTTTCTTGGCATGATGGTATACTATTACCAGTTCATCCCTGACTTTGCTGAATTGAGCAAACCCCTTGTCCAACTCCTCTGCAATGTACCCTTTGAGTGGACTGACAGCCAACAGCAATCCTTTGAAGCCTGAAAGCCAAGCTTAAAGAGGTTCCCATCCTAGTCTACCCTGATTATTATAAGGAGTCAATCTTGTACACTGACGCTAGTGGAGTAGCTGTAGGTGCCATCTTAGACCAGCTTGATGATGAAGGCGTGGACCAACCTGTGGCCTATTCTTCACAAGCCCTCAAAAAACACAAGAAGAACTGTAGCGTCACTGAAAAAGAATACCTAGTAGTTCTACATGCAGTAAAACAGCTCTGGAATTACATTTACAGAGCTCACCTTACTATAATCACTGACCACTCCTCCCTTAAGTGGCTACAGCAATTAAAAGAGCCTGGAGGTTGATTATTATTTTGGGCTTTGCGCTTGAAAGGATACAATTTCACTGTGGTAGACTGTCCTGGTGCACAACACCAGAATGCTGATGGTTTGTCAAGGGTGTCTATACTAGCTATCCATACTGAAGACTCCAATTGCCTATATAAGTTGATAGGGTACCCTGACTGCTGGACCACTGAGCCAGAAGACATCTGCTTGGCACTGCAGGCCCTATCAAAGGATACTGTGATTTGGGATAGACAACTTTTCAAGAAAGTCAACAATGCTTATTTTCTCTACATCTGCCCCAGTATGAGAATAGTCATCTTCTTCCAAACTCACCTTGATACTGGACATGGAGGCATAGCAAAAACTCATGACTGGTTATGCAAGAACTTCTATTGGGAAAACATGTGCCTCCTAATCCCTGATTTTCTTGCCTCCTGTCATTCTTGTCAGATACAACAAACCACAACCTTCCCGACATCAGTTCAAACTCATCCCCCCTAAGCATGCTTTCCACACTGTGAGTATTGATGCTGTTGGGCCTCTCCCTTGTTCTAGGTCAGGGTGTCAATTCATCTTGGTAGCTGTAGACTATTTTAGTAAATGGTTCAAAGCCAGAGCAACCAAAGATATAACTGCCAAGACCACTGCTAATTTCTTATTGCAAGTTATTTTCTACTGGCATGGTTGCCCTCAAGTCCTGCTTTCTGACAATGGGACCAACTTTAATGCCCGCCTCATAACGTCCATTGTAGAAGCTATGGGCACACACCAATCCTTCTCTACACTCTATAACCCTTCCACCAATGGGACTGTTGGCAAGAAAATTCCTCCCTTGTGTCCATCATGAGGAAACTTACCCTCTCTGATGCCGCTAACTGGGATATGTTCCTCCCTGCTGCTCTCTTTGTGTATAGACTCAGTAGACACCAAGTGACTGGCCAGTCTCCCTTTGCCATGCTGTATGGGTGTGAAGCCACAACTCTCTCAATTTTAGGACCCCCTTTGATTGAAGTTGATGCATCTGCCAATCCTGAAGCCCATGTCAAAGACTTGACTAACTGTATTGATAAGGAGCGCCTTTTGGGGAAGCTTTGAATATAAAATTAGGAAGAGAAGAAGTATATTTTATTGGATAATACTTTAGACTTATATAGCTTTAGCTGTGGCGGAGATTTTAGTTAGATCAAACCCAGGGGCTGGTCATGTGCTGGATGTGTTCAAGTTGCTGAATACCTGGACAGTCATGTGATATTGGTTTGTTGCCATTTCCAGTATGTCAAATGGTATATTAGAAAGGCACCAAATTGGGCAATGACTGGATGTTAGGTGTGATGGCAATAGCTGGAATACTTGTACATCCAGACCCTTGACACACCCCTTCCTTAAGGGGTTACTCGGGTACATCAGGAGGGGGCTTTATCTTGATGGCTGCTGCCTGATGTTCCTGGAGTTGTTTACTAGTGGGCACCAACTGGGTCAAGTGTTCTCCTTTGCTAGGGCGGAGGCAAGATATGTGATACTTTTTGGTGATGGGCTCTTTGGCACCCTGGAACTTAACCAGGTAGGTGTTCCTGTCTGGTTGGTATCTGATTATTCTTCCTGGTCCTCTGTGTACTGAGTCTAGCTTCTTTCTGTTCCCAGCTAGGACCCAAATGGGGGAGTTGATGGGTAGTGGGTCCTCTGTTGAGGTTACCTTTTGAGTTTTGAGTCTCTTTATTTCTGCCAGTTTGGCTTTGAGGCATATGTGTTATAGAGCTGGTTTCTGTTCTACTGTGGGAGGTTTCCCTGGGGGATCTTCACATACAGTTGATTATTGTGGGTGACTATTTCTGTCTTGTACCTGCATGTTAGCTCAAACAGTGAGTAGCCTGTCCCTTGATTAGTACAAACCCAGGATACTAGTAATGCATATTTCACATAGAGTGGCCATGTGTCTTTGACTTTGCCATCCATTATTTTCTCCAGGGTTCTGATAAGGCTGCTGTTCAGGCGTTCAACTCTGCTGTTGGCCTGTGGTCTGTAGGGCAAGGTTGTGGAATGCTTAATGTTCTTTGTTTTTAGATTGTTGTTTACTACGTGGCCTGTTAGCTCTTTTGCTTCATCTGTTATGATGTAGTCTGGAGTGCCATAGTCTGCCATGATTGCTTTATTGATGAATCAATTTATTGTTTCTGCCTTGTGATCTTTTGTTGCCCAGCAGATGGGCCAACGTGTGGCAAAGTTGATGGCTACAATTAGGAAATGTTGATTTGTTTTGGTTTCTGGGAAGGGTCCCACTACGCCCAGTCCCCAAACCTTAAATGGTTTGGGGTCAGGTACTGGGTTGACTGTTGGCTGTGGTGCCTTGGTGCTGGCGTATTTTTCACACACTGTGCACTTCTTTAGAACATTGATTATGTCTTGCTTCAGGTTGAGCCACCATACTATCTCTTTTAATGTGAGATATAGGTTGTTAGCCTTTGTGTGTCCTAGCAGACGGTAGTGTCTTAGTATAGTGTTGACTCTTTGCGCAAGTGGAATGTATGGGATGTGTTTATCCTTGATGATTTGGTATACCGTGCCATTTGATATGTGGAAATGTTTTTCATTCCTTACTAGCGTATCATGGGTTAGTTGATGTGTGGAGGGATCCTTTTCTTTTATCTTGTACTCAGTGTTGTATAGGTTGGGCCAGTCAGGGTCCAGGTGGTCAGGGTGATCCTCTCTTGGCTGGCATAGCCTAGAGAGAGCATTGGCTGTGAACAGCTCTGCCCCCTTTTTGTATTGGATGTCCAGGTTAAGCTGTTCCAGCAAGGACATCCATTTGGCTTGGTGGCGCGCAAGTGTGTTCTGAGTTTTGAAATATATTAAGGATTTGTGGTCAGTTAGCACTCAGACGTTTTAGTGTCCTTCAATATAACATCTCCATTTCTTGCATGTGTGGTATATTGATAGCAATTCTTTATTGTGTATTGGGTACCTTTGCTCAGTGTTTGTTATTTTTCTGCTTTTGTAACATACTGGCAGGAAATCTTGTTGCCCTGGCTGGCAGATGTGTAGGACTGCACCAATGGCGGTGTCACTAGTGTCTGAATCAAGCTTGTAGCACCCATTGCTATTAGGATATTACAAGATTGGTGCTTTGATCAAAGCTTGTTTTAATAGCTTGAAATTCTTGTTGCATTCTGGAGTCCAGATGAATTTCTTTTTGGCATATCCTTTGGTTAGGTCATTGATTGGTGCAGTGAGCTTTCCGCAGTCTTTGATGTATTTCCTTAGGTAAGCTACCATACCAAGAAAGCATCTTACTTGTTTCACAGAGGTGGGGTGTTGTATATTATTTATGGCTTTTATTTTATCTGGGTCTGCTTTGATGCCACTGTCTGAGACAATGTGGCCCAAGAACAGGAGTTCCTTTTCCATAAATTGGCACTTACTAGGCTTAGCATATAGTTTGTGCTTTGCGAGTCAATTGAGTGTCTTGCAGACATGCGTGAGGTGTTCCTCTTTTGTTTTTGAAAATATGATGATGTCATTGAGGTAACATAATGTGCTTGAGAGACTGTTTAGCGCTGGGTTCATCATGGTGACAAATGTTGCTGGGGCGTTTGTCATCCCAAAATTCATTACTTTACATTCAAATAACCCAAATTGCGTGCAGAACGCAGTCTTTGGTATGTCTTTCTCTTTAACTTCAACTTGGTTATAACCAGATGTGAGGTGATTTTTGAGAAAAAAATTTCTCCGGAGAGCCTTGTGAATAGGTCTTCTATGAGGGGAAGTGGGTATTTATTTTTTACTGTACTTGCGTTTAGTGCTCTGTAGTCAGTAACTAAGCAAAGGGATCTTTCTTTCTTCTTTACAAAGAACACCGCTGCCCCCACAGGGATTCAGACAGACAAATGAATCCTTTGGCTAGATTGTCCTTGATGTGGGATTTAAGTGTTTGGGTCTCCATGAGGGAGAGTCTGTAGAGGGGTGAAGGTTTGGGTATGGCTTTGCATAAGCCAATGCCATGTTTGACCTCTTGTTTGGGGGGTAACTCTGTGAGTTCTTCCTTGAATACATGAGTGTATTCATTTAGGAATGCTGCAAGATCTGGGCATTGGATCTTTTGTGTTTGTATATTATTAAATTCAGAGTACCTCATTATGTGAAGGGTACTGTCTTTGGTTAGATGTTCAGATTCATCTTGATTTATGACCTGGACAAATACTGTGTCTCTTATAATGAGGTTGTTGGGTTCTTTGAGAATGTTGAAATTGACTCCATTGTGTTTTATTGTCATGGTTTTTGTCTTCCAACATATGCTGGGATTCACTTGGGTGAACCAGTTCATGCCTGCTACAATGTTGTAGTTTATGTTGTTCATGACAAGTCCTTTGATGGACGTTTTTATGCCTTGGAGGTCAATTCTGAAGAGAGTTGTTTTGCCTTCAAGTAGAACCTTTGATTTGTCTGCCATTCTGGTGTATTTGAAGTTGGATTTGACAACTGGTATTTTGTACTTGGTTACAAAAGGTTTGCTAATCATAGTGTGTTGTGCACCAGAGTTGAATAGAATTTTATGTTTATGAGATTTGTAAGTGCATGGATAGACAAGAAGTTGTGAGTGATCTTTAATTTTTATCTTCATAAAAATGGGGGATTGCAGGACACGTGGGATGCAAGCAGCAAATTTTGTGCCTTGGTATTTCTTCTTGTCAAGTTGGGGGGAGACAGGGGCACTTAGGCCTGTTCCCCCTCCTCTTTTCCCTGTTCCTCTGTTTCAAGACCTTTGAGGTCAGAGAATGTGGGGTCAGATTCATAGCGGGTTGCTACTTCAGTGTTGTTAACTTTGGCAGTGTCCTCTTTCTTGGGACAGGAGCGGTTTGCGCTTTGGCTAAAATTGCCATTGTTACAATTGAAGTTGTCGTTGTTATGGTTGGTATTTTGGCGTTTATTGCCATTGGTGTTTTCTCTGCCATTGCCATTTGAGGAGCGGTTGCCGTTGTGTGCCGCATATTCCATGTTGGCGCGTTTTTCAGCATGCTTGGCTTCAGCAATGAGCGCAGGCATGGAGGTATTTGCTTCTGGGAAGATGAGGGCAGCAACAGAGGGTTTCATTCTATTGATGAATGATGCTCTGGTGTGTACGTTGTCAGCTTGTGCTGGGTTTTGAATTTTACAGTGTATTTCCTCAAATTCATTGGCGTAAGCTGCAATAGTAGTCTTCTGAGGAAGATCACTGAGCTGTATTGCAATGTCTTGGAGAGATTTGGTGATGCAGAAATTGTGGGTGATGTTGGCTTTGAACTCTTCCCAGTTGTCAAGCTGGTCGTCAGTTTGTGAGCCAACCCAGGTGACAAACCAGTTAGCTGCTGCCTTGTACAGGTGCTTGCTGGCTTCCTGGACCCATTTTTTGTGGGGGGATGCGGCTGGCGCAGAGTTTGGCAGCTGTGTGGTCTAGCCATTTGATGACATTTTCTTTGTTTTTACCAAAGAAATTGTTGATACCAATGTACTTGGTGTTGGTAAATTCACCTGTGATAGGTGATTGTGTGTTTTTTTGTGGTTGTAGAGAGCAAATGTATTGAATTATCTTGGTGCATGCTTTGGGCATGACCAGACCTTTGAATATGTGCATCCACTAGGAATATCTTCATCAATATTGTGGTTGCAGAAGTACGTTTTCCAGGTATCCTGGGATGTGACCTGGTTGAGTATGTGGGCAAAGGTGGGCGGGTTCTGTTCAGTCATTTTCTCTTTCATCAGTTTGGTCAAAAACCGTAGTGCTACCAGTGATAAGGAGCGCCTTTTGGGGAAGCTTTGAATATAAAATTAGGAAGAGAAGAAGTATATTTTATTGGATAATACTTTAGACTTATATAGCTTTAGCTGTGGCAGGGATTTTAGTTAGATCAAACCCAGGGGCTGATCATGTGCTGGATGGGTTCAAGTTGCTGGATACCTGGACAGTCATGTGATATTGGTTTGTTGCCATTTCCAGTATGTCAAATGGTATATTGGAAAGGCACCAAATTGGGCAATGACTGGATGTTAGGTGTGATGGCAATAGCTGGAATACTTGTACATCCAGACCCTCAACAGTATCATTGACATTTAGGCTACGGCATATTCAACTGCCTATAAAGTTCTCGCTTTAGAGCTCTCACTGTGACAGAAATTGCAGGATAGTAAGAAGCCGTTTCTAAGTGGTGAGGAATTACCACCCAAATCCACATAGAGTTAATGATTAACCACCAACGTGGCTTCAGATACTGTTTTGTAAAATTTCCAATGAAGATACTAGGATTAAGTAAAACAATTAATCCTAACCAAAGTAGCCCAAGATACATAGCCTGTGAAAGCATCAGAGTATCTTCAGAATAAAATTCAGGACATTGAGATGCAACACAATTTTCATTTTCAAAGACAGGGGGGACAACTCCAAGATTGACAGGAATGAAATTAACATTGGGTGGTGCCAACAACAAAGTTCCAACTGCAGGACCCATCTTCCAGTAATGATCCGCTTGGAATCAGATTTTAGGCAATTTAGCGCAACAATCCAACTACAGGATACATTTTTAAAATGTAAATTAGACCAAGGGATATATGATTTTTATTGAGTAAAGTTTTGGGAGGACTCAACTCTTAGAGTTGAAACAGTGAGAATTATTCAATATATATCAAAAATTGACTAAGCAATACCACCTGGATCCTGGGCTCCTATTCCTTCACATTGTCAAGAGAGTATCTGGTCCAGGTTGCAAAAACCCTTGGGTGATTAATTTCTGATAACCATGCTGATAAATAAGTTCATATCTGGTGACCCTTAAATTACGTTGATTTATCAACGTCAACTTACAGGGGGGAGTCAGATTCAAACGGCAAACTGGAGCAGCTGTAACCCATTTGCAATCAACTGTTTGATTAAAGTCTGTTAAATCAGCCAGCTTTGTTAAAGGTTTACTGGCTTTCCAAGCTTTCCTACTTGGCTAAATAATCCCCAGCATTATGGAACTTACTGTGACAGGTACTTCCCATCAAAGTAGGATCAGAGCCAATTGATAGTTATACCATTGCTAGGTTAATGAAAATCCAGGTAAGGGTTTGCAGCAGAAGAAGGTTTCAGCCAGGTATACCCCCAAAAGGTATAAAATGTAAACTTAAGATAACAAATAAAAGGTATCTACAACAGTTGTTACCATCTAATCTTTCATTCTTTTCCTGTTTTAATAGATCTTCTTTTAAGTAGAATAGGACCAAATTTGGGCCACCAAGGGGAGGGCATAGCCTTACAGAAGAAAATCCATGAGATTGTGTTAAAAAACTCTTGGGGAGATATAGAGGTGGTAAAAAACATACCAGGAGAAGACCCTGGAAGAGGTAAGAGAGGCCTATCAGGGTCTTTAGATGATTAATTTTTAAGGAAGAAATGCATATCCAAGGCAATTGTGGATTTGTTTGGGATGCTCACAACCCTGGTGGGGGTATGTGAGCTGTTAAAGAATTGAAAAGTAGTAATGGAGAATAGTTAAAGGCCTGTGATTAAGTTGAGTAAAGTGTGGAGGTAATTGTAAAATGATGGGAAGATAACAATAAGCAGAGTGCTAAAGCAGCTCAACTGGAATGTAAAATTGCCAAAGTTTTGCAACAGGATACATCAAATGACAAGAGCCAAGAGGGCATTGGTAATAATAATACAAGTATGAATTACTGAATCTAAAACAACCTTTTTATTTGTTAAATGATCTAGATTTTCTTTTTCTAGTGAAGAAGGTTCACCAGACAGAGCATTGAGAGAAATATCAGGAAGATCAACAATTTTCAACTTGTATTAGGAGCTTGGCTTCATTTTTTCTTCTGATAAATTGATGAGGCAACCAAAAGGTTTAAAAGAGGAGGACCAGGAGATCAGTGATAAAGTATAAAAAGGTGGCAAAGATGAAGAAAGTTTCAGTAGATTAGCAGACCCAGTTATAACTGTATCTCACAATGAGTAGGGTGCAAACCAGGTTGCCTCATGATGGGTCTTTGTTATACCTTATGTACCTGCTATCTGTAGGTCCCAGCAATATTTCTGTAGATGTCCTTAAACCAGTTTTCTAATTATTGCCAAGACCTATCAGGGTAAGTTCTTGGAAGCTTGAAGATCTCTACCCCATTTGATTGGTTCATGGACCACATCTTATGGCACTGGTGGCTCCTTGATACAGTAGAAGTATTTAATCTCTACCCAAGTAATGAACATCTTAACCTGGATGCCCCTTTTTGTCTCTCCTTGGACTGCTATATCCCTCCAACTTGATCAAGTATTGAACTATAGATATCCTGTTGCAACATCAATAAGATTGATTTTTTGTAAATGGATGGGTTTTAGGATCAAGAGTTTATGAGGTTTTTATACTGGCTGTTGTAGCTAATTGACTGTAAATGTGACATGTTTCTTAAAATTTGATCTTTGGATAAGGTTTAAATTTAAGTTTACTTAGATTTGAGATGAAGATGCGCCACCCCATGAAAAATCTGGGCCCTGCAGCTTGATGGCCCATTTTGGAACATGTTAAAACAATTTTTGGATAAAATGTTAAGGATTTGTGAGCTGTCCCTGTAGTAAAGTGAAGATGAGGTTTACTTTATAGCAGCTACCCTAAAGTTGTATCTAATGGATGCTCCTATTGAGTGCTTTTATTTGAAGTAGATTATATGGAGAAATAAAGACTAGCTTTGATTTAAAGATATAGAATAGTGTTAGCTGATGGCTACCAGCTATAGCTCACGATACGCATCAAATGTAGTCAATTCAAAGTTACCCAGAGTTGTATCGCTAGCTATATCCCTCCTGGGTTGATTAAAGTTTGGTTTCTCAGCTGGGTTGCTTAAACTATCGCCGGAAGGGTTACTAATGCGGCATCCGCTATCATACCACGGAAATAAGATGTACGTTTATAATTTAAAGTATAATTTAGATTAAGATAAATGCTATAGGATGATGGTTAAAGCTTAATTTGAACGGCATGGGGTTAAATTTCTACAGTTTATTTAGATTTCTAAAACAAATCAAACCGAGGGTTTGTTGAGGATATTTCCAAGGATGGTGGATCAATCAGGGTGAACTAGTCTGAGGATGAATTACTCTATTATCCCAGAATTCAGAAGGGATGCTTGGCTAGAAACAGGATTGATCTGACACCAGCCCAACGAGTCATGTGCAGCGCCCATGTCTTGGAATAGATCATTCGGTGCTATTCTCGGAGTTTGCCATATTGGAGCTTGGTTTTAACTAGCCACTCGATAATGTTTATAGGCCTTTGTTTTGTTGGATGGGACTGGTTGCAATTAAATCATTTGATGTTTGCATTGTAAAATGGGGTTTAAAATAAGAGCAATTATGATTTCATAGTTAATTTTATATATTTGGTAGGTTGCTGTGATTTATAGCGATTAATTTTATGCAATTTGATTTGTTGGATGGGACTGGTTGCAATTAAATCATTTGATGTTTGCATTGTAAAATGGGGTTTAAAATAAGAGCAATTATGATTTCATAGTTAATTTTATATATTTGGTAGGTTGCTGTGATTTATAGCGATTAATTTTATGCAATTTGATTTAAATTATTTACTCTGGCTTAGAAAGTAAATGTTTTACATGAAAATTAATAAGTAATTTATAGTGGTTTAGATTGGTGGCTTAAAACATGCGGCGATCGTTTTACTGGCGCTGCTTGTTTCTCCGCCCGGGACCATCCGATGCGGGATATCGGATATAGATTCTAGTGTAACCCCAGAAAATCAAGCTGGAAATCTCGGTAGAAGGACTGTTGGTAAACAGGGAGCCATGGATTTAAGCCTCGCCTAATCGAACCCCATAGGCTTTTTCAGGGAATGTGGGCTTAGACGATTAGTGTAGGGGATTTGTCCATATTTGGCGGCCAGCCCAAGTAGAACATTGTGGTGGGCCGAGCCTGGTTGGATTGAGCGCGTGATTTACCTGATTTAGAAGCAGGTGATTGGTTGGAATCACTATTTAAACTATGGAGGATGAGGAGGGGTTGTATGCCTCTTCCAGTACTTGTCAATCTAAATCTTAGGTCGAGCCTTCATTCATGCGACCAGTGCAACCAGCGGCGGCGCCGGTGCGACCGCAAGATGCCGTCATGCAGCCAGTGTGCCTTCCGTGAGGTTGGGTGTTCCTACAAGCGCCAGTTGAAGCGATGCCAGGTCCTGAGCCCTCAGAACACCACGTGCATGCCTCTGACGGTGGCTACGTCGGACCTGGTTGTTATACCGTTCCAGACCCCGGCTTCTAAGCAGGACAAGGACTTGAAGTTAAGTGGTCAGCAGGTCCGTATGGGAGCCGCCGATGCAGCAGGGATACTGGCAGCTCAATGGCCTTATACGGCCAGCAGTTTTATTGATCACCTGCGCGGCAGGGGAGGCGTATATGAGCAGCCAATCTACGTGGCCAAAGCTTGTTTAGCCCCGATCCTTGATGCGGGGGTTATTTGGACAAAGCCTCACCACGAGATTCCCTTTGCATGCTTTAAAATCCAACCACTGGCGGGCTCCACTATCAAGCGCCATTTGGATCGGGCTTTGGAGGCATACTTTGCCCATGTCAATCCCTTCAGCCCAATCTTTGTCCGACGCTGCTTCTTTTCCCGCGCTCGCTCAGAACGAGTCATGGTGGCGGTATGGCTTAGTGGCATGCTTCATCTCTCAGATGTCGACCCCGCCACCCTAAGTATCCTCAAGGCACGCTTCATTGAACTGGGCAAGCTGAGTACCCTTCGCCCAAGCCTTGATACTCTCCAGTTCCTACTGGTGGTGCTGGTTGGGATGCGCGGTTATCCCATCCTTGGCTCCACTGCACGCCTCTGTCACAACTTGGCCCTTCGCTTGGCTACGTGCCTTGGGCTGCATCTGAATCTGGGGATCAGATGCCCAGTACTAGCCTTAGAACGGCGGCTGGCAAGCAACATGGCCATCTCATTTGACGCGACTCGAGGCTGGGGCTTACGGTTGCCCTATCTACGCTCCAACGATTACGCTAGGCCTGCCTCATCCTATACTCTCCTTGCACACTATGACGATGCTGCACGCCTTCATCCCGCAAGTGGAAATACCTCTTGGGACAAGGGCTGCCTTCAGTTTTCCAACTACCTGTTCGAAACGTGTGCTCCTGTTTATGATACCCACCTGCTTTATGGTCGCATCGAACGTGGGGAATCCGTTACTATTAAGTCTGACTGCAGCGCACTAACTCAGCGTGTCCAGGACATAAGCCTAGACCAGACCCGCCAACTGTACCAAAACGCAGGGATCAGATGTGACTACACTACAGAGGCCTACGTCAATGCAGGCTTCATGTTCACTCGCATCCTCTGCTATGCCATTGCTTCCCTTGTCCCTATGGCCCAATCCTCCCATGCCCCCAACCACGTGGCGCTGGATTGGGCCATCCAGGCCATCTCGGCCAGTTTACAAATGCCTGCAACGCTTCCTGTCTTTGAAGGGCGCATCTTCCTCACTACAGTTGCCCTCAGCTTCATCCTTCGCGCCCACGCTGCTGCCTCCTCCAACTCAATAGACATGTTTATCAAGGGATACAAGCATCTCCTCTCCTTCAAAACGCACAAGGGGTTTCGAAGCCATGTCAATGATAATCTAGCCATCCTCGACACCCTCCTCAAAGAAAAGAACCTCACCCACCTGGTCAACTAACCCCCCTCCCGACACTAAATCAAGTCACAATTTGCTTGGAGCCTACCCAACTAAAGTGACGCAGCAGCTATTCCGAAATCCAGCCAAATGAAATCAAAACTAAACGCGAATCCCTTCTCCATAAATAAATGCATCTCCAATATTTACACTTATTCTCGCCCAGCACTTAAAGTTTGGAATAACCTTGCCGATTGATGCCTAAATATGCCACTCGAATATACTGTTTCTCTTAATAAATATCTACACCAACCAAAATCAAACCATGCCCAAATGGGAGCCACCATCAATTCCACAACAAACCCCTGCCTGATCACCCATTTAACCGATAAAATAACCACTCGGCAATATAACTTCCATCCCCAATTACTGATGCCATCATAAATTCACCAATCTCCAAATATTGACTCTAAGACACTTGATACTAACCCTACATGCTGGGAATTCAACCCCATTTCCTCTCCATCATTAGAATTAAAATTACTGAGCACTTTAAGAGATTCTCAAACCCGAATCCAACCGAATCTAGAGCTTACCCGGATGGATTTGAACCGCCCCACCCAATGACTAATTCTATCCACGGCCTCCGAGGCTTGCCATTCCCAGGCCAACCAATCATCCGTAAAAGATAGCTGCCACTGAATGGAGCCACACTTGAAAATTGGAACCTGCAGCTCGGAAATCCAGACCACCCACAAAAATTCACCCAGCATCTGACTACTGCCCCTCCGACCACAGCCTTTTTCATTTCAACCCCGTTCCACACCCAACCTGGCGAATCCAAAAGGCATAAACCAAGCATCTATCCGATAAGAGTTCCCCCGAGGTACATACTCCACCTGCTTAAAAGACCTACCACGAGGTATAGCCCAATGCTGACCGGTTACTCACCCTTACCCTTGGCAGAATAGCAGTGTCAAGTATATACTTCAAAGAAGGATATAAGAAGAGAGGGAGGGAAAATTCAGAAGAGAATAATACTTTGTTCGATATCAAACAAGGACATTATATAGTATCATGGGAATCCACACACTGTCCATGTAAGTCATGGGGCTTGTCCAGGTAGTGCTCCTCTTAAGGGTTTAAAAAGCTTGACCCCATAAAGCTTGACAGTGTGGCAGGAGTGCCACTGATTATCTGATAGTCGCATGATCCTTGAGGAACAGGTTCCCAAGAGGGAGTAATTGTAGATGTTGCAATGTCTCCCCCTAGGTGCTGGAAAGTGGAGCTTTTGGAACCTTTTTGGGGTATCCATGAGCTGTGCTTGATATTGATCCAGTTTGGTGTTGGAGATAGGTAGTGTTGCAATAGAAAACTGAATATTTGGGGCAGGAAGATTTTCTGTTGATGGATTTTCTGCCAGATTTGCACCAGCTATTTTTTTCTTTGTATGTGAAATGTTTGACTTTGAAATAAACCCAAAAATCAAATATACTCTATCTACTGATAAAGGCTATTCCTCAAACATGTAACTATTTTTAATTCCATTTTTTGTCTTTAAGAGACTTGATTTTAAATCTTTACCATATAAAAATCTAACTAAATTAAAACAACTGCCATAAAATAAAAGGAAAGCCTTAAAAGTGGTAGAAAATAGTTTTTATAGGATATAAAATCTTTAGTTTTGAACTTTTTACTTTCTCATTGCTGCAAAGTTAAATATTTTACATACAAAGAAAAAATGGCTGGTCCAGGTTTGATGGGAGGTCTGTTGACAGAAAAAAATTGACAGGATATCTTCCTGCCCCAAGCATCAGGTTAGATTTCTGGCGTAAGAAAAAGAATCAGAAACAAGTCTCTACCTAACCTCTTGTTAACTTGGACCATTTGGATGTGGTTATTGATAGAGATGGGCCCATGCTAGAGCCACTTGTCACGGCCCATATCAGAGTCCAGCTGGATTCCCACAGGGGAGGCAGGCCGGGCCTGGAAGGCCATGTACACAATTAATGCTATTCTGACTAGGTAGCTTACAGCTGTAGCTAGGGGACACCAACTTCCAGTATGGGGCACAAACTGGTCAGCCAGCCCCAATACAGTGATGCATACAAAACCCAACTTGCTGAAGTCCTGGGCAAAAGGCACAGTTGGCAGGGGAAGTAGGAGGAATCTCCTGCATGGAGGGCAAAATGATCACTCTTGGTGACCAGGAGGGAGAAGATATGTGAGGTTGTAAAGTGTAGTGGAATCACAAATAAATGCAAACAGAATAGTTATATTGGTGCAAAAATAAATAGTTCAGAAAGAAAATAATGGATCCTGAGCATAAAGGTGTTTACTTTAAGATGTCAACAGTGAGGAGGGCTTCTGCTCCTCACTATTTATACTTACTGGTGAAAGAGAAGCCTTTTGTGCCACCAGTGATCTGGTGTCATCATTTTCAGTCAAACTGGTGATTTTGCCCAGGAATTAGTACTTGAGCTTAGGGATGGATGCTTATTAGCTAGCATAACAAGAACCTTGCTTGAGCTGCAGCATTCCAAGGTGCCACAGCTATTTATAGAACCCGCAAGCAATTGAGCGCTTGATTGCGCAATCAAACAATCACACTGCCAATGTACCATTTCCTGATAGTAAAGTTGGCCAAATTCATTAATAGAATTGAAGCCAGGGAGTTGAGACTTGTGGGCCTCTTGAATCCCAGGCAATTTTTTTGAAAGGGAGAGGTTTTCACTCTGGGAGACAGTTGTTAATGGTTTCCAGGTTGCTGGTTGTTTTGCCTCTAGGAAGGCCAACTGATTATCTAGGGTATTCTAGGCCCTGAAATCTCTGTCATGAATGACATTTCAATACTTGTATTGAAAACCTGGGAATTAAGCCCCAGCCCTCAGGAAATGCCTTGCATCAACCAGGAGGGAGGGAAACCTGCTATCCTGCTGAGTATCAAGACTGGAAGTTCAATATCAACATTGGAAACCCTGGACCCAGAGTCTGATCCTCCAAAGGCAAATTGAGTCATCCAGGAGGGACGAGTACCCGCCAACTCATTGAGTCACAAACCTGAGTTGTTGAATTACTCCAAGACCCACCAGTTTCTTAAGGAAAATTACACAAATGTTCACCAGATTGCTGTCAACCTTGTGCTACCAAAGATCCAGACCTATTCAGAGGTTGTGTCTTTCCTAAAAGAGGTTAATACAAGGCCTACTACTAGCCCTGCCAATGAGCACTAGCTGCTGCCAGTCTCCAGTCCAGAATGGGCAACACAATTGGCCGGCTCAGGTAATGTAGTGAACAGAAGCAGTAGAACAAATCATTATCGCTTCTGTTTACCAGAGCAAGCCCAACCAGGATCTGCTGCCCTTAAAACCCTAAGCTAAGATCCATGCCCTGCCAGCAAATTGTTCATGAGCCTGAAGCCCGCAAAAATTTAAGAAGCAAAAATTTATGATATAAAAGCCCCAGCAGTATGATGATGACCATATTGTCATTTTTGCTAATAAAGTTTATGAACCTTTGGTTCAAGAAAATCCTACCTTATTTGGATCAAATGACCTTTCATATCAACTCTGGTCAAGTAGACAACCAGGCAACCACCCATTCTAGAGACCATCCCGCCAAACCGCCCCTGGCACTATACTGTCCCCCCTGAAGCCCCCTTTAGACCTGTGCATTTTAATGAATACCCACCCAGTCCCACCTACTCAGAGTTTAACTTGGAGAACATCCTCATTGCCAACCCCTTGGCAAGGACTAGAGAGACCAAAATTATAGGACACAAAGGAAAGAGGATCAAGGTGCCTCCCTTATTGTTCAAATACAAGTACAACTATCTACTGGCATACTTTTCCCCCATGAATCTGCCCTTAACCCTGCAACCCAACCGCCCAATGGATCCCCCCACTGCTGCCAAGACCACATCTGTCAGGGATCCAGTCTTGGGCGGCCGGCCCATCATTTTCAGGGGTAGCTCGGGCCAGGTTTTTTGCGGAAAATGCCCACCACAAGAGAGGAGCTAACTTTAGAAGGTAGGAAGCAGACTTTCCCACCCATAACCACAGGCTGGCGGCTGGTATTATGGTATCCATCACCCCTGTGAGGGTGATGTACACTATACCAAAAAGCTTGCTAGTATGGTCAGTTGGAAGGCTGGGTGAAGAAGCTGGCATCAGTTTGGGTGTTACAGGCGGTTCCATGTAGATATTGTAGGCCGGGAGGTAATTGAATTTTCCTCTAAATAGTTTTGGTGTAGAGAATATCCATGGGCCTTGGCGGTTGTATCTAATAGTGGATTGGATGCAGGCTAGCGGGTCAAGTTTGAGGATTTTCTGTGGTGTATAGTCCTTGTATTTGGGCTTCAAGGGATATTCAGTGAAATGAACAGGCCCAAAGGGTGCACCAGGTGGGCAGAAAACTGCAGGCAGTGGGGCAGGAGGGCCAGGAGATCTTGAATAGAATTGATAGACAGCAAATAAAAAATATGGCAAAAGCTGTATAAGCCAAAGTAACAGAACCTTTATTCAAAAATGGCAATAAGTTTTGAGCGCGGGGTCCTTGGGTCTATATAGCACCCCACCTCCAAACTTAGCATTTTCTGTGGGGGATCATCAGGGCATTGGGAAAGGCAGGGCCAGGGGATAGGGTACTTGGTTCTAAAGGCAGCAAAATGGTACTCAGCCCGGGAGTTCTTTCATTGGTTGAGACTCCCAATTTAGCTACCTGATTATCTTGCTCTAGCATTGTAGTCATGGGATTGGGTTGCAGGCCGGTGCCTCTTCCTTGGGTTGGCTCTTGATTGGTTGCTGGTGTAGACTTCAAACTCATGAAGCTAATGGTTGCCGCTTTGGCACCTCCATTAGATGCTGTAATTGACATTCCACTTGGTGTAATAATTTCCTTGGCTTGATCTGTCTCACTGTGTGGGCCATCATCTTCAGCGTCAGCTTGAGGGGGCTTGATCCCAGAAAAATGCAGGTGGGCGGTCCATAGGCCCAGTGGCCCAGAGGGATCCAGGTTCCGGGTTTGATTCCCGCTCTTGGGCCTGGGGTTCCAGAGGGGAAGAATTGTCAATCCTGACAACGTCCACACAACTGTTTGGAGTACTCTACATTACTTTGATAGAACTGGTGGACTCTATGGTGCCCAACTCTGGGCCTTGGTCTTTACTTGGGAAATCCATATCCTATATTATCAAGTTACCACCCATCCTATGGTGGGCATTACCCACTGGTCTAGTGGTGCCCCACCCTGAACCACCTAATGCCTCTTCCTATGCCTGGCTTTATGACAGCTGCTCCTGCAAATATTGCTGTGCTTAACCTTCACCCTTTGAGCCAGCTAACTATGGGAAACAGATATCCTGTTATTGGCTGTAATCTGCGGAAAGCACTCAACCTGCTGTATCATGCCTTGGGAAAAAATAATTGATTTTTAATCTTTATTTGTTGGATTCTTTATTTATTAGGATTTAAACAGAAGTTGGTGTTTTCTTTGGGGGTTGGCTCACCTTATGTTCTTTATTCTCTTGTGAATTTCAACCAAAATTGGTTTGTTTTTGGTCCTCCCAAGCTTCAGCTTTGTTCCTGACCCAATTTTTGGCTTTTTGAAGAATTGTTGACCAGGGATTGTGGAAAGCTTAAATCATTAGGCAGCTATGGAAATTTAACTAGGGCCAATCAATTACTCTTCCAGAAATTAGCGTCAACTTATCAAATATTAAAACACATGATTAGTGGACCATGACATTGTTGCCAAGGAATATTGCGCCACGCTGCTGCCACCTTAAATAACAAGCGCCACAGTGCCAAGATTAAATATTCTTGGCACCAGAGCATTGCTCTAGTTTACATCAAGTGCCGTGACACCAATACAATTATTTGCAAGCGCCATAGCGCTGTCATAATTAACATCAAGTGCCAAGGTGCCAGCTTGGAGAGAAAATAATGCCAAGATGCCAGGGTTGATTCAAATGGCCTGGTTGACTCCCTGCTAAGAACTAAATATAGAAGTGATTGAATACCCTAAAAAGGATCACTGATTAATGTGCTAGCAGAGAGTGTCCTTGTGCTAGGCATTGGAGGATTGCGCCCTAAATAGAAGGTTGTCCCTTTTTCTGCCAACCCAACACAGACTCTACAGTGCGCTAGAATGTCCTAGAAGACATTGCCAGTGACTGGTGATTAGTAATATGAGAATACCCCTATATAAGGCGTTGGCAGTAAACACCAAGAGACAGAATTTTTACCTACTTGTATAGGACCCAATAAAGTTAACTACTACAATCCAAATTGGTCAATGTCTTCTGAATCTTCACATTTGAAGGCACATAGTGAGTGTGTGCCCCTGTCTCCTAATTTTTCTGTTGAATCTGCCGGTGTACATCAATTTTCAACAGGCTTTGAAGCAGCTGCACAAGTGGGGCTACCACCCAAGGCGTTTAGGTTTCCCATATAGCTGTTTTGAAACAGCCACTTCTCAAATTACTTTCCTTGCTACAGATTTCAACTGTTTGAGGTGCTTATCCTTTCTTTAAAATGGATAAATGTCTATATACCTTAAATAGTAGGCTAGGCCAAAGCTGTTATGCCTTTCTTGCTCATATTTTTTAGCTCCAGTTTCTGTCAGGAATCCACTCATTAGGGAGCCTTTCTCTAATAGAGTGGAGAAGAGCACCCAAGTTAAATTTACTCAAAGTGGAACCTACTGGAATTCCTATCATTGGCATATGTAAAAGGCAACTGTGGGGTTCCTGTCCACCAGTCCCCAAAGTGCAGCCTGGGTCATAGCCAGGGACCAGCTGGAAGGGATTGTCATTCTCTAGTAAGGGGAAATGTATCTCAGAAATGTGTATAGGGGTCAAAATGGGCTTTTATTCACTCTCAGAAGGAAGATCCTCTTAGAAACCTTCTGGTATATGACCTGGGGGGTCAAGGAACCAATTTGGATTTTCCAATACTTGGAGTCCTTCAACAATATCTTGGACTCCTTTTACTTGGTCTTGGACTTCTGCACCTTAGTCTTGGACTCCTGCTCCTTAAACTTGGACTCTGGCTCCTTACACTTGGACTCCAGCACCGCGCTTAGGATCCAGCTTCCTATTCTTGGGCTCCTGCTCCGTTATTTTGGGTTGTATCACTCCAACCAAGCTCCTGCTGGTAATCAAAAGGCTTTCAAAACCTCTTGGCAGAAACTCAGAAGACCTGAGAAAGACCTCCAAAAGCCTTCCAAAAGACCTTGAAAAGACATCAAAAAGACCCGGTAACTTTCCAGCCAGCCACCTTCTTATAGTGTCCTTTTCCCAACAATTCTGCCTTCAAAATGGCTTTCTTCATAAGCTTAAACCATTGCCGCTCACTTTTTCCTATAATAACTTAAGCTTACATACTTACTTTCTCAAAAGCTTAAAGTATTAATTCACTATTTTCTTGCTTATACTTTAAGTTTTTGGCTTCCAACCAATCATTTTCATCAGGAAACCTGCCAGAACTCAACCAATGAATGCAGAGCGCAGAAATAGATCATTTCTGAAGTTCCACTGGGATCCAACTATGAAAACAATTTCCATAGCTCAAACCGCTCAAATCAACAACTCTTTGCACACCAAAGCGTTAACCGGTCCACTATTTTGGCACCAGTCTTCCCTGCATTCAACCTGAACCAATTTAAATAGTAGAATACTATTTAAATTGTTCTTTCTGGACCTCTTCAACGTTTTCCCCATATATTTACAAATATTGTAAAATCCAAGGAAAACGTCCCACCAAAACAACTTTGTATCCAGCTCTCATAGCAACATACCTTTGTCAATCCTAGGAACTTAATAAATAAATATTTTTACCCACAATTCTATTCATATTCCTTCTTGATTTTAATACTAAACCAAGGCAAAATATTCCACATCTTCCCACTTTGGAAAATCAATTTGGCAAAATCTTGGCGCATTTCTCCAGACCACCAGTTCTTCCCTATCATCTTTGAATCTTTCAGCCAGCTCATATTCCAGATCTTCAGTCCTGCAACACAATCTTCTGGTCCTTTGGCTATCCTGCTCTATTATCAGCTAGTCCTGAATCATAATCTTCTTGTCCTTCAACTTATCCTCAATTAGTCCCTCAACAAATCCTCACTAGGAACCTTCTTTGTTCCTTCTACACACTGAGCCATATTGGTTCATTCAATTCAATATGAATTAACAGTCCATCAACTAGCCTTCACTGTGACCAAACAGTCCCTCTTGCTAGTTTTCTCTGTTAATTCCATGAACCACCTTGGTTCTTTATCTCAGCCCCCATTACCAGAACTTGTAGACCCAGGCATGAGTCTACATTAAACTGGCGTTTGACTGGGCCCTTGCAAGTGGCAGTCCACTTAGGCCATTCAACCATAGATCAATGTCTATGCGTTGTCTTTACTCACTCAGGTGATTAAGTCTGGGCTTTCAGTTGCAGAGTAATCAGCTCTACTTCCCAGAGGCCTGATCACACCAAGTTCTGCAGCTTGCTTCCCCAAGCAAGCTGCCTTGGAGACACCTCTGAGCAAGTCTATACCCTCCAATGCTCACCTTGGGTTTCCCCAAAGCTCCCATAGGGGCATAAACAAGGACACCCTACCAGCCTTTTAGGTAGGGTGCTTTCTCACAGACCTCCTGTAAGCGTATTAGGGTACGTAGAGCCCTCAGAGCTCTTCCCCTCCCTGGCAGCCCGCGTTACCTGTCAGAGGTTCAAAACCTACTCCCCCCAGACAGAAAAAGTTCTCTGCTTGCTATTTCAGTCTTCACCCTTTTGCAGCCTGCGTTACCCGCCAGGGTCTAAACAACATCCAGCCTGAGTAGCACACACTACCCACCAGCTGAATCACTCCCCACCCCAAGTAGCTAAAGTCCCCTGCTGATCTATCTCATTCCTCACCCCTAGTAGCCCCAGTTCCCTGCTAGGTGAAGACCTCTAGCCCAGAGCAGCCAATATCTCCTGCCAGGTGGGGACAACATTTGCCTCTATTAGTCCTTTGTTATCTACTAGCTAGGCCTTACTTACCCTAGTAGTCCTATGTTACCTACTAGGCTCACCTTACCTACCCTAGTAGACCATGTTACCTACTAGGATCACCTCCAACAAACAACCAAACTTTTGCTTGGCCAACATAAGCCCTGCCTACAAAACCACCAAACATGTGGATTATCACAGTGACCAAGTAAGCAAAATCTTCCCAAAAAGGGTTAAAGTGATTTAACAAGTAGTAGATGCTGGTGTATACCAATACCATCCAGGGGATCTTGGGCTGTATGATTAGAGGGAATCAAGCAGTTTCAACATAGGGGGCATGACAACGGTGTGGACCAAAACAATACCAAATGGATTCCTCAGTTTTGTCAGTGGGAGTTAGTTTAGGGGTTTCGAAGTTCTATTTTGCCTGGCCATAACTAATTAACACACAAAAAGCCCATACCAGAAGAACAAGCTTAAGTGCTTTGGAGGAGACCTAATTTATCTACTAATCAAGTTTTTATAATTTGAAAATATAGATTTATTAGATTGTAGACAGGAATAAAATTTTAGTGCAATTTTCTCAGGAAGGAATGCTCAGCTTAAATACTGGGTGAAATGTGGGGATAAACAAGGTGGTTTATCAGAGGCTGCTACAAGAGTTGGTGAAGAAGTATTGCCTTGCAGGACTGCAGCAGCCTGTAATGCAAGTAGAGGCAAGATTAGTTTCTGCAATGGAATTGGCTTTTGGATTCTTGGCTTGGGCTGGGGTGATTGCTAGGCTGAGATAAATGTTATTTCCTTTGCTTGAGCCAATTAATTGTTTTAATTGGTTGTTTAGTATCCCTGGTTTTAGTTCAGAGTCTGTTCTGCATTTATATTGGCTCTTATTGGTTGGATTTAAAAGATTATGTCTCTGGAGCTCAGTGTCAGTTAATTTAATGTACTTGTCAATGGCAGACTCAATCTGGGACTGGGAACCTAATTTTAAACTAGAGTTTATAAAAAAATCTAATTTCTTTGCTCTTGCCTTGGTTTTTGCTTTGGAATCCATTAATTGCTTTGTTTAAGCAATTTGGTTGTGGTTTTTAATTGTTTTTGTTAATTAAATTATTTAAAATAGCTGTTTTGGAAGCAGCACTTAAAAATGTTAATTATTTTTCCAAACTATGATGATCCTGAATAATTTTTGATTGATCTGGTGATTTTTTCTTTGTTTAAGAAAGGTAATTCCTTATAGTTTCCTTTAGATCACCAGCTTATCTACTCCATTCAAAGGGTTTGACCCTAAACCAAGTTCTGCCAGATTTGAGCTTTTCCATAGAAAACTAGATCCAACCTTGTTATTATAGTCATATAATTTAACTAACTCATAAAATTCTATAATCTTCAGGATGAAAGCTGTAGGTTGACATGCTGCTAATTTGCTCCCCTTCAGTTTAAAGTTAAAGGTAAATGCCAATAGATTTTTAATCAGTTGCCCTTGAAGATAGTTTTCAAATATTGACATAGTTTTTTCAGGATACCAATTTTTGATGAGAGCACTGTTTGACACAGGTGGGGGGATCTCCAGGCCAGAGAGTGATGTCTACAATAGGTTTCAGTAACCCATCCATTAGGGATCATACCACTAATATGATGTATGGCTGCGGAGGGATTCAGACCTGTAATCAATGTGCCAATGGAAACAGAGATCATTCCCATATGAAAGATCTCCCCTAGTAGGCAATATATTCCCAAGAGGTGATTGAATCTTCCCAAGAGGAAGTAAGCACCCAGGTAACTCAGCAGGAAGGCTGGTGCTAAGAGATGGAATAAGGTGGGAGTCTGAGTCTTTGGATTATCCATGTATATATGCTTCTTCTCTGTAACAGGAGGATTGGAGGATAAGGGAGTGGTCATATAACATATGCAAGGTATCACACAACACCAAGAATTATCCAGGTACTAAGGTGGAGTAGAAGAACTAGATTCAGTTCTAGTCCCTAAAAAACGCTGGCCTCAAAGACTTGCAGAAGGAGAAGCCAAACCAACTATTTATACCCAAAGGGCTCCCATTGGGAGAACTTGGGTAATCTCATGGTTATTGGAGAAGTGGAAAAGCAAGTGTAATAAGTGTCAAAAATTGGTTGAGATAAGACTTTATTAACTGAAAAAGTAGTAAAATATTATCTCTGGGTCTTATATAGTGGAAAGTGCCATAACAATAGCCCCAAGCTGGAAAACTTGGGAAAGTTGGAGTAAGAAGTGAAAGCAGGTGGTAAGGGGCAAGTGTCAATCTAATATATATATGAAATATACTTTAAATTAATGATCCTCTGCTTGGCTTCCAAAGTGCTATTCAAAAAGCTTGAAGAGGTAAATAGAGGTTAGCAACTGATCCCACATGTGCTGGGATCCGCGCCAGGAGCCACAATGGGGGAAGCCAGAAGGAACAGAAACAAGAAGCGCAGAGCTTAGCATACTCTTAAGCTCAAGTGTAAGATTAACACTTTTTTGCTTATTTTAAACCAAAGGTGGTTAACTTTATTGGTTACAAGCTCTTATGTCAGGCAAATATTGATTCAAATCAAATTTACTAACTTAATCACCCCTAGTCAATCTTATAGGGACTGGGGCAGCCCAGGTTTGATTCCCGTACCAGGCAGAGATGGATTTCCAAACTTGATGCTATCAAATAAAACAGGCAATTCTGGGCAGTTAATACTAACTTAAAAAATATTTCTAGCTTCATTTAAAACATCCATTGGATCTACTTGAGAAGGAAAATTATTCTGATCTATTTCTTCATGATTTTTGACAGAAACCATGAAAATGGTGTTTCTGACAATAGGATGGGAGCCAACTTGATAACATAGGATAATGATTGACCAATAAGGACCAAGGGATAAATTTGGCATCATGGAATCCATCAAACAGCTGGGTGGAAGTGGTGTCAGCAGTGGCAACAATTTCTTGCAGGCAGTTGGGCTGCAGGGTTAGAGGTAATGTCAAAGGTACAAGGTATGGGGGAAGATAATTATACTTATTGTGGAATAGTCTGGGTGGGACAGTGTACCACTTTCCTTCACAGCCAATTGTTTCTGTGACTCTAGTTCTTTCCAAGGGGTCAGAAAGAAGTACGTTTTTCAGGGTGATCTCAGAATAGGCTAGTTTTTGTAGGGTACTCAGTGAAACTTACTGGTATAAAGAGTGATCCAGGTGGATAAAATAACACAGCCAAGGGGTCCACAGGGTTGTCAGTGGGAGTAATGGGAGCCTATGAGCCTGTGTGACTCAAGTAGAGATGGTAAAATACTAAAACTAGATAGGGTAGAATTTTTATGAACCAAAGGTTCATTTAAACTTTATTATTGGAATAATGATATTTCCATTCTCAACATAGCAGGGGCTTTATACTATTAAAAATTGTGTCTCCAAAATTTTCAGGCTTTAGTTCCTTGAGCATTTATTCACAGGACTTCTGGAACTTGGGGGAGGCTCCATAGGTAGCTAATTCCAAGCTGGCTGGTATTGGAGAATAGAAGTGTTGACACTCTATTTCTATGCCTCTATTCCCTGAATCACACAACCAGGCCAAATAAATAATTGATGAGGTGCTGAGGTTGATAAGGACTGAAGCTTATTGCAGGGTTTAATTTCAGTTTTAGTCTTAGCCTCCTTTAGGCAAGTGGTTACTTTTTTGTAGATCAGGGTCTTCCCTGGTGTACATTTGACTGTGTCTAATGTTCCATTAGGTAAAAATTATTTGCTTAGCGGGAAGTTCATCAAACAGCTTTTAGATTTGAGCCCAAAAATGTGGGCAGCTGGCCCCTTGGCCCTCTTGACTAGTGGACCATATTTCCTGGAGACCAGGTTCCAATTATCTGGCTTAAATTTTGCTTAATATTAGAATTGAAATTTCATTCCTTACAGATCCCCTCCTCCCAATTTGGTTTAGTGCTTCTAAAGCAGCTTAAAATATTTTTACTTCATCCTTAATTTTTCCACTGAATATTTTAGCACACCATTAACTATTACAGGTATTAAGGAACTGTATTGGGTATGTCTTGATTTACATGGGCAAAGCTGATCATGGCCCATAAGCTTCAAATTTAGATGAGCACTAATCCCTTTGATACAGTAGGTATTTTTTGGCTTTACCTCCTTAACAGCATCAGATCCCCTTAAACTTGGCTCTAAATTGTATAGGTTGTGATTTAAAAACCAGATCTCATCTCCTGGCTGGAATCTTTTATCTTGGAGTGATATGACTTCTATTTCTTCCTTTTTTCTTTGTCTTCTTGGTTTTTTCTGACTTGTTTTACTTTGGGATTATAGCATTTTGGTACCTTCTTAGGTCCAGGTAGATGGGGTCATAGGGTGGTGCTGACAATGGTTGGCTTATGATCATAGATAACTTCATATGGGCTTTTGCCTGTATTACATTTCACACATGTGGGGAAGACCGTGAGTGTTTTTAGAAGTATGTATATAAAGTTACTTCCCCCTTTGATCCCAGATTGAACTGTATTTTCCCAATGATAAAAAAATCCCCTCAAAATTCTTCCAACCCTCTAAATTCTCTAGGAGATTTTGTCATGCAACCACTCACTAGGAAGTAATATTACTAGGTGGTAAATGATGGCAGAGGGATTTAATCCAGTCATCAAGGATCCTAAAGGCAAGAACACCATTCCCAGATAAAATAATTCTCCAAACACACAATATCTGCCTAGCAGCAGGTTAAAACGTCCCAAGAAGAAGTATGCCCCCAGGTAAGACAGGAGGAAAGCAGAAGCCAAAGGACAGAAGATCTGGGGTTTGGGAATCTGAGATGTGGATTGATAATTCTTGGTCTCTTCTCTGAGAGGTGGGTTATGTGATAAGGGGGTAGCAGTATACCACACTCCTGGTATAACCTGGTGCCAAGAGCTGTCTAAAAATTATGCTTTGGGAGAGGTACCCAAATCTGCGCGCTAACCCATCAAAAATGCTGGCCAATACAGCCAGCAGCAAGATTATCCAAAAAAACCATTTATACCCAAGAGGCTCCATAAGAGGAGTCTTGGGTAATCTCATGGTTTTGGATTTTAAGACTTAAGTCAAGTTGTAAAGGGTAAGCAAATGATTCACAGTGGGTGAATGTGGACTTTATTGATTAAACAATTGATAGCTTATGAATTACCAGCTATATATAGCGTGGTTGGGATAATAGTTAGAGAAAAAAGTAAAGAGTTAAAAGAGATTTAGGGAGTTACTGGAGATTTGTGGAAAAATGTAACTTAAAACATGGGGGATGAATATTACTTTTCCCAAACAAAAAACCTTCTGAATTATTTAAAATAATTAAAGCAGCAGCCCAACAGCACACCAAACAGCTAAAACCCTGGGAGGAAACCCCAGATATTCCCCACTGATGACAACAGGAGACAGACCAAAACCAGCAACAAGACAAGGACCCAATGGCGCAGCCAACACAGAGCCAGAGCTCAAAAGTACATAATTGTTGTCATCAGGTATATAATCCACTTTTGGTTTGATTGCTGCAAAGCCTGATTAGATAGAATTCAAATTGAAAGGTAACAATTGGTTGACTACTAACTCTTTAATCTCTTTTAGATGGCAAGAGACTGAGTGTAAAGAAGTCCTGGGTTCAAATCCTGTTGTTGTTGATTCAACAAACACAGATTTGACCAACTCATGAAAATCAGGTAATTCAGAGCAAATACTATCCACAAACCCTTGCAATTTAGAAGACTTTGTTAACTTAGTAGGGGCAACAATTTCCTCATCAGATATCCTAACTGAATTGATGACAGGAATATCATGAAATGTTTTCCTGACAGATTTGGTGCATGCAATTGATTAGAGATTTGTTTTGGTGTACCCCTCTCAAGCCCCCCCATTGCCTCAACCCCCTTGCCCAACCATAGAAGAGACTCTGATTGGTTTAGACTGTCTACTGGCCTGGGCTTGTCTCCTTTTAAAACAAATTTGCTTCAGCCAATCAATTGGGTTCAAATCAATGGTTCAATTCTGTTCTGAATCACAAGTTATCTATCCAATAATCAAATCCAATACCTCTAGCCAATCAGAGACAAATTTGGAAATTAATACAAAAAATTCTAACCCCAGTGACACAGGGTAAAAAAATGCTCACCAGCCAATGAGGGGGCTCCTACCTTTGATAGCAACCATCATAATTTAAATTATCTACATGTAACATCCTCCATGTTGACAATCCCAAAATTAATTTTGTGCTTTATTTTTTACAATTTTACTTAAATTGTATCTGCGCTGTTTTAGCAGAGTTACAAGGGAAAAATATTTGGAAAATAGATAATAAGCTTTATTGAGAGATAGTGATTATATAATTATTGTGAATCAAGGATAACAGGAACATGATTGTGTTGATCACATGGGTGGATGGTGAAGGGGGTGGCTTGATCCTGGTAATGAGTCAAGGGCCAAAACAAGGTATCCACTGTTAAGAATCATCATCTTTTCATGTTGTTATATTTGGTAATTCAAGTTGACTTCCTAGTTTGGCTTTGGGTCACTGGAAGGTCAGGTTGCAGGTCACAAACCCTCTTAGTCAGAACCTTGCTGGCAGGTTGAGTCTGCTATTTCAATACTTAAAACTTGAAAATTAAAACCAAATTTTACTTTTAACATTAGGGAGAATGATTAAAGGCAAAAATATCAATAAAAAATATAATAAAATTTTCAAAAATACTTTTTGGAAATTGTCAACATAGGGAATGTTACATGCAGACAGTTTAAGTGCTGATGTTTGCCCTCTTGATGGTCCTTAGAATTGGTTTTGCCAATCTTAAGGCAAGAAAGCCTGCTATGGGTCCCTGTTTGTCTATTTTAACAATAAAGGCTTTTAAAATCTTTCTCAAATTTTTTTGTGCTCCTCTCTGGGAGTCCTTCTGTTTTAAAAAATTTAGTGAAAATTCCTGCTTCCCTTACCTCAGGCCTTTGTTGTTGCTTTCTGGCTTCCCACTGATTATTCCCATTGTTAATACTAGCATTAGTCATCTTGTATTGCCTTTTTTGCTTTTGTCTTTGGTTTCAAACTCTAATTTTTAGTTAGAAACTTAGATAAAACTTATTTTAATTTTAGTAGTTTCTGTTTAAAGCAAAAAGTCAACTTCAAAGTTGCTATATGATTATTAAAAGTCTCTCCTGCTCTGCCACTGTCTTCTGGCTCCTGTTTGAGAACCACCAAGGACAAAAAACTCTATGGTTTCCCTGGTACCAGTTATTACTAGAGATTAACATTTCTGCAACCCTATCAAGCTTGTTGAAGTTCTCTGTGGATTAAGAAAATACAGTTATCTTTAGTTAAATTTGTGGTTCTTACCATCCTTGTAAGGAAGCCAGGCATAGGTAGATGCATTGGATGACTAAGGTAGAGGAACCACTGGGATAGAGGGTGATGCCCATCATAAGATGGTGTCAACTTGATAACATAAGATAGAAAATGCTCAAGCCAGAAACAGGGACCTGAGTTTGGCACTATTGAGTCCACCAAGCCTGTTAGAGTAATGTAGAGTACTCCAAACAGCTGGATAGATGTGATGTTGGCAGCAGTGGTGGGTTCCACTGGGCAGTTGTGATAAGAATTCAGAGGTGGGGTCATTGGGACAAGTTAAACAGTCAGATAATTGTGCTTGTCACAGAAAAATCTTGATTGCCTTTGTTGTGTTTTGATGCGCGGCATAGACACACAACAGGAAATCCTAACCTTAGGATTGGATTTGTACTAAGTCTTGGTTTTTTGGCAGGGAAGGTTATGCAATTACCTTGTAGTCCTGAATGAATAATCTCTACTAGTTGTGTCTAGGAGAGGCACCAAAGTACTTGGAAACACAAAGACAAAAATGTGAATAGAACTTAGATTTTATTGTGATAGTGTCATTAGTGACAAGTTCTTGTTAACAATGCACATGGTAGAATCCCAACAACAGGATTCAACCCCTGAAATCCTACAGGCCGCCAGCCCACAGGCCCAGCTGCCTGGCTGCCAATGTTCTTTTGAGCTCAAACCAGAGCCAAATTTGACTTCAACAAAACTCCTGAGACCCACCAATCTAGAACTACCTGCACCAATATTGCACCTGTAAAAGGATCTTATTAGTCCTGACAACAAGAGCATGGGCCTGGCCAATAATTCCAAGATAACTGGGGTCACCACTGTTGGGGAATTGAAGAAGCTTCTCATAGAATGCGGGCCGCCTAAGAATAAAAAAACCCGTAGATCAAAAAGGGATTTTGAGCTTTCCCATTATGGCCCAGTCAATTAGAGATCTCCTGTGCAGGACGCCACCAAGGGCTTCCAAACCCTGGTAGATGATACCACCCGGCCTGAAGGGGATCAAAAAAGATTTTAATGGCAGATGAGCATACTTATACCCTGAGCCCCCAGGAATTTGTTCATTGTCATTCTTCCAATAAAGTGATAAGAACTTTTGGTTTAACCAAGTCATCTCATATTTGATTTTAGTTCTCTTTCATTTGCATTCTAAATCCTGTGGTTCTGTACCTCACAACCATCAACCCCAAGAAACTGCAGACCAACCACTCAAACTATATTGTAAAGCAGGAAACCCCTTTGATCCAGTACATTTCACTGAATACCCACCCAACCTGGCATATTCAGAATTCACCTTAGAGGAAATCCTGCTCTACAACCCTGAGGCTGGGACCAGAGAGACTGAAGTCATCAGCAGAGAAGGAGCCTGGATCACTGTGCCTCCCCTAGTGTTCAAGAGAAATACAACTACCTGCCTGCCTATCTAGTACTAATGTCCCAACCCCATACCCTGCAGCTCAACTGCCTGCAGGAATCTATTGCAGCCAATGAATCTACCTCAACTCAAATATTTTAGGTGATGTATATCACCCTAACTGGCCTTATTGATTCCACGGTACTTGTCAGCAGACCCTGGGTCATCTTGGGAAAATCATTACCTTATATTGTAAAGTTAGCTCCAATCTTGTGGTGGCCCCTTCTCTAAGGACCTGCAGGCTGTCCCCATAAAAGTTCTCAAGAAACCTCACAGGCTGGATCCCTGAAAGATAGTGAAATAAAATATATACTGTGCAGATTTACCCTAAAACAGTACATGGACGGTAGGATCACTGTCACCAGCATTAGTGGGGTGAGTGAGTTGCAGGGAATCAGGAAGCTAAACAATCAAATTCCACAGTTTGGAGTAAGACTCATTTCAAGAGGCAAAAGCAAAAGAGAGAGATTCATCCCCAAAATAACCCAACAAAGGCAAAATCAAAATATTGTGACTAGCTGCATTTACAACATTGCCCCCATCTAGATTGGTCTTAGGGGGTTAGTATTTTCAGAGGAACTTGGTATGCACACTGGAGAGGAGTTTCACAGTGTACTCTGACCTGTGTTTGAAAGTTACTTATAAATATCCAACCCATAATGTATCTAGCTTGTGAGCGCGTCCCCCTACTCTATGCTGATAGTAGAGAACATGATCTCCAATGTTAAACTCAGGAAAAGAATAAAATACAGCATTGCAAGGAGAGAGATTGAGCATCTTAGTCTTGTATGCAATGGTATACAGAGTGGCCTGTATATCAATTATGTGGTTGACAAGATTTTTATATGGGCATTGTGATCCAAGGATTTTTAAGAAGAGAGTAGGGGGCCCCAGAAGCAATAAAGTGGTAGCCTCTTGTCCATACAGCATAGCAAAGGGAGAATATCCCGTGACAAAATGTTTGAGGAGCAATAGGCAAAGAGAGCAGCAATTAAGTATAGATCCCAGCTCACAGCATCAGAGTATGTGAGTTTCTTCATGTTAGAAACCAGAGTCAAATTTGCACACTCAACCGCCCCGTTGATAGAAGGGTTATAGGGGCAGAGAAAGACTGGTGAGATCACAAGGCCTTGACAACAGAGGTTACTAATTTAGCGTTGAAGTTAGTTCCATTATCAGATAGCAACACTTGAGGGAAGCCATGGCAGTAGAAAACATCTTGCAACAGGAAGGCAGCAGTTGTCTTAGCGGTGATGTCCTTAGTAGGGCAAGCTTCTACCCACTTGCTGAAGTGATCAACCACAATTAGGATAGAGTAACAACCAGAGCAGAAGTAGGGGAGAGGCCCTAAAGCATCAATGCTGACAGTGTAAAAGGCATGTTGAGGGGGAACTAGCTTGAGCTGGTGAGAGGCAGCTCAAGGTCTCTGGATCTGGCAGTTGTAGCAACTAGCTATGACGTCTGGAATCAGCAGACAGAGGTTTTCCCAGAAATAATTTTCTGGGGCCAGTCATAGGTCTTAGCAATGCCTCCATGTCCAGTCTCCTTATGAGCCTGAAGCACCAGCAAAAGGCAAAGACTGGGGCACACATAGGGCAGGTATTAATCATGGTCTTTTTTGAAGAGCTGGTTGTCACAAATGAGAGTGTTTTCAGAGAGCTTAGACAGGGCAGAAAAAATATCTTCAGTCTTGTTTTCATAGGAAGACAGATATCCAATTAGTTCATATAATTGGTCAGCTTCAACAGAGTGTAGAGCAAGGATAGGCATTTGGGACAATCCATCAGTGTCTGATACTAAATTCTAGGGCAATGTATCATAGTGAAATCATAGCCCTGCAGGCAGACAGCCCATCTAGATAATTGCCCTTCTGGTTTCTTGAGCTGCTGCAACCACTTGAGTGAGGCGTGGTCAGTGACTACAGTAAAATGAATGCCATAAATGTATTAACAGAATTGTTTAACTGCATGCAGTACAGCAAAGCATTTTTTTTTCAGTGGCGCTATAGTTTTTCTCATGTTTGTTGAGGACACAAGAATTATACACTACATGGTGATTCACCCCCTCATCATCTAATTGAGCCAGGATGACCCCAATAGCTAGGTCACTAGCATCTGTGTAAAAGATGAACTCCTTATCATAGTCAGGATACACCAAGATGGAAGCTTCTGTGAGTTTTTGCTTAAGAGTCTCAAAATCCTGTTGCTGACTAGTAGTCCATTTGAAGTGGACATTGTATAACAGTTAGACCAGAGGCTTGCTAGTGTTAGCAAAGTCAGGGATAAACTGTCTGTAGTAACCTATCATGCCTAGAAAGACTTGTACTTCTTGCAGATTGGTAGGTGGAAGAATTTTGTTGATAGCCTCAACTTTCTTGGTCATAGGGCGAATCCCAATCTGGGTTACCTCATGGCCCAAGAATTCAAGACACTCTTTGAAGAAAGCACACTTGGATGGTTTCAGCTTGGAGGCAGCCTCTCAAATCTTTGAACACTTCTTTGAGATGAGCCAGATGATTGGTGAAGGTAGCACTGAAAACCCTTATATTATCTAAGTACACCAGGACACATAAAAGATTCAGATCACAAAGAATGGAATACATGGCCCGTTGGAAGGTAGCAGGGGCATTGCAGAGTCCCTGCGGCATACATGTAAGCTCAAACAGCCCTTCAGATGTAATGGGCATGGCCTTTTGTCAATCCCCAGGAAAAAGGTCAACTTGCCAGTATCCAGATGCCAGGTCTATTGTGGAGAAGAACTTAGAGCCTCCAAGACGGCAGAGAGCATCATCAATACACAACAAAGGGTAGGGATCCTTCTTGGTTAAGGAGTTCAACTGTCAATATTCCATCACAATACAATGACCTACATCTTTATTTTTCAGTATGAGAAAGGGGGAGGCCCATGGACTTTGGGAAGGAGCAAGCAGTCCAGTGTCTATAAGTTGTTTGAGATCTTTATAAACCTGAGCATCATCTACTCAACTATGGCAGTAGGGTTTAGCGCAAAAGGGGGAGCATCACCAGTATCAATCTGGTGAATGAAGCCTTTGGCTAAACCATAATCAGTGCTATCCTTAGCAAAGATATCCAAAAACTGGTCCAGTAGGCCAAGAAACTCTTTCTGTTGAACCAGAGATAGCTGCTGGAAGTCTTGAGCAGTGAACAATGATAGGACTTGTGGCTCATCCTCAGGTAAGTTAAAGTCCTGGAATGTACCAAAGGGATGTAGTGATAGGATATCAGGAGCATTCAACAACTTTTCATAACCAACAACCTGCCCTCTAGACACATATATGGGGAGAGCAGTTAAATTGACTACCAGCAATTGAACAGGGTCTTTATGAGAAACATCCAAGATTCCCAGGAAGAGGTAGGGTTTGTTGCGTCCTAGCAAGGGAGGAGAGTATAACTATAGGAACATGCTCTCAGATAACTCATATGATATTTGGGAGTCTAGGATAGATTGAGATCCAGGGGGAATGGTTACAGCGGAAGTGGCCAGGAGAGGAATACCCTCAGATGCAGGGCAAGCCATAGGAGGACACTTCATGTTATACAAATAGATACAGTATTTTAGGGTGAAAACACCAGTGGGATATTCTAAGGCACATGTCTTGAGGCGTTTCCCAGGGACTTTAACAGGCTCTTCAAAAATCAGAAGGACTTTGTAACCTAAGATAGAGAGGTATTCATTCTTCAAGTTGATGATACCATTTATACTCCTAAGGAATTGAGTACCAACTAGGAGATCATCTCTCTAATTCTCCAAGACTACAGCAGGCTTGGCTAAGAGTAGCTTGCCAAACTGCATAGGAAGGGCAGAATAGGCTCCTATAGCACAAGTAATGGATAGCCCAGCTGTACCATACAACTGATGATAATTAAGGTTAGGGGCAAGCTTGAGCTTTTTGACAAGCTTCAAGGAGACAACAGTAACAAGTGATCCAGTATTCAAGACGGCCTTGATTTTCACCTTCTGGATGGATGTTTCCACACAAGTGGTAGTACAATCAAAGGGAGGAAGGACGGCCAGGATGTCCTGGGCTTCTGCTAGCTCTTTATCTCATTTTTCAATCAAGCATCTCAAACCTGGAAACTCCTTATAAACAATCTGGAGAGGAAGCAGACTGAAACATTCTTGAATACAGTGTTGGCAATTTCAGCAACTTTTTGAATGACTCTACAAGCCTGGGGAACCTCTTAGATTGAGTGAGGTATGGGCAAGAGACAACCTCTTTGACTTAAGACAAAGGCTTGTAAGCTTTTGTAGTTTTCCCAGAGCATATCTTATAAGGGACTGCAATGGTTTAGGGGACAGCAAGAACTAAATACCCATAGGCTTTGGGATCATCAACATCTGAATCATCCATTTTAGAGTCATCAGAGATGTTGTGAAACAGCAGCAGAGTGGTAGGAGCCTCAGTGTCAACAGGCTCAGAGCCAGCTATGTAGGGGGGAATTGAAGGAGACTGGGAAGAATTGTCAACTGAGAGCATCTTGGCCTCTAGGTTGACTAATCTTTTCACGCCTGCTCCTTGGGATCAGCCCTTTAAACCCAAGGATAGGTGCAGACTCAAGAATAGTGACCTATCTTGCCACAGTTATGGCAATCTTGATGTCTAGGAGGATTATGAGAGCTCATAATGAGGATGCAAGGGCCACAGTAAGAAGAACCAGAGTTAGAGGCATATCAATTCTCACACACAATAGCTCCAGAGTGGGTAAGGTGCATATCCTGCAACAGCGTCTTTATGCTCTTCATAGAGGAAAGAATGGCTTTTTGAGCTTTAAAATGAAGGCACAGAATTTAATTAACTATAAGGGTGTTGTGAATGATGTCATTTACCATGTTTTGATTTTGCCTTCAATGGGTTATTTTGAGGACAAATCTCTATCTTTTGCCTTTGCCCCTTGAAATGAGTCCATACCCAAGCTAGGAAATACATTTGTTTGGTTTACTGATCTGTGCAACTCACTTGACCCACTCATGCTTGTGGTGAGTGATCCTACTGTTCATGTACTGTTTTGTGGTAAAGCTACACAGTATATATTCCATTTCCTATTCACCAATAAAAATTTAAGTTCTATTCACATTTTTGTCTTTGTGTCTTCACGTACTTTGGCGCCTCTCTAGCCATGTCTAGTAGATATTATTAATTCAGGGCCACAAGGTAATCACACAGCCTTCCCTGCCATTCTAACCAAGAATTAGTAAAAATCCAATACTAAGGTTAGGATTTCCTGTTGTGACTCTGTTTTGCGCCTTATATCACAACAAAAATGGTGCTCACTACAGGGGCTGTAAGCCCCTTGGTTATCCCTTTTGCATCCACATTTTCTGGTCCTTTGCCTCCTCCTATACAAGAGCTGACTTCAACTGAAATTACCAGTCCTCCTATTGAAGAAGACATCACAGACCCACCTATTGTTCATACTGTGCTGAACCTTGGAAATGATCCCTGCCTAGTTGCTTACCCCATGGGTGCCCCTGACTTAGAACAAGTCATGGTGTTAGCCCTTGGGATAGCCCATGACGGAGCCATCCCTTGCCTCCAACTGCAATTCAGTTGAGCAGAATACTACAAACTGATTGTGGCTCTGCAATTTCTGCAACATCTCCTCTCAGCAGCTGGCTCCGCTGAACACCTATTGTCTTCCTTTGTACAACCTGCCCTAGCCCATCATCAAATGGTGTTAGGACTCCACATCCAGAAGATTTCTTCTCTACAAGCAGCTATCACTCATCACTGGGATCAGTTTACAGCCTACCAACAGTGGATCCACTCCCTGTTTTCCTTGGTATCAGACAATTAGTGCAAATCTGTCACCTCTAAGACCTGTTTGATTAATTCCATTGAAAAAATATGCCAGTTTATCCCTGAATGTGTCAGGGAACGTCTACATGAGTTTCACCAAGTGGAACAATCCTGGCAAACCTAAGTAGATTCCACCTTGAACGCCTATCTCACCAATTTCAAACAAATTCTACAGCAGCTCAATGAATTCAGCACTTATTTCTTTGAGCAACTTCAACAAGTAGCAGACCTTGCTGCTAAGGGCTTTTGTGAGCTCAGTGAGGAATTTGATCAAGAAAGGGTTGTCACTGCTGCTGCTATTGCCAAGCTCCAGACTCAAGTGATGAATTATCTATGCCCAAGGCAAATGCTCCATCCTCTTCCCCTCTGACAATTTGGTGGATAGAGAGCAAAACTATGGGACATCATTTGAGAGCTGCAAGCATCTACCTGCAGTCAAGGCCTCCCTACTGAAGCCCCTCAGCCTAATCCTCAGGTGCTTGCTTTGATAACTCAAGTTGCTGAGCTACAAAAGGAACTTGCTGCCCTACGTGAAATGGTGACAACTACTGCTAGTCCAGTTGGAGTTGTCAATGAAGATGGCTGCTGCCCTGGCCTGCCAGGAGCACCTCAAATCCAATGCGCTAGAGAGTTGATTGCTCTAGCTAATGAGGTGTACTACTTGAAGCAAGACCACGCCAAGCTAGACAGAGACATACAATAAATGAGTGAGTTGATTGACTCACTCAATGAGAGATTCACCCCTTGCCTCTCAGTGGGTCATTCCCTTAATTCTTGACTGGCTGAGCTCTCTACAGTAGTAACAGCCCAAGGCCAACGCCTGGATGTTACTGAGCAACAGACCACCCTAGCTAATAATACAGGATCTCACACTGCTGAGACCCTGACCACTCTTGAAGAAAGTGTTTGCCAGCTGTGGGCCAGACAGCCCCCCTCTGAATCTGAAGCAGAATTCTCCCCAAACATAAATGTACTCAATAGCAACAATGGTGGCCCAACTCCAGAAGCAAATTTCAAGCCTACCTTTAAGCAAGTCTTTGACCCCAAAACCTCAACAATTGCAGCTTTACTAACTATCTATAAAACAGCCATACAAAGGGCCTCTGATGAGGTTAAGAAGGAACACATTCTAACCTGTCTACACCCAACCTGCCAAGAGGTGGTGGTGCCTGAGCTCCCACCATTGAAACTTGGAAAGATATGAATCAGCTTCTGATTAACAAATTTGGTGGTGACCTTAGTTTGGAAGTGAAGAAGGACGCCTTCATGCACATTTCTTTCAAACCTAAGGAGACTCTAGCTAAATTTTCAGATAGATTCTACATGGAAGGACAGCAACTGATAACAAGCAGGCAATTGACAGCGCACAAAGCTTACATGGCTTGTGCTCAAGCCCTCAAGGTTAATCAGCTTCTGTGCTTCTATTTCAAAGCCCATAAGGCCATGCTTTCCTCCATGAAGAGCATGAAAAAGTTGTTGCAGGATATGCACCTTACCCATTCTAGAGCAGTTGTGCAGGAGAATTGTACTGCCTCTAATTCTGGTTTGCCTTCCTGTGGCCCTCACATTCTTACAATGAACTTGCAAAATCCTCCTAGACGTCAGGGTTGCCACAACTGTGGCCAGATAAGTCACCATTATTGAGTCTGCACCAATCCTCAGGTTGAAGGAGCTGATACCAAAGAACAGGTGGGAAAAGAACAGTCAAACTAGAGGCAGAGAAGCTCTTGGTTGACAATTCTTCCCAGTCCTCTTCAATCCCCCCTCCATATCCAATTCTGAGCCTGCTGATATAGAGTCTCCTCCCATCCTGCTGTTGTTTCACAATATCTCTGACAGCTCTGACTTGGATGATTATGATATTGATGATCCTGACGCTTACAGGTATTCAGTTCTTGCTGTCCCCAAAACTATTGTAGTTCCATATAAATTACAATATGGGAAGACCACAACAACTACTAAGCCTTTGGCTGAGGCCAAAGAGGTTGTCTCTTGCCCATAACTCACTCAAGCAAAGAGGTCTCCTGTGATAGTATAGTCATCAGAAGAGGCTGCTGAAGTTGCTGACGCTGTATTCAAGAATGTGTCAGTTTTGCTTCCCTCCAAACTATCTACAAGGAGTTTCCAGGATTGAAATACATGATTAAAAAGTGGGACAAAGAGTTAGCAGAAGTTCAAGAGATTTTGACTGTACTTCCACCCTTTATTTGTACTACCATTTGTGTGGAAATATCCATCCAGAAGGTGAAAATCAAAGCTGTCTTGGATACTGGATCACCTGTTAACGTTGTCTCTTTGAAGCTTTTCAAAAAGCTCAAGCTTGCCCACAACCTTAATTATCATCAGTTGTATGGTACAGCTGGGCTATCCATGACTTGCACCATAAGGCATATTCTACTCTCCCCATGCAGTTTGGCAAGCTTCTCTTAGCTGCACCTGCTGTTGTCCTGGAGAATGAGAGCTACAATCTCCTAGTTGGGTCTTAGTTTCTTAAGGAATATAATGGGAACATCAACTTAAAGGATGGCCATCTCTCTATCCTGGGGTAAAAAGTCCCTCTAATCTTTGAGGTGCCAGTTAAAGTTCCCAGTAAGCACCTTAAGACGTGTGCTTTAGAATACCCCACAGGTGTTTTCACTCTAAAATACCAAACTCACTCCTCCAACATGAAGTGTCCACCCATGGCTTGCCCTGCGTCTGAGGGGATCCCTCTTCTGGCTACTTCCGCTATAACCATTCCCCCTGGCTCTCAAGCCATCTTGGACTCCCAAATATTGTATGAGCTACCTGAACGTACATTCCTGGAGTTGTACTCCCCTCCCTTGCTAGGTTGCAATGAGCCTTACCTATGCCTGGGAATCTTGGATATCTCTCATAAAGGCTCTGTTCAGTTTCTGATTGCCAACTTACCTGCTCTCCACATACAATTGTATAGAGGGCAGGTTGTTGGCTATGGCAAGTTGTTAAATGAACCCAATGTCATATTGCTACATCCCTTTGGCACGTTCCAGGATTTCAATCTACCGGAAGACAAACCCCAAGTCCTATCCTTGTTTACTGCGCAAGACTTCCCACAACTATCTCCAGTCCAACAGAAGGAGGTGCTTGGTTTGCTAGACCAGTTTTCAGATATCTTTGCCAAGGACAGCACTAAATATAACCTAGCCAAATGTGTTATCCACCAGATTAATACTGGAGACGCTCCCCCCTTCTGTGCTAAACCATATTGCCGCAGCCGCGTGGAAGACGCTAGGTGTCTAAAGAGCTCAAACAGCTAATAGACGCTGGGTTGCTAGCTCTTTCCCAAAGTCCATGGGCCTCTCCTTTGCTCATCTTGAAGAAAAAATATGGAGGTAACTACTTTGTAATGGACTATTGACGGTTGAACTCCTGAATCAAGAAGGATCCCTACCCTTTGTCATGTATTGATGATGCTCTCTGCCGTCTTGGAGGCTCTAAGTTCTTCTCTGCAATAGACCTGGCATCTGGATACTGGCAAGTTGAATTTTTGCCTGAGGATTGACAAAAGGCCGCGCACATTACATCTGAAGGGCTGTTTGAGCCTACATGTATGCTGCAGGGACTCTGCAATTCCCCTGCTACCTTCCAATGGGCCATGGATTACATTCTTTGTGATCTGAAGCTTTCATGTGTCCTGGTGTACTTGAATGATATAAGGGTTTTCAGCGCTACCTTTACAGACCACCTGGCTCATCTCAAAGAATTGTTCATAAAGATTTGAGAGGCTGCCTCCAAGCTGAAACCATCCAAGTGTGCTTTCTTCAAAGAGTGTCTTGAATTCTTGGGCCATGAAGTAACCCAGACAGGGATTCACCCCATGACAAAGAAGGTTAAAGCCATTGACAAAATGCTTCCACCTACCAATCTGCAAGAAGTACAAGTCTTTCTAGGCATGATAGGTTACTACAGACAGTTATCCCTGACTTTGCCAATACTAGTGAACCTTTGGTCCAGTTGTTACATAATGTCCCTTTTGAACAGACTGCTAGTCAGCAACAGGCTTTTGAGACCCTTAAGCAAAAACTCAAAGAGGCTCTTATCTAGTGTACTCTGACTACAATAAGGAACTCATCTTATACTCTGATGCCAGCAACCTGGCTATTGGTGCCATCTTGGCTCAATTAGACAATGAGGGCGTAGATCATTCTGTGGCTTATACCTCTTGTGTCCTGAAAAAACATGAGAAGAACTACAGTGTCACAAAGAAATAATGCCTTGCTGTGTTGCATGCAGTTAAGCAGTTTTGCTATTATGTTTATGACACCCATTTTACAGTTGTCACTGATCACGCCTCCCTTAAGTGGTTACAACAGCTTAAAGAGCCAGAAGGACAACTAGCTAGATGGGCTCTCTGCCTTTAAGGTTACGCCTTTACTGTATTACATTATCCCAGGATTTAACACCAGAACACTGATGGCTTATCCAGAATGCCCATCCTTGCTCTACACCTGACTGGGGCTGATTGAATGTATGAGCTAATTGGGTATCCTTCTTATTGGGAAAGCAAGACAGAAGAAGTCCAATTAGGCCTGACCAAACTATCTGAGGATACATTTTTTTGGGAAAATCAACTCTTCAAGAAATTATAAGACCACTACTTGCCCTATGTAAGGCCTAGTCTCCGTTATTTGTGGTGCTTCAAGCCTATAAAAAACCGGACATGGGGCATAGCCAAGACCTATGACTGGCTCCAGAAAAATTGTTTCTGGGAAAACCTCTGTCTGCTGATTCCAGACGTCATAGCTAGTTGCCACAACTGCCAGCTTCAGAGACCTTGAGCTGCCTCTCACCAGTTCAAGCTAGTTCCCCCTCAATATGCCTTTCACACTGTCAGCATTGATGCTGTAGGGCCTCTCCCCTGCTCCTGCTCTGGTTTTTGCTTTATCCTAATTGCAGTTTATCACTTCAGCAAGTGGGTAGAAGCTTGCCCTACTAAGGACATCACCACCAAGACAACTGCTGCCTTCCTGTTGCAAGATGTTTTCTACTGCCATGGCTGCCCTCAAGTGTTGTTATCTGACAATGGGACTAACTTCAATGCTAAATTTGTAACCTCTGTTGTTGAAGCCTTGGGGTCTCACCAGTCTTTCTCTGCCCCTATAACCCTTCTATCAATGGGGCAGTTGAGTGTGCAAATTTGACACTGGTTTCTATCATGAGGAAACTCACTTACTCCAATGCTACAAAATGCAATCTATAATTACCTTCTTCTCTCTTTTCCTATTGCCTTAGCAAACATTGCATCACTGGGTATTACTCTTTGCTATGCTGTATGGGCGTGAGGCCACCACTCTGTCACTCTTGGGTCCCCTACTCTCCTCCGATAAGGCTATGAACCCTGATGAGCATATCAAGGATCTAGTTAATCAAATCATTGATATAAAGGCTTCTGCCTACACATCCATCTATAAGACCAAGCTACTAGAGCTCTCCTCTGACAATGCTGGGAGATCCTTCCTGCCTGAGTTCAACATTGGGGACCATGTTCTCTACTATCAACATAGAGTGAGAGGACAAGCTCATAAGCTAGATATGTTGTGGGTTGGCCCTCTAGAAGTGACCTTCAAGCAAGGGTCTGTGTACAACGTGAAACTCCTCACCAGTGGTTGCCCAAGTATATGTAAAGTTTCTCTGCAAGTACTAACCCCCTAAGGCCAATCTAGAGGGGGGCAATCTTTTGAATGCCGCCATTCACCATGTTTGATTTTGACTTCAATGGGTTATTTCAAGGACAAATATCTATCTTTTGCCTTTGCCCCTTGAAATGAGTCCATACCCAAACTGAGAAATACAATTGTTCAGGATCCTGACTCTGCACAACTCACTTGCCCCACTCATGCTTGTGGTGAGTGATCCTACTGTCCATGTACTGTTTGTGGTAAAGCTACACAGTATATATCTCATTTTCTATTCACCAAAAAAATTAAGTTCTATTCACATTTTTGTCTTTGTGTCTTGACGTACTCTGGCGCCTCTCTAGTCATGTCTAGTAGATATTATTCATTCAGGGCCACAAGGTAATCTCATAGCCTTCCCTGACATTCTAACTGAGACTTAGTACAAATACAATCCTAAGGTTAGGATTTCCTGTTATGAATCTGTGCTGCGCCTCAGATCACAACAGAGGGCTTGAGCAGAAGCCATGTAGGCTTTGTGCGCTGTCAGCTGTCTGCTAGTTATCAATTGCTGTCCTTCCATATAGAGCCTGTCTGCAAAATTGGCCAAAGTCTTTTTGGGTTTGAAAGCAATGTGTATAAAGGCGTCATTTTTCACTTCCAAGCTAAGGTTACCACCAAAATAATCAATCATTAGCTTTTCTATCTCTTCCCAAGTCTCAATTGTGGGCAGCTCTGGCTCTACCATCTCCTGGAAGGTTGGGCGCAAGCAGCTCAGAATTTGCTCCTTTCTAACCTCACCAGAGGCCCTTTGTATGGCTGTTTCATAGATGATCAGGAACACAACAATGGTGGATCTTTTAGGGTTGAAAAATTACTTAAAGGTAGGCTTGAAAGGTGCTTTGGGAGTTGAACCACTATTGTGACTATTGAGTACATTTATGCGCAGGGAGAATTCTGCTTCAGATTCAGAGGGGGGTTTTGTGTGCACAGATTTCAGACACTTTCTTCAAGAGTATTCTACGTCTTGGAGGTGCAGGCACCCAAGTTGTTGGCCTGGTCAGTCTTTTTTTGATATCATCTAACTGTTGAACATGGGTGGTTACCACAGTTGAAAGCTAAGTCAGCCAAGAGGTCAAAGAAGGTCCCACTGAGAGACAGGGGGAGAATATGTCAATTACAAAGTCAATTAACTCACTCATTTCTTGGGTATCCTTGTCAAGACTGAAGTGATATTGCTCCAGATGGTCTACTTTGTTGGTTAGGGAAATAAACTCCCTAGAACATTGGATTTGATGGTTCCTGGGTAGTCCATGGCAGCAGCCATCTCTGTCAGTGACCTCATCAGGGTAGGTGACAGTTGCTGCAGTATTTTGTAGAACAGAAAATTCTTATTGCAGGGCAGCAGCTTGTGTTTTCAAGGCAAGCACTTGAGGATCTGGCTATGAAAGGCTATGGGGCGTCCTTGACTACAAGTGGATGCACTTAGGTCTCAGATAGCACCCCATAACTTCTGTTCACTATCTGTCATGTCATTGGATGGAGGAGAAGGAGAAAAATCTGGTTTAGGAGCAGATAACTCATTCACTTGGGCTTAAAGCTTGACAATGGAGGCGGCTGTGGTACCTCTATCTTACTCAAACTCTTCTTGTAGTTCACAGAGTCCTCTTGCAGCAAGCTCTGCTACTTTTTGCAATTGATCAAAGGATTAGGTGCTAAAAGCATTGAGATGCTCCACAAGTTGTTTGAAATCAGAGAGATAAGCATTCAGGGTGAAGTCTACTTGATTTTGCCAAGGCTGTTATAACTGGTGAAAATCTTGTAGACATTCCCTATTGTACTCATGGATGGACTGGCACATTTGCTCTATGGAAGTGATCAAGCAAGCCTAAGAGGTAATGGAGTTGTGTTGGTTATTAGATACCAAGAAAAACAGCAACTGTGGTAAGTTTGACTCCCTGGTGATTGACTCCCTGGTACTTGACACTTTGTTGAGTACCAGGGAGTTGAGTGCTGCATATGTCAATCTATTAGTATTTTTGGCTTAACTGATTTTAAGCTAAATATTTACTAGTAATTTAAGGGTTCAAAACCAAAAACCAAGGTAAAATTTATTTGAACTCAACTCTGTTTAATAATTTAGTTAGCTAGAATACCAATTTAAGGGGCAATTTATAAGTAAATTTACTAATAGAAATGAAAAAACCTGTGTTTGACACTCTAAAACAAAAAGTGACCAGTTTGACATTTTTATAGTCAAATTTTAATTTTATTAATAAAATACATATGCAGTTATATAAAATTTGTTATTTACTATTATATTTTTATTATTAGTGTCCATAGTTGTTGATTAGGCTCCCAAGCACCACTATACTGGATTTAGTGGCATAGACATTAATCAAATACCCCACTTGTTTTATTTTATGTCATTCCTTGTTTTGTGGATTAAGTGGTGCCACATAAATTAAGCCTGATTTTTTAAGATATTTCATATGTAATTTATAAAAAACTGAAACTTGACATCTTCTTTGTTCAACTCTATCCACTTGCCACCCAATTGGTTTTGGATTTAACTAATCAAAGGCTCAGAATCAATGCTAAATTAATATGTGACACACTATGAGCGCCACTTGACACTTTAACTTGGGGATTAGTACAGAGAGCTTCTTAACGTTTTAACCAACACTATGGTAAATAAGTCACTCCCAGCTCTTCACAGCATAATATTATCACTAATAAACACCTTCCTGCTCATTTACTTTTTTAACTTATGTTGTATTTTTTTAATTTTTGAGCATATGATACTGCCTTGCTTTTGGGTTAACTTTCAAACCTGCTTTGAATTTAAGCAAGTTTTATATGTAAAAAACATAGTAAATTTTATGTTTCTCCTTGACTCCGGCATACTCAAAAGCAAGAATTCAGCTTTTTTTCACTTGACAGTGAGAACTCAGCTTTCCCCAGCTGATTGACAGTGCCTAACTCAACACTTTACTATGTTTTTATTTTTCAACTCCCAATATAAAAAATCCACAATTTATTTTTATTTTTTCAATTATAATCTACTACTTTTTCTGCTACTCTCCATATAATTTTCATACATTTTTTGATTTTTAATTATACTTTCACATTGATTTAGCACTAAGATGTTATGCTGAACCTAACATCTTTGATGCTTAATAATAAATTCACTTATTTTCTATGTTTTAACCTTTATATATATACTTTGAGATTCTATTTTGCTTCTATTTACTTTGTTATGTTTTTTTCTTGATAAATAAAACTTTATTTGCATACTTTTCATTTAACTTTTACTTTGCTTTACATCTTTGTTTCATATCTTTTACACTGTTTTATTTACAAGACCAAACTTTTCTTTAGACAATATCAAACAAGAATAGCCAACAGCCCAAGCGCCAAGCCTCCCAGGGCTCCAAAGAAACTTCCTCCGCTCCCAAGCGTGCCAAGAAGCCTGAAAAGGCAAAGTCTCCAATCCCATCTCTTCCCACTCCATCTCCTCCTACTCCTCCCCCCTCCACCCTCATCTCCCATATCTTCTTCACCTTCCCCCAAAATTTCTCCCCCAATAAATCTGATGGTGATCTTACTGACTACTCCTTTTACCACACAGAGGCCAGCTCCAAGCCCACCAAGGACAACATACCAAGAAGTCAAAGGCTGCCAAGGAGCCCAACTCTTCTTCTGGTAAGAAAAAGGAGGCATCCAAGCAGGCCTCAAAGAACCCTTCCCCTCCCCCTCCCTCATCTGATCCCCAAGATGAGCCTGAGGAGTACTCCAAGAAGTTCAAAGCTTCTGGTCATGTGGCTTGGGATCCACTGGCCATCCACAATATCTGTAATGTGGACAGAGAGTTTAAAGTCCCCAAGCGCTTCCCCTGGTACTTTTTAATTATGTCCGTAAAGGGCAGCCCTGGCTACGTTGCTGACAACTACATTTCTAAGTGTAACAATCAAAAACGCCAAACCAAGAGCAAGCACTTTATCTGTGAGGATAAGACTTGCGGGGCCCAGCTAAACACTGAGGGCTGGGAGCAAGTAACTGCAGAGAAGGGGGAGCACTATTGTGAACCCCCCAATCATCTTACAACCCAGATGTTAAAATGGTAACTGGTCCAGGCGCCCAACATCCTCTCACCTCTGTGCATCAGATATGGCCATCAAGGCTCTCCAACATTTAAAACCCAACAATATTAAGTTAGTACAAACCCAGGAGTAGTTGGTCAAATTCATAAGCAATAAGCAAATCACTGCCAATCCCCCTCCCCCAAGGCCTTGGTTGTCTTATCAGAGCTTACACCCACCCACAAGCTCAAGCAGCTTCCAAGTGGGGAGCACTTCCTCCTCCATGACAACAGGCCCACCGCCAAAGACCGCATAATCTGCTACTCAACTCAGCAGAACCTGATAGAGTTAAAAAGGGCTTAAATCTGGCTAGTTGATGGTACCTTTGCCACTTGCCCCCATATGTTCAAGCAGCTATGGATGATCCATTCCCAGATTGACATCTGGGTGATTCCACTCATATTCATTCCTCTTCCTGGGGCCACCAAGGCCATTTACACCCGTGCTTTTATCATCCTCCACCAAGCACTTTCCCTCCTTCCTGATAGACAACAATGCCAAGAAGACCCCCCTACACCCGCGCCAACCCTCCTGCCTCTGACAAAGACCAGGTCACCCTGGACTTGGAGGAAAAGGTAAGAATGAGAGCTCTTGGGCCTGCCATGTGCATTATGGACTTTGAGCCTGCTCAGTTCAATGCATTTGAGTAGCTGTTCAGCAGGAAGGTGCAGGGGTGCCACTTCCACTACTGCCAAGCAGTTTCTTGGAATGTGCAGGCCCATGCTGAGCTAAGTAGGTTAAGCCAGAGGAATACTTTGGACACCTGAAAATTTGTGCTGGCACAATTCAGTGCCTTGGCTTTTTTAAAGCCAGAGCACACTGCACAGGGGTTTGAGGTGCTCTCAAAAGATCCCTACATAGTGAAGCACTCAGAGTTTAAGCCTTTCCTTGAGTACTTTGAGCCCCAGTGGATTGGGAAGGTCATTACGCAGAGATAAGGTAAGACCCATGCCAAGGCCAGCTGGAATGTGTACCAGGCGGCAGTGAATGGTGAGCTCAAGACCACCTCAGCGCTAGAGGCTTATCACAAACACCTCAAGGCCAACTTTGGGCTCCACCCAAAATTCAATAAGTTTTTCTCTCTCCTGCAGCACAAGCAGAAGAAAACAATCTCCAAGCCGTGTGACTTGGCAAATTGCGTCCCCCCATCAAGTGTTGCAACCAAGCCTCCAGACTTGCCTGCTAACATATCTTACAATACACAGGGGGCACTCAATGAGTTGCCCCTTGACATATCTAACAACATGGATTAATCTGACAGCAATATCAAATGGCGGGTACTTCATCCTAATTAGGAGTGTTACCAATTTGACTTACTGATCCCCGCACAAGTTATTCCTTGGCTTTGAACCTTACATGGAATTTACCACTATGCCACCCCCTTGTGGCCTTGTGGCTTTCCCCATATGGTATATTAATCACAATAAACTACAATAAATGATACCTTATTCTTATTATTCTGTCCTTTCCATTGGACTGTTGTCTTCCCCATTTCCAAATACTGAATCCTCATTGGTTCAGTTGCAACACAAACCCACAACCCATTACATCCTATTCACCAAGGCCATTCAAAATGCGGCCAAGCATAAAGGCAACTGTGGTAAGTTCAACTCCCTTAAACTTGGCTACCTGGTACTTGAAACTTTGTTGAGTACCAGGGAGTTGAGTGCCAGATATGTGAATCTATTAGTATTTTTGGCTTAACCAATTTTAAGCTAATTTTTACTAGTAATATAGGGGTTCAAAACCAAAAACCAAGGCTAAATTTACTTGAACTTGACTCTATTTAATAAATTGGTTAGCTAAAATACTGATTTAAGGGGCAATTTATAAGTAAGTTTACTAATAGAAATGAAAAAACCTGTGTTTGACACTCTAAAACAAAAAGTGACCAGTTTGACACTTTTATAGCCAAAGTTTAATTTTATTGATAAAATACTTATGCACTTATATAAAACTTTATTATTTACTATAATATTTTTATTATTAATGTCCATAGTTGTTGATTAGGCTCCCAAGCACCACTATACTGGATTTAGTAGTATAGACATTAATCAGATACCTCACTTGTTTTACTTTATGTCATTCCCAGGTTTTTGGATTAAGTGGTGCCACATAAATTAAGCCTGATTTTTTAAGATATTTCATATGTAATTTATAAAAAACTGAAACTTGACATCTTTTTTGTTCAACTCTATCCACTTGACACCCAATTGGTTTCAGATTTAACTAATCAAAGGCTTGGAATTAAGGCTAAATTAATATGTGATACACTGTGAGCGCCACTTGACACTTTAACTTGGGGATTAGTACAGAGAGCTTCTTAATGTTTTAACCAACACTATGGTAAATAAGTCACTCCCAGCTCTTCACAGCATAATATTATCACTAATAAACACCTTCCTGCTCATTTAATTTTTTAACTTATATTGTATTTTTTATTTTTGAGCATACAAAACTGCCTTGCTTTTAGGTTAACTTTCAAACCTGGTTTAAATTTAAGCAAGTTTTATATGTAAAAAACATAGTAAAGTGTCAAGTTTGGCACTGTCAATCAGCCAGAAAAAGCTGAATTCTCTTGTTGAGTATGCCAGAGTTGAGCAGAAACATCAAATTTACTATGTTTTAATTTTCAACTCTCAATAAAAAAATTCCAATTAATAATTTCCTTATTATTTTGCTATTATAATCTACCTTTTTCTGCTGCTCTCCATATAATTTTCATATATATTTTTGATTTTCAATTAAACTTTTACATTGATTTAACACTAAGATGTTATGCTGAACCTAACATCTTTGATGCTTCATAAATAATACACTTTTTTTCTATGTTTTAACCTTTATATTTTTTTACTTCTAGTCTTTATTTTTCTTCTATTTACTTTTTTATGTTTTTTTTGATAAATAAAATTTTATTTGCATACTTTTCATTTAGCTTTTGCTTTGTTTTACCTCTGTGTTTCATATCTTTCATACTTCTATTATTTACAATGCTAAACTCTTATTTTGACAAAATCAAACAAGAACAGCCAACAGCCCAAGCGCCAAGGGCTCCAAAGAGACTGCCTCCACTCCCAAGCGTGCCAAGAATCCTGCAAAGGCAAAGTCTCCAACCCCATCTCCTCCCACTCCATCTCCTCCTACTACTCCCCCTCTCCACCCTCATCTTCCACATCCTCTTCACCTTCCCCCAAAAGTTCTTCCACCACTAAATCTGATTGTGATCTTATTGAACACTCCTTTTACCACTCAGAGGCCAGCTCTGAGCCCACCAAGGACAACATACCAAGAAGTCAAAGGCTGCCAAGGAGCCCACCTCTTCTTCTGATAAGAAAAAGGAGGCATCCAAGCAGGCCTCAAAGAATCCTTCCCCTCCCCCCTCCCAATGGCTCTTTCCCTCCTTCCTCATCTGACCCCCAAGATGATCCTGAGGAGTACTCCAAGAAGTTCAAAGCTTCTGGTCATGTGGCTTGGCATCCACTGGCCATCCACAATATCTGTAATGTGGACGGAGAGTTTAAAGTCCCCAAGCGTGTCCCCTGTTACTTCCCAATCATGTATGTAAAGGGCAGCCCTGGTTACGTTGCTGAGAATTACATCTTTAATTGTAACAACCAAAAGCAGCAGACCAAGAGCAAGCACTTTGTCTGCAAGGATAAGACTTGTGGGGCCCGGCTAAACACCAAGGGCTAGGAGCAAGTAACAGCAGAGAAGGGGGAGCACACTTGCAAGCCCCCCAATCATCTAATCACTTGGATGTTAAAATGGTACTTTGTTCAAGTGATACCCACATCCTCTCATCTCTGGGCTTCTGATCTGGCCATAAAGGCTTTGCAACATCTCAAACCCAACAATCTTAAGTTGGTATCAACACAGGAGCAGTTGGTAAAATTCATCAGCAATAAGCGTATCACTGTCAATCCCCCTCCCCCAAGGCTTCAGACGTCCTCTCTGAGCTCACTCTCACTCATGAGCTTAATCAGCTTCCAAGTGGGGAGCACTTCCTGCTCCTTGACAACGGGCCTGCCGCCAAGGACCGCATAATCTGCTACTCAACTTAGCGGAACTTGATGGAGTTGAAAAGAGCGTCAACCTGGCTAGTTGATGGTACCTTTGCCACTTGCCCCCGGATGTTCAAGCAGCTCTGGATGGTCCATGCCCAGTTTGACATCCGGGTGATTCCACTCACATTCTTTCTTCTTCCTGGGGTCACCAAGGCTATCTATACCTGCACGTTCTCCATCCTCCACCAAGCAATTGCCCTTCTTTCTCCTGCCAACAATGACAAATCCAAGAAGACTCCCCCCACACCCGCGTCAACCCACCTGCCTCTGACAAGAACCAGGCCACCCTGGACTCAGAGGAAAAGGTGAGGCTAAGAGCTCTTGGGCCTTGCATGTGCATTATGGACTTTGAGCCTGCTCAGTTCAATGAATTTGAGCAGCTGTTCAGCAGGGAGGTTCAGGGGTGCCACTTTCACTTCTGCCAAGCAGTTGCTTGTAACGTGCAGGCCCACACTGAGCTTAGTAGGTTGAGCCAGAGGCACTTTGAACACCTGTAGATTTGTGCTGGCACAATTTAGTGCCTTTGCTTTTTTAAAGCCAGAGCACACTGTGCAGGGGTTCAAGGTGCTCTCAAAGGATCCCTACATAGTGAATCACCCAGTGTTCAAGCTTTTTCTCAAGTACTTTGAGCCCCAGTGGATTGGGAAGGTCATTACGCAGAGGCAAGGCAAGGCAAGGCCTGTGCCAAGGCCAGCTGGAATGTGTACCGGGCGGCAGTGAATGGTGAGCTCAAGTCTACCTCAGCGCTAGAGTCTTTTCACAAACACCTCAAGGCCAACTTTGGGCCCCACCCAAAATTCAATAAGTTATTCTCTCTCTGAAGCACAAGCAAGAGAAAACAATCCCCAAGCTCTGAGATCTCTCCAACCGCGTCCCCCCACCAAGCCAACCACCCGCTGTACCCTCTTCATCAAGGCCATCCAGGGTATGGCCAAGTACAAGTATAAGGCCTCTGAGCTTAAGCAGCAGCTTGAGCTTTCTGCCACTGCCCTCCTGGAAGGGGCCAAAATGAAATGGGGAAAGAATGATGAGGAATAAACTTGTTTGCTTGCTCAGTTATATGATTTTTACTTTTAACTTTTTAACTTTAATTTTTACTTATTAGCTTTGATCATTTAGTTTTTAGTTTTAATTTTTAAGTTTTTTTTTATTTAATTAGATAGCAGTGATTGTTCTATGTATGCATGGTAAGTTTGAGATGAACTTTTATAGTTGAAAGTTAGTGAAATATCTTAATTTTTGTTAATTTCCAAATAAAACATATGATATTCACAGTTGTGCTTATATGAACAATATCAAAAGACATTAATATTTCTTCATATTTTGCATAACTTTATTTGTTGTGTTTGTGTTTATTTTTTCTCATTGCAATTTTAATTTTTATGGTAATAAAAACAATTATATTGAGAGTGTAAATTACATAGTAAAATGAGAAATAATTAATTATTTCTCCTTATTTTGTTCTCAAGATACTGTTTTTATTGCATTTTTGAGCTCTCTGTGATCACTTTAGTATACCATAGATGTAAGACTTAATTTTATATCAAATTTTTTCATTACATCAAGATCCGTTAATTAAAAAAGTGTCAATTTCCAGTTGTCAATCAGGGCAAAAGCTGAATTCTCACTTTACTATAGTGTTGACTACCAGGGAGTTGAATTTAAGGGAGTCAATTACCAGGGAGTCAAACTTACCACAGTTGCCATAATAAATAAAAGGCCTCATAGATCAAGCAGCAGCTTGAGCTCATTGCAACTGCCCTCCTAGAAGGGGCCAAAATGAAGAAGGGGAAGAATGGGGAGGAATAAACTTGCTGTCTTGCTTCTATGGTTTTAATTTTTACTTTTTAGTTTTAATTTTTCTATTTTTTGATTTAATTAGATAGAACTGATTATTTTATGTATACATGGTAAGTTTGAGATGAATAGTTATAGTTGAAAGTGAATGAAATATTTTAATTTTTGTTAATTTCCTAATAAAACAAAAGAAATTCACACTTATACTTATATGAACTATATCAGATAAATATTATATTTCTTTATATTTTGCATAACTTTTATTGTCGTGTTTGTGTTTATTTTTGTCTCATTGGAATTTTAATTTTTATGGCAATCAAAAATATTTTTATAGTGAAGAGTGTAAATTACATAGTAAAATTATAAATAGTTGCTTATTTCTCCTTATTATCATTAGTTAAGATACATTTTTATTGCATTTTTGAGCTTTCTGGGGTCACTTTAGTATACCATAGCTGTATAGCTTAATTTTTATATTAAAATTTTTCAGTACATCAAGATCTGTTAATTAAAAAAGTGTTAATTTCCAGTTGTTGATCAGGAAAAAAGCTGAATTCTCACTTTACTATAGTGTCAACTACCAGGGAGTCAAACTTACCACAGTTGCCAAAAATCTACATGGAAGCATTTTGAAGTCAAGAGCTATTTTGGTCACAATAAAGATTGAATGCTTATAATCAGGTAAATGTTGGTTAGTTCATTGATATGTGTAGGTTGAGGCCAAGAGGGATGGGAGATCTAAGCCAGGAAAGGGGTGTAAGGTGGCTGTGGTGACTTCTCTAACAGGTCTTTGGGCTTAAGCAGTACTTAGATATGTGAGCACCAGGAAAAGTGGAGTACAACAGAATATGCCTTGCCAGCATAAAACTGAGGAGTTACCAACTATTGTAAATATATGAAAGTCATAGTATTAACAACATAAGAAGAGGTTCAGGTGTTGGTTGGCAACAGGGAAACAGGAAAGGATACAGATTTGGTGTATATTAGTCAGTCAGATACCATATAGATAATATATACTTTGGGAAGAATTCAGTTGTTGGTTGGCGGCAAGACAACAAAGTTGGAACAGGGTTGGCAGAGGAATAGGTGCATGTTAATCAGTCAGAATCCAGACAGACAAGGGATACTGGGGAAGGGAAGAGAGAACCAAAATTAATAAGTGACATACAGCAGACTTATAGTTTCTAGATGTCTCTATATTAACAGTGCTGAAAACACAAGCTCAACATCTGTTTATAGCTTACAGGAGCTATCATGGTTTGTACAGACCCAAGGTCTGCACCTCTGCAAAGGCTGTTGACAAGTAACTTATAAAGTTAAAGGAGAAACAACAGTATTAATTTTACAATAAAATGTCTCTAATTTATTACATAAGTCAAGTGAAGATTATACAGGCATTTTTGAGATGATAGCCAACTGAAATGTTGATCAACAATATGGAATATTGATGATCAATAAATTTAGTTGCTACAGTTTCATGCGGAGATTACAACTTAAAAGAGTGGTTGTGAGTTAGATCAGCAGCTTCAGTTATAAACTAGTTTCTCCAAAGACAATTGTGGAAAATTGAGCATAATCTGGACAGATTATGGAACAGACAGGTTAACAGATCACTTCTACTTTATCTTAGCAAAAGATATGACATATTGAAATATCTGGCCAACATCTTTGACCTATAGACTTTTCTGGCCAACAGTAAAGCCTATAGCTTTATATGGACAACATGTAATACATATAGCATTTTATGGCCTTCAGATAAGGCCTATAGCCTCATATGGCCAACAGGGATGACCTATGGACTTCTATGGCCAACAGGTATGACCTATGGCCTCATATGACTGTCAGAAGCTGGTAAATAGTGTCATAGCTCATAGCTATTTCACCACAGTGGCCTTAGGTTCATAAAGTGGAATAGGGGGAAAGTCCTGGATATCTGGAAAAAAATGCACAGAAGAATTTATAAGATTTTAAGAAAGCCAGGCATAAATAGAGGTATTAGGTGATTCAGGACAGGGCACCTCAAAGCTGGTGGATATTCCCACCAAAGGATGGGTACTAACTTAATAATGTAATATAAGGATTGCCCAAGTAAAGACTAGGGCCCATATTTAGGAGCCATAGAGTTCACCAATCTTTTCAAAGTAAAATAGAGTAATCCAAACATCTGAGTGGATGTGGTCTTGGCAGTGATGATAGATTCTGTTGGGCAGCCTGTTCTCAGGGTTAAAGGCAGAGTCATGGGGAAAAATAGGCAGCCAGATAATTTTACTTGTTTTTGAACAATTTGGGCGTCCTGATGTACCACTTTTCTTTTAAACCTATAGTTTTGGTCTCTCTAATTCTTGACAAAAGATTGACATTGAGTATGTTTTCCAAGTTGAACTTGGAGTAAGTGGGGTTTTGCGGGTGTTCAGTGAAATGCACAGGTCTGAAGGGGGCTCCTGGGGGACAGTATAGTGCCTGGGAAGGGTCGGCAGATTGGTCTCCAGAGGGGGAAGTTTCCTGATGGTCTACTTGAAAAGAGTTAAAATGGAAGATCACTAAGACTAGATAAGGTAAGATTTTTTCAAACCAAAGGTTCTTAAAACTTTATTATTGAAAATGACAATGTGGTCATCATCACACTGCCAGCGTTCTTATACCATGTGGTTTTGCTTCTTTGCTTTTTGCAGGCTTCAGGTCCATGTGTGGCTTGCCGGTGGGGCATGGATCTTGTTTAGGGTCTGGAGAGCATCTGGTCCTGGTTGGGTACACTCTGGCAACCAGAAGTGGCAATACTTAATTTCACTGCTTTGGTTCACCACGTCATCTGAGCAGGCTAATTGCATTCCCCTTTCCGGACTGGGGACTAGCAACAGTTGGTGCTTATTGGCAGGGCTAATAGGAGGTCCCACCCAAGCCACGGCTTCTGCATAGTTCTGGGCCCTTAGTGGCACCGGTTTGGCGGGTCTTGGCTGGACTGACTCTGGGGAATAGAAGTGACAATGCTTTGTTTCACCGCTGTTGTTCACTATGTCACCTGAACTGGCCAATTGCAATACTTTTACTGGACTGGAGACTGGAAGTGGCTGGGGTTTGTTGGCAGGGATAGTAGTAGGTCCTTCCCCAACCTTCTTTAGGCAGACCACATCTCTTGCGTAGGTATGGGTCTTCAGTGGCACCAGTTTGGCGGCAATCTGGCAACCATTCAGGGAATTCTCAGTAGTAGGCCGGTGGGTTGTGGAGTAATTGAACAATTTGAGCCTGTGAATTAACAGATCGGCAGGTCCTGGATCATCCTGGGGGGTCAATCTGCCTTCAAGGAGCTAGGGTTCAACTCTTGGGTTTTCAATACAAGTATTGAAATGCCATTCATGACACCCCAGCAGGGGTGGTTGCAGAATTCATTCTCTCAAGGAATTGGTTATAGGAGATTATGAGGTCTGGGTCTTCCTCTAGGCTGGTCAAGAACGTTTCTCTGATGTCATCCTTTGGTTGGGCAGCTACCATCATAACCTTCTGAGTATTGTCTCTAAAGCTCTTGGGGTGGGCACAGAACAGGGCATTGATCATGATCATTCTTTTTATGAACCCAGCCAAGTCCATTTTTGGCAGGTCAGGAAAGGTTGTAGGGGCAGCAGTATTTTGGTTTGAGGTGAAGATGGTCACTTCTAGACCTGGGATGGCTTGGCAACAATTTCCTCTTAGCTTTTTCTTATTTCTTGTTTCTTGGCCATATACTGTCTTAGGTAGTAAGCTGAGGTCAAAAACAAAAGCATACAAGATTCTCTTGTAATCAAAGAAGAATAGGGGTCCAGGGTTACTAGTTTTGATATGGTTGACATACTGTCACGGTCCATACCAGAGTATGGCTGGGCTCCCGCAGGGGAGGCAGGCTAGGCCTGGAAGACCATGTACACAATAGGTGCAATTTAGACCAAGTAGTTGACTGCAGTAGCTAGGGGACGCCAACTCCCAGTATGAGGCACAACCTGGTTAGCCAGCCCCAATACTGTGATGTAGACAAACCCCAACTTACTGAAGTCCTGAGCGGGAGGTATATTGGGCAGGGGAGGAACAGCAGGAATCTCCTTCATAGCAGGCAGGATGGTCTCTTTATACAACCAGGAGGGAGATCCAGATGATGGGGGTGGAAATACTCCAAGTCAAGAGCACAGGATGGATTGACTGAAGTAGCAGGAGGATAGCCAGGAGGGTATGAATAGGCAAGTTTATACTGAGTTGTGGATTCCCAAATAGATACAAAGAGAATAATTAAATTTGAGCAAAAATAGACAATTCCTGCAATAAGATAATGATTTCTGGGCATAAACTCGTTTTATTAAGATGTCAACAGTGAGGAGGGCTTCTCCTCCTCACTACCTATACTTACTGGTAAATTTGTGGTCTTTAGTGCCACCAGAGAACTGATGGCATCAATTTCAAATGAACTTACAACTTTGACCAGAAATTGTGTACTTGGGCCTGGAAGTGGATGCTCATTGGTTGGTATAACATGAACTTTCCTTTTACTGCTGCATGCCAAGGTGCCACAGTTGTTTATAGAACCCGCAAGCAATTTAGCGCCTGATTGCACAATCAAACAATCATGCTCCTGATGTACCATTTCCTAATAGTTAAGAGGCTCAAATTCAGTAATAAAATTGAAGCCAGGGATTTGAGGGTTTTGTGCCTCTCCAATTCTGGGCCATTTGTTAGTCAAAAAGGGTTTTCTTGATCTGGGATATAATTGATAAGGGTTTCCAAGCTGTGGGGTGTTTTGCCTCTAGGAAGGCCAGCTGATTGTCCAGGGCATTCTGGGCCTGACACTGGCTGTAGTGTTGTAACTGTGCTGTTTTAGCAGAGTTACAAGGGAAAAATATTTAGAAACTAGATAATAATCTTTATTGGGAGATAGGTATTATATAGTCATTGTGAATTGTGGATAACAGGAACATGATAGTGTTGATCACACGGTGAGATGGTGAAGGGGGTGGCCTAATCCTGGTAATGTGTCAAGTGCCAAAACAAGGTATCCACCAGAAGGGGTCATCATCTGTTCATGTTGTTGAATTTGGTAATTTGAGTTGACTTCCTAGTCTGGCTTCAAGTGACTGGATAATCAGATTTTGGGTCATGAACCCGCTTACTCAGAACCTTGTTGGCGGATCAAGCCTGCTGTTTTGATAGTAGCATGAGAAATATTTGAATGCTTTCATACATCCAAATTCATTATTTGCAACTAATGCATGAAGTTTGGTGCAGAGTAGCTTGTCAACCTCTTCCTTATTTAGAATATTCCTAATTTGGCAGCATTTTCCCCCAAATTGTGAATTAGGGGAATTTTCTTTTTTTAGTTTCAAAAATTGGAAGTTCCCCCTTTTGGCAGGGGTAGACAGCTTAGCTGTGAGAGGTGTGCTGCCAGCTGCTGGCTGGAGCAGGTGGGTGGGCAGTGGCTGATAGGGTGCACGCGGCTGGCTGGCAGCCAGCCTATAAAAGGCAGAATTTTTAAACTTTTATTTTTTATTCTTTTTCTTGTTGCACTTTTTGCAGCAGTTTAACCAATCAGGAAAAATTGCTGTGTCAAGCTTATACTTCTGGGAAGTACAATAAACAAGATAAAGGAGAATATTAAGAAGAGAATGATACTTTATCAGATATGAATATAGGATAATATATAGTATCATGGGAAGCCACATGGTGTCCATGTATGTCATGATGGTCATGGGACCTATCTGAGTAATATTCCTCTTAAGTCATGAGGCTTACTCAGATTGTGTTCTTTTTAGGAGCTGGATTGGGTGTTCCCTGTAATAGATGGTTGAATGATAGTGGTGCTACCAACTTAATGATTAGTTGGTGAGTCATTCAGTGACTCATTTGGTGAACTACTTGGGGCGTCAATTCCCCAAGAGGGAGTAATCAAATATGTTGCAACATCTCCCCCTGGGGTGCTGGAGGGCAGAGCCTTGGGGATTTTCTTGAGTACGTTGGGGAAACAAGCTTGGTATTGATACAGTTTGGCGTTGGGAACAGGAAGTCTGGAGTTTCACTAGGCTGTTCTTGCCCTACATAGGCGGAGTTGGTCATGGTGCATATGTTTTAGTTTTGTTTGGGCCCCAATTACCTTGATGAGGTAGGTATTGTTGGGCTTGACTTCCATGACAATGCCTGGTCCACATAGCCCTGGATCCAAATTATGCTGGTTGTGGTTGACAACCCAGATTTTTTCCCCAACTTGGAATCTTTCCTGCTGTAGGGGAATTGCTTTGCTCTTGACTCTTTTGTGTTCCATTTCCTCTTGGTCTTTCATAGCGCGTTGTACGTTGGGGTCGCTGTTGTCTGGCATCTTTTTAGGAAGAGGTAACTGTGGTCCTGTGGCCGTACTAACAAGGGCAGGCTTTTGTCCATAGACAAGTTTGTAAGGGCTTCTACTTGTGTTACGGTTGACTTGTGTTCTATAGATTATGAGTGCTGTTGGCAGCATGTAACCCAGGCCTTTGGATTGTTGACAGATAACTTACTGGGGGCTTCTACTAGCAAGCTGTTTAGTCATTCTACTCATCCATTTCCTTGAGGGTGATACACGCTTGCTGTGATATGTTTTAATCCATTCTTGATGGGATAGATATTGATGTCAATGGCCTTAAGTTTGGTGCCTTCATCTGTGATCAGGAGGTCAGGTTTCCCAAACTTAGCTATGATTTCTTTCCCAATAAATTGCCTCACATCATTGTCTTTGTGTTCTTTTATAGCTTGTGCTACAGGCCATCTAGTTGCATAGTTGATAGCTTTTATGATGTACTTCTTGCCCTTGTTTTTGCCAGGCATTGGTCCTACAATATACAACAATCATACCTTGAAGGGTTGTGTGATGTATACAGGTACTACTGACTTGAGTGATGCCTTGGTTTGGGCGTACTTTTCACAGACTTTCCATTGTTCCAGTACCTCTCTGATATCATCTAGCATGTTGGGTCATCATTAGCTATCACAGTAGGTTCCATCATGCCAGGAATTATCCAGCCAAGTATAAAGGCTTGAAAAGTCTGCAAACCTTTAACAAAATTGACCAAATTAAGGGATTTGAATCAAACAGTCAATCAAAATGGGTTACAGCTGCTCTAGTCTTCCAGCTGAAACCAATTCCTCCTTGCAAATTGACATTGATAAATTGATGTAATTTAAGGGTCACCAGATATGAACTTGGTTATCAGCATGGTCATCAGAAGTTGGTCACTCAAGGGTTCTTTGCAACTTGGACCAGATACCTACTTAACAATGTAGAAGAAATAGGAGCCCAGGATCCAGGTGATATTGCTTAGTCAATTTTTGATATATATTGAATAATTTTCACTGTTTCAACTCTAAGAGTTGAGTCCTCCCAAAAATTTACTCAATAAAAATCAAATATCCCTTGGTCTAATTTACTTTTAAAAATGCACCGTGTAGTTGGATTGTTGCACTACATTCCCTAAAATCTTATTCTAGGCCAGTTCATTGGAAGATGGGGCCCTGCAGTTAGAAATTTGTTGTTGTTATCTCCTGATGTTAATTTAATGCCTGCCAGTCTTGGAGTGATCACCCTGTCTTGGAAAATGAAAATTTTGCTGCATCTCAATGTCCAGAATTTTATTCTGAAGATTATCTGATGCTTTCACAGGCTATTTACCTTGGGCTACTTTGGTTAGGATTAATTATTTTACTTAATCCTAGTATCTCATTTTGAAATTTCACAAAACAGTATTTGAAGCTGTGTTGGTGGTTAATCATTAACTTTATGTGGATTTGGGTGGTAATTCCCCACCACTTAGAGACAGCTTCTTACTATCCTGCAGTTTCTGTCACATTTTTTCTTGAGATATTTGTATAAGTTCTTGCTACAGGTGTGTCCCAGGTCTCTTTGATATCAGAGGATTGTGTCAATCTTTTGCATTGACGGGACGTAAGGTACGGTGTCACCATTTGGAAGTATTTGGTGCAAGATACCATATACATTTTTGAACAGATGTTTGTTCTTAAGGACTTTCTCTTGGATGTCCATTGTGGTGCAAGGTGGGAACCCTTCCTGGAGATTCCCCATGATTAACATGGGCCAGTCAGGGTTGCCATCAGCGCAAAAGACATGTTTGATGTAGAGCCTTGACAGAGCATCTGCAGTAAGCATTTCCTTTCCTGACTTGTATTTGATTTGCATGGGGTATCTCTGTATGAGGCTCATTTAAAAGGCTTGTCTTCTTGACAGGTGTTGTTGTGTTTTTAATAATATCAGCATCTTGTGGTCAGTGAGTACTTTGAACGTTTGGGCCCCTTCCAGATAGCATTGCCATTTCATGAGGCAATGTATGATGGCTACCAACTTTTCATTGTGTATGAGATATCTTTGTTTGCCTTCAGATAGTTTCCTTGACTCATATGCCACAGGGAGGAAGTTATTTTCTGTTGTTTTGATACAGAGTACTCCTCCTATGGTGTAGTCAGATGTATTGTTTTCTAACTTATAGATTCCCTTGCAATTTGAGTATCAGAGGATAGGGGTGGTGATCATGTGTTCTTTTAGTTGGCAGAAGTACTGGTCTTGCAGTGGTTTCCAGAAAAACTTGGTTGTTTTGCCTGTAATGGCAGACAGGGGGCTGTTAGGGCACCACAATCAGGGATGAACCTTCTTATGTAGGCTAACATTCCAAGTAATGTGTGGAGTTTGATCTTATTTCTTGGGGCTGTTATTTCAGTTATGGCGTGTATCTTGTCTGGATTTTGTTTAATTCTGTCTTTACTGATAATGTGACCAAGGAATGGAAGTTCAGCTGAAAGTAATTTACACTTCAATGGGTTTGCAATTAGTTGGTTTTCTTCAAGGGTGCAGAGAACCAGGCAGACGTCTTCCCAGTGTTGTTTCAAGTTTGGGCTATAGATGATGATGTTGTCCAGGTAGATAATTGTCTGTTTTCTGATGTGTTCTTTAAAGACCTTGTTAATGAAGGTCACAAAGGGTCTGGGGGCATTGGTCATCTCATAATTGAGAACAACACATTCAAAGGATCTGTATTTAGTTCTAAATACGGTCTTTGGAATGTTTTTAGGCTTTACGCAAATTTGATGGTAGCCTGTTGTCAAATCAATCTTTGTGAAGATTTGAGACCCCTCCAGAGCATCAAAAAGGTTGTCAATCAGGGGCAGGGGATACCTGTTATTAATTGTGACCTTGTTAAGCACTCTGTAGTATGTGACTAGGCATAGGCCTCTGTCTATCTTTGCCACAAAGAAGACAGCAGTGCCAAAAGGCAACTTTGATGTTTGTATGAGTCCTTTCTTGAGGGATTCATTGAGGTAAGTTTTTAAGGCACTGTCTCTTCTGGTGTGAGGTGGTAGATAGGTTGTTCCTTAGGCACACTCCCTTTTAGGTCAATCTCATATTGTATGATACGGTGTGGTGGTAAACCTGGTAGGGTTTCTTGAAAGACAAAGGGAAATTCACTGACTAGTTGATCTTGGATATAGTCCTTTTTGCATCTGGTCTCTTTATTTTTGAAGTGGATAACTTTGTATGTACAGGTGTTCCAGTTGATCTTGCTAGGGTCAGTTTTCTCTTATGTCTCCACAATTTTCACAAACACATAGATCTTCATAAGCGTGTCAAGATGAGTTGGGTAAACATGGTGATGCACCTTGCCTTTCTGTATGGTGAGGGTAGCACTATCCCAGTCAATATGAGGATTGGTCTTTCTCATCCAATCCAGGCCAAGTATAATGCCATACTTGGTATTGGTATGATGGGCCCACTGAGCGTGGTTTGCACGTCTCCAATTTGAGCGCAGAAAGGTTTTGTCTCTTGTGTGACTGATGTGCTTTGGTTATATTCCATTATGACTCTCTTGATGTTGCTTTGGCCTGTAGGTAGTTTCATAAGGTCAGAAAATTTATTGTCAATGAGATATTATTCTGCTCCAGTGTGAAATAGTGTGGTGACCTGATATCTGCAAAAACATAAAGGATAATTGAGGAGTTTATTTCCAGTCTGGGCAGCAAACAGTAGAGGGTTGCTGGAGGGTACTTGGATCATGGTGATTGAATCCACGTCCTGGTCCCTGTACAAGTCTTGTAAAGTGGGGGAGGGCGGCTCACCTAAGCACTCCCCTGATCTTTTCCCTCCTTCTTGGTATCTTCAGTACTTGCTTAGTTATCCTGCGCTGTATGGTTACCAGTTTGAGGATGGGTGTTGTTGGATCAATTATTTTTCATGTTTGGTTGAGGGTCCTTCTTGGCTGTAGGGCTCTCCTTGCGCTTGTTTGTTGCATGTAGTTTGTCAGAAATTTGAGCTGCATGTTTTTCCTCCAATAATACATCTTCAAGGTTCTTTCAGCGGGTCATGTCAAACTGACATCTAATGTGTGTGGGGAGGCCATTGTAGAAGTCCAGCCATGGCCAAGGTTCATCAAAGTTGATGGTGTTGGGAGCACAGTCACGTAGATCCTTGTATGCAGCAATGTATTCCTTGATTGTTCCTATCATTTTGAACGTTCTAAGTTTGGTCATGATTACAACGTCAGAGTCCTTCATGGAGAAACTTTTGAGGAAGGCAGCTTTGAATACCTCCCAGTTTTACTTCTGGTCAGGGTGCTGGGCTAATCATTTGCTTACAAAACGTGATGTTGTTCTTGTGACGTGAAGGGCAATCTCACTGACCCAGAGTCTGTGGGGGTAGTCCACTTGCCCAAATTTGCTTTGTGTACTGTTAATCCAGAGGGAGGCATTTTCCCAATGTAGCCCTGCAAAAGCCCCAATTTCTGCTGAATGTAGGTGTTGGAATACAATGTTAGGTATTTCAGGTTGCTGTGGCTCTGTTGCAGCTGGGGCTGAGGATAACAGTCTTTGGGCTTTGAGAGCATTGTATTGCTTTATGGGTACAAGGATGTTGTTTTAGATGATGAGGCCTGCAGGGACGTCTTGTCCTTCTTTGTAGTCTCTCCAGCTGTTAGGGAGTACCATTGCTTGGTTCCTTTTCTTAGGAGGAATTTTTCCTTTGAGTTGAGTGGGTATGGATAACCTACCTGTTCTACCACTGTTGAGCTTATACTTCTGGGAATTATAATAAACAAGATAAAGGGGAATATTAAGAAGAGAATGATACTTTATTGGATATGGATATAGGATAATATATAGTATCATGGGAAGCCACATGATGTTCATGTATGTCATGATGGTCATGGGGTGTATCTGAGTAATGTTTCTCTTAAGTCATGAGGCTTACATAAGTTGTGTTCCACTTAGGAGCTGGATTGGGTGATTTCTGTAATAGATGGTCAAATGATAGTGGTGTCACCAACTTAATGATTAGTTGGTGAGTCATTTGGTGAGTCATTTGGTGACTCATTTGGTGAACTACTCAGGGCGTCAATTCCCCAAGAGGAAGTAATCAAAGATGTTGCAACAGCTGCAAATGATTTCATTGATTATTTGGTACAATTGCGCTGCAAATGTTGATTCCTTGAGTCATTTTTTCAGGAATATTCCTTAGATAAGGCTTCTCTTTCTATATCTTCATGGTAGTTTTGAGGAGGTCTTGAAGTTGCTAGACAATCATGGTTATGCCCAGAACCAGTATCAAGGTGGCTGTCTAGGAAAAACAGCTGTAGAACTTGGTGATTTGGAGGGTTTTTGGAAGTGAAGTTAGTTAATTTGTGCCTGAAAGCTCAAACTAACCACTTGAGTGAGTAAAAACAGTGGCAAGACATGAGGAGTGTCTGTGGTTGAATGGACTAAGTGGATGACACTTGGCAGGACCCAGTCTAAGTTGCTTCACTTGTGGAGACTTATTGCCTGATTCTGAGGTGTTGACTGGTGGAGACTAAAATAATATAGAAGCTCAGATAAAAGAAATTGATAGGGATTAGCAGGAAAAATAATAAGGACCAGGAAAATAATCATCAAGGGGTGCTTAAAAGATAAATAAAATAAAGAAAAGATTTAAAGAGATAAGAAATAAAAGAATTAATAAAGCAATAAAGAGTTAAAGAAGCAGATAAAATAATAAAAGGAACTTATTAATAATTGATTGAGTCAGGAGGGACAAGAGAAGACAGGAACAGCACAGAGAAACTTCAAAAGCAGGGGCTGGAATTTGCTGGAGTATTAAGAGGGGCGTAAACAGAGTGACAGGCGTTTTGAGTTTTGCCAAGCATTAAAAGAGTGGGGAAACATGAAGAAAGGTTGAGCAAAATTCAGGTAAGAAAATTCACTAAGTAAAACATAGGTAAAAACGTTCCAATTGACATAGCAAAATATTACAGGAAATATGGGGAAACTGTTCAAACACAGAGCCATGGATTTCCCAGAGCAAGAGGACAACAGGTTTGAGCAGGGAGCAGGAGTGGATCATCTGGATAAATCATTTAGAGAAACAGACCAATCCAGGTACCTGATTGGCTGTAGGCCAAAGCCTGTTTTATCAATGTTTTCCATAGGTAAAACAGAAGGGGAAAAGCCTAAAAATCAGGGAATTGACAGGTAAAAGTCTGCTCTGATTGGCTAAGGTAAATTTCAAGGTTTAATTTATTATAGGGCAGGAAACCCCACATAGTTTAAGCTTGGAAAAGATGGTGTCCAGAAGAAAAACTAGCTGAAAAAGGAGCTTTTTAGGGGGAAACTGTCAGGGATTCCTTCCCTGAATCCTTTAATTTTATTGATATGGACAGCAAGACAAACACACAGCAACACAACCACCAAGTACTGGACACCAGTTTGTTTCCTATCCTTGATCTAAACGGGATTCAAACCCAGAACCTTCAGAAAGCACCTATTGTTAGTATAGAATCAACTATTCAACTTACTTTATCTATTTATAACCGTTCAATTGAATTGATTTTCATTTTTGCACTTCAATTCAAATCCAAAAAAGTTATTAACTTAAGTGAAAACTTCACTTACTGCTTGGCATTTGATTGGCTGCTTGGTATCACCTTGCCGCTCAAGGATCCACTGCTAGAAGATGAAACTGAGGCTCTGCACTTCACCTCTCTTGATATTCAAGAATTGAACTGCTTAATTTATCATGATCTTGAGGCTTGCTTTGGTTGCCTCTCCTTTAACTATAAGTTTATATTACATCTCTAGTCCCACATCAATGCCCATATTACACAGGTATTAATTTTGTCCATGATATTTATTAAAATTATTGGCAAATCCCTCTTATTTCCCCAAATATCCACTTAAATTTCCCAGCCTCCATTTTTGAGGCTATTTAAGTGTGCAAACCTTATCCAATTTAGTTTTTCCAACAATAAAGAATTTTATCCCATATCTGCCAATCACTTACCTTCTGATACCTTATTTTTGAAGCAATAAAAGGAATTCTATTCCTTTTCTGGTTTCTAGCTTCCTTCTTGTCTGTGGTGTTAACTTTGGAAAACCCAACACCCACTACTGACTGGTACAACTCCTCTCCAGAAAACGCTCATCAAAAGGAATCCCTAGCCCATGGATGATTTAAGTACCCCTCTGGCCACTGGGGATGCAAATTTCATTATGGTTGCTTGTTCACTCTGCCTCATGCCAAACCTTCTCTGGTTAGACCTTATGCCTCCTTCTACCTTTTAATGTATGTGGTGGGATATTATATGCTTGGTTAATTCAGCTCTATGCTTGGAAGATTGGCCTACTTGGGTCACCTAGGACATCTTGCCATGATCATGGTACCCATTAGCTCAGTAATAGCAGGGCTTAACTTAGGGGCCTTGGCCCACCAATTATGGAACTTGTTCCCTGCCAAGTGGGTCCCTGACAGAAACAAGGGGATATTCAGAGCCAGAGCTAAGTACAAGGAGCCCAAGACATAGGAGCAGGAGTTCAAGACATCAAAGAAGGATTACAAGGCCAAGAGCAGGGTAGCACAGAACTCAGAAGCATAAAACAGGATTCAAAGTGCAACACAAGCACTCCAAGACATGGAGCAGGACCATAAGACAAAAGGACAAGGAGCCCAAGACCAAGTGCAAGGAGTCCAAGAGAAAAAGAAAGGACTTCAGAAATTTGCAACCCAAATCACATTCTTCCAAAACAGGCTATAATACAGAAGGTTTTTAAGGAAATCTTCCTTCTGAGTACAATAAACACCACTCTTGATCCCTATTCATTAGTGTCATGAATGACATTTCAATGCTTGGATTGAAAACCTGGGAATTGAAACCCGGGTCTCAGGGAAAGCCTTATGTTGACCAGAGTGGACAGGAAACTGCCCAACTGCTAGTTGGGTCAAGCCCTGGACCACCAGAAATAGATGACCCCAAACAGGGGGAACAGAAACCTGCCAACCTGCCAAGTGTCAATACTGGAGATTCAAAATCAATATTGGAGACCCTGGAATCAAACCCTGACCCTTCAAAGACTACTCAAGTCACACAAAGTGGACAGGAACTTGCCCACCTGTTAAATTGAAAGCCTGAGTTGACAAGTTACTCCAAGACCCACCAGTCTCCTGAGGACAATTCCCCCAAATGGTCACCAGATTGCTGCCAACCTTGCACCACCAAATGTGAGAGAGAGAGGCTAAACTAACTAAGTTTGGCTCCCATCCTGGTGCAACAAACCACCAGGATGCCATCCAGTGCGCAACTGGGATGGCTGCTTGGAGAGGGGACCACAGGGGAGGACACCGGGGACAACTGGGGGAAGTAGGCGTTCAAACCCATTAGAATCAGACTGGTGAGCAACCAGGGAGTGTAAGTAGGAGCGGGAGAGGCCACCTTGGAGTACCTGGGGATTACCACATTCTTCTGAACCATGGAGGGGAGAGGAGGTGTGGGGCACTACCTCTTCAGAACTAGGCAAAGCAAGCTCCACAACGTCCAGGTCAAGATTGTCACATGTCAGGCTCTTAACCACAGCCTCTCCGGAAAAGAGAAGACTGCTGGGAGGTCCCAGAGACTGGCAGGGTTGCTACCTACCAGACAGGCCAATGAGGAGATTTTCCCCCACAGGTCAGGGGAGGTGGACCACAGAAACAAGAGAAACAGAGCCAGGGAAAAAACGACAAATTTAAGAGCCGGCAGTATCATAGAAGGAACCAGCACAAAATTTGGGGTAGGATGGTATAGTTTCTGGAGAAAACGGAGAGAAAATGGCAAGACTAGGGTAGTCTTTGGCAAATCCTTGGGAAAACAGCAGAACAGGTTTGGGTAGCCTCGCTGTTGTCTTGGGGCCCTTGGATTATAACTGTAAGCAAAATTGGGTTCAAAAACAATGATTTTTAAAGTAAAATTTGAGATAATAATAGAAATTATAGGAAAATTCAATTGAAAATTTGAGCTTCAAACTTTGATTTTGAAGGCGAGAGCAAAAGAGACAACAACTAAGTGAAAGAACACTTGTACAAGGAGCCAGAAGAGAAGCTGGGTTTGAAACCGGCTGGCTAAAGGTAAGCTTAGGGCAGGGGCTACACTCTAATATTTTGAGCTTTAGGGACGCAACTGGTTCTAGGCAACTCAAAATTAAGAAAATTAAGGTGCAGGTGACTCCAAACTTTAATGTAAGTGGAAAATAGACAAGCAGGGGACTGAAAGTCCCCTTGCTTGGTTAAAAGGAATGGATTGCAAAAAACTGGTCACATGACAGTTGGGGGTGAGCCTGATTGGCTAGGTACAAAACTTTGCTGGATGGGCTCAGGGGAACTGGAGAGTTTTACTCCAATTTCCAAAATCAAATCTGATTGGCTGGAAGAGATGCCAGGCATTTGGGGGTCAACTGGGTTATCAAGCGTCAATGTGGCAACACCTGATTGGGTGGCTCTGATAGTTTTTAAAACGGACAACACCAGGCTAATAGGTAGTCCAAATTAACCAGGGTTTCTTCCCAGGAAGGAGCAACCAAAGGCAGGGATTCCACAGGATAAGCCAGCACAAACCTCTCATCAACCGTGTGAGATAAATCATTCAACAAATGGAGGGGTTTGGCGGGCGTTTTGGGACCTTTCTTGGTACAACGGGGAAAGATTGAGCGGTCCAAAGCCAGAGGTGGCAGTGAATTTACACCAAAGATCCAGACCTATGTAGAGGTTGTAGCTTGCCTTAAAGAGGTTAAAACAAAACCTACTGTTACAGTAGTTTTAAAAGCTATGGCAACAACCAAAAATACCTCAGATTTAAACAAAATGGCTTCAGATTTGAACAAAATCCAAGTCGCGCAAGATTCAGGATTCAATTTATTTATAAAATTTCAGTTAATAAATGAACTTTCAAACAAAAAACAAAATTTCACTATCCCATTATACAAAGTTATATCAAACATCAAGCGGTGTAGTTCAAACCACAAACAAAACAAACTGACGTAACAAGTGAAATGGATAGATGCTGTTCTGGAGTATATTATAATCCAATCAGGATTCATATGAGGCACCAACAGAAGGACTAAAGTGAAACAAAATTTGAGCAATCTAGAAGCGAGATTCCACATGCACAAAACAAAATGAACTCACACAAGATGTGTAGTATGAGCAGCCTAAAATAGAAAAATAACAGTTTAACAGCCAATCATCAGCTATCCAATTTAGGAACAGAGGCATTTTATTCATTTTCTTGGCTCCAGAATTGTATGGAATGTTTTTGGGAACCTTCCAAATATGAACTCAAGATTACAATAAAAATAAATCATTAAATTTTAAAATTTCTACTTTTAGTGATTTTATCCTAGGTTTTTTACAATGGTTTTTACAAGCAATATCTTTGACGGCACAAGTAGCCAAGCCAGCTTCAATGGAGGCAAGGCTCAGAACGTGGAGGCACCTGTTTAAACCCAAGCCTTTGAGGTGGGTAACAAGGAAGCTGACCTGTACCTGACCACCGGCCCCTATGGCTTTGACTTTTTCAGTAGTCACATAGTGTCTAGCTCTGCCCCTGCTCCCGTAACCACCCCCGCACAAGCTACCCACCAACCAACCAATCAGGATGGCAACCTTGATTTGGAACCACTTCCTGCCACCAGCCAACCTGCCCCCCTACAGCCAATCAGTCTTCAGCTCCCCTGGCCCAGCGCCCCAAGCAACAAATCATCACTTCCCAAATTCTTCAGTAAATTGTGGCACTGAACCTGCAGGGTCTGTCCTGGGATCAGATTGAAACCCAATTGCAATTCACCTGAGCCACAATAATGCAAGAATTCAATAGCTTAATGAATAAGGGGGATCTGATTGGGACAGCAAAGAAGCCCAAGAAGGCCCCCAAGTCACAAATATCTGAGGCATACCCAATCATGCTTGACCTCCTCCAGTGGGATCCCAAGATTCCTTGACCCAGGTCCAGAAGCAACTTGTGCACCATGGCATTTAGGTGTCTGAGCGCATGATGCAGCTCTGAATGTATGGGAAGGTGGCTTCCATACAGGCTCTTACCAATTTTTCTGGCAACCAATGGGATGGCGCTGAGGATTCCCTGTATGACACTGCCATCAAATCAACCCTAGTCTGATGCCTGACTAGTCTAACTGATGATGCCATGTTCATCTTCTATTACAAGCTATCAATAGCTTTTGATGATTTTGGCAAGCAAGGAAGAGCCGCCACTCAAAAAGGAAGGAAGAAGGTCAAGAAGGAGACTTTTATTGGTGCATTTCTGGCTGTTTCATCCAAGGGTTTTGTATACTATTGGATAAACCCAGATTTTGTCAATGGCTACTCATACAGCCACATCCTTGGTGGATTACTTAACTTCTGGGATGGCTCAAATTCCAAGTACCGGGTTTTCTTGAGCCACCAGATGGAGGGTAGCTCCACTGCCCTCAAGGCCATCCAGGGACGCGGGCACCAGGCCTCAGTCTACCCTGCTGGTCATGCAGACGTCCATCTGGATGATGTTGTCTTCTTCAACATGAGATCCACATTACAGGAGTGCCGCCCTCAGGCTTTCAACGACCTCTATCTTGGGGTCCTTGACCACAATTTTCTCTTTGGCCACCAGATGGTGGCTGACTTGTTTGAACAAATGGTTTTCCATGTGAACATGGGCAACCAATTACATAAGGATAAGCGCCTTCCACCTACCAGCCCATCCAGCCAATGACCAATGAGGAATACAACAAGTATTATATGGCAGCCATCATGTGAAATCCTCCTGCCTCCACCCCCGCCACCAACATTCCTCACCTGCAAGCCCAACTGTGACAGTCCACATGTTTGGTGGTTTGCAGACGGGGCTTATGTTGTCCAAGTGGAAGTTTAGTGACTGTTGTTGAAGAGCTGGCTGAAGAACCCAAAGATGATGGTGAAGATCTAGTGGTCTGGAGAAATGAGCCAAGATTTTGCCAAATTAATTTGCCAAGGTGGTAAAATGTGGAAAGTTTTGCCTTGGTTTAGTAGTAAAATCAAGAAGGAATGTGGATAGAAGTGTGGGTAAGATATTTATTAAGTTCTTAGGATAGACAAAGGTATGTTGCTATGAGAGCTGGATACAAAGTTGTTTTGGTCAGATGTTTTCCTTGGGCTTTACAAGATTTTTAAATATATGGGGGAAACGTTGAAGAGGTCCAGAAAGAACAGTTTAAATAGTATTCTACTATTTAAATGGGTTTAGGTTGAATTCAGGGAAGACTGGTGCTGGAATAATGGACCAGTTAACGCTTTGGTGCGCAAAGAGTTGTCAATTTGAGCGGTTTGAGCTGTGGAAATTATTTTCCTAGTTGGATCCCGGTGGAACTTCAGAAATGGTCCATTTCTGTGCTCTGCATTCATTGGTTGAGTTCTGACAGGTTTCCTGATGAAAACAATTGGTTGGAAGCCAAAAGCTTAAAGTATAAGCAAGTAAATAGTGAATTAATACTTTAAGCTTTTGAGAAAGTAAGTATGTAAGCTTAAGTTATTATAGAAAAAAGTGAGCAGCAATGGTTTAAGCTTCTGAAGAAAGCCATTTTAAAGGCGGAACCGTTGGGAAAAGGACACTATAAAAAGATGGCTGGCTGGAAAGTTACAGGGTCTTTTTGGAGGTCTTTTTTGAGGGTCTCTTCCAGGTCTTTTGAAGGTCTTTCTGGGTCTTTGACGGGGTCTTTCTGAGGCCTTTTAAGTTTCTGCCCAGAGGTTTTGGAAGCCTTTGATCACTAGAAGGAGAATGATTGGACTGATACAAGTGGAATACCAAGGCTGCTAAAGATATACAGAGAGCTGAAGCCCAAGATAACGGAGCAGGAGCCCAAGAATAAGGAGCTGGATCCTAATTGTGGCGCAGAAGTCTGATTATAAGGCGCTGGAGTCCAAGTTTAAGGAGCAGGAGTCCAAGACTAAGGTGCAAGAGTCCAAGACCAAGTACAAGGAGTTCAAGATATTGTTGGAGGACTCCAATTATTGGCAAATCCATATTGTTTCCTTGACCCCCCAGGCCATATACCAGAAGGTTTCTAAGGGGATCTTTCTTCTGAGAGTAAATAAAAGCCCATTTTGACCCCTATACATATTTCTGAAATAGATTTTCCCTTACTAGAGAATGACAATCCCTTCCAGCTGGTCCCTGGCTATGATACAGGACACACTTTGGGGACTGGTAGACAGGAACCCCACACCAACCCACCCAATCCCAGACCCCCAGGCCAGCACCGCCTCTACGTCTTCCTTCCCGCGCTATTCTGCCTCCTAGGCATCACTCTCCCCCGCCCCAATAAACCCCTGTCACCAAACATTTTCTATTTATATTATCTTTTTTTTAAATTTCAATTGTTCATGTTCTCTTTGTTTATAGTTGGTTTTATTCTTTATGTTCAGCTTATTTCTATAAAATCATATATTTACTATGTTGTGTATCTAGATCCAGAACACAGTTATTTTTAGCACTTAAACACACCCCTTGTGAAAATATTAACAACAATTTGGTGATCAGCTAAATTTGAATTAGAAAATTATAGTGTTAACTGTTTTTAGATAAAGTTGTTAATGATCTAAAACAAAACCATAATGATAAACTTTAAGCCAATCAGGAGCCAAGTGATAAAGTAATTGTTGTGACATAAAGGGACATTCAATAATTCTTTGGTGTATGTGCGCTAATTAATATGATTGGCTGGATGTTTTGTCATTTTACGCCATTGCTGCTGTGGCAAGTTGTGGATGGACTAGTGCTAACCCAGCAGCTGATTGGACACTAGTCCATCCACAACTTGCCACAACAACAATGGTGTACAATGGCAAAAGATCCATCAAATCATATTAATTAGCGCACATGCACCAAAGAATTATTGAATGACCCTTTATGTCACAACAATCACTTTATTGCTTGGCTCCTGATTGGCTTAAAGTTTATCATTAAGGTTTTGAATTTAGATCATTGACAACTTTATCTAAAAACAGTTAACACCATAATTTTCCAATTCAAATTTAGCTGATCACCAAATTGCTGTTAATATTTTCACAAGGGGCTATGTCAAGCGCCAAAAATAATATGATAATCAAGGAAACAATGCCAACACAAAGCAAACGGCACATATTGAGATGAGCGTAAAACATATACAAAATGGGTAAAAAGATGGGATAATGTAGTAGATAGGAAAACAAAAAGGAATAAATAAAGAGGCAACAGTATCAAAATAATACAGAATTTATTGGGGCAAAAGCTATAAAAACATATGAAAAGGTTAGTAAAAAATCAATGAGAGAATTAAAGAAGCTTTTGAAGGATCTCAACTCTGCAATTACAGAGATCAAAGACATCAACCGCAAGGTTAAAGCCAAAGTTAAGTCCACCGTCCTCACTGGGGACAAAATCAACAAGGTGTCCGCAAAGGCACTAATGACAAAAATGTTAGACACCCTGGAGAAGACCATCAAGCGTCTTCTCAACATCCAGAAGACGGTGGTCAAGGGCCTCCAGTTTAAGGTGTACAATCTTTCTGCGCCGTCTGTTTGGGTTGACAACCCGGAGATGTATGAACACCTCAAACCCGCCAAGCGTGCCAGAGCAGAGGATACTGAATTGCCAGTGCAATTGCTTGCGCCAAGAATGGTCAAGCTGGCTGAGGCTGTGGGCAAGAAAAAAACACAAGAAGGTATCCTAAAAAATAAAATTAATAAATTTTCAAAATACTTACCTTTTTTCTTTGAAAAAGTAGACGGTGAACTCTGCCAAGATCTGGTCCCCTTTGTCCCAGCCGCATTCTATGCCAACTACACCACTCATGTGGCCAAGCAGTTGTATCTGTCCCCCCTGTCTTGCAGGAGCTGGAGGACCGCATCCACGGGTCCTTTCCTATGTTCAGGGAGGCATTGGCTGGGCTGACACATGGCAGGGGGCATCCAAGTGGGCAGTTACTGCCTACAAGGATGTTCAACTGGTCCGCCTGGACCCGGTTAACCTCAGTGGAGTTTACTGTGTAAACTCTATTGAGCTTGTTTGGGACGTCCTGGCAACGCTCCCATTCAAGAATATACTGGAGATGGGCCAGGCTTATGCGGCTGCTTGCTTCTGCTTCCCATTGGAGCATACCCTATCTTACCTTCTGGACAACTTCAGGTGCGCGGTGGGGAAATTGGCTGTTGCAGACGCAACAGCCGTCAAGAAAACTAAGATCCTCCTGGCAGACTTTGGGCTAGCCTGGAGTGCAGATGAGACAGGGCTCCCCTTGGCAATGGATCTTCCCTTTGCAAAGACCAGGCACAATAAGAAGATCAGTGTGGTCTATAATAAATTATGTGAGTTCACAGAAGCCTTTGCTGGGCAAAGGCTTCACTTGGTGGTTTACCTTGGGTATCTTTTCTTCTTTGGGATGAGCGCCAGCGTAGAGGATCTAGATTTGGTCCTTCTGGGAATTGACAAGGCCCGGCTTGCACTTGACAGGACAAAGGTCCCCCCCGGATATGACTTGGTGGACCACGTGATACAAGACGCCCTGGTCCTGGCAGGGATCTACGGGTTTTCAGCCTCACCTAAAAAGCTGCTCCTCAGTTTGCACCTAACCCTACTCCCCTTCACCAGCAGGTGGGAGTTTTTAATAAGGGTGTATCCACCATCCACGGTGTGGCAGTGGAGGTTGTGCGCCACCTCCATTGCGGGGTGGGCACATACCAAAGAACTCACTACAGGTGTTTGCAATAAATTATCTCTTCTAATAAATTTCATTACATTTCATATTATTTTTATTATAATAAAATTTTCTAATTCTTATTCCAGCAAACCAGTTTTACAAAATATATTGCAGAAACGGGTTTCATAAAAGCATAAAATAATATGTTAATAAAATAAATTCCAACTTGTACATTTTATGTTTGATTTTTATAAGACTATTTTATATTTATTTGACAAAAATGGTATAAATCTATTCATGTAATCCAGTATTGAGCGTTTGGTATTACCTTAGATGGCATAATAAAATAATATATAATAAAATAAATAAATTACTTACATCTATTGATGGCTTTTCTGAATGTGATTGCGGGCATAGAAACATCTAAATATAAAATGACAATTAATAAATCTTGAATAGTAAATTAGAGAATATAAAAAATTGGACACACTAAGACTTTAATTTATTGGCTGTTTGTCTAGGCATACAGGGATGAAAAAATCAGTGTGGCCATAGAATTTGGCCACAGTCTCAGCTGGGAGGGTGTGGATCCTGGCCTGTAGAAAATTAAAGAGGTCCTTGGTCCCAGTTGGGGTTCCTTGCTTGATGACTTTCTTGAGCCACTCAAAGACTTCCTAGATGGGATTTAAGAAGGGCAAATAGCCTGGGAGGAAGAGAAGGCGCAAATTTGCCATGGCCAATTGCTGGGGGCCCACAGCAACGCTGGTGTCAATTGATGGAAATTCTTCAAGAATGACAGCCACTTTGTGGAGACCAATATTGTCCAACACAATGTCATTGGTGAAGCCAGGGCTTGTGCTCCTCAGGTGTTCCTGGACCAATTGGAGAAATGATAGAAAGGTCCTGCTGCTATGCAAACCCAACATCATTTGGTAGAGCTTGACCCCCTTTGGACCAAGGAGAGCCACCATCAAGTAGGCTGTGGCGCGGACTGCAGCATGCCAAGCCATCCCGTCATTGGAGCCTTTGGGGTCATAGCCATATTCATTATGCATAGACAAGGCAAATGTCAATTTGTCAATATAGTAAAATTTGACTGTCCCCTTGGCTTTGAGAGCAGTGTACACCTCTGCGTAGTTTTTCTGGGTCTTGATGTTGGTTGGGCTGTTTCTATTATAGGGAGATACCCTGAGCTTTTTCCAGGAAAAGCGCATTCCCTTCACCAGATAGTAGTAAAGGAAATCAAGGCCTCAATCCCAAAAGTAGATTTGACCATGGCCTGAATATTTGCCAGTTCAAGATGGCAGTTCCAGGTTATCCACTGGCGGATTGCCCATTTGTGCTCCTTGGTGAGCATAGTGGAAACGCGCAAGGATTTCTTGGTAGCAAGGACTTGGCCAGTATCAATGAACTTGTTGAAGGTCTTGCTGGAGTACTTGAGATCCACCCCAACAAGGGCTGCAGCTGCATTGTAATTGCCCAATTCACACATTAGCTTAAGCAGGATGATGTGTTTAATGTTGGGGATGTGCTTATGAGCAGGCTTCGTGGGTTCAGACAAGACAGGATCCTGATTGGTGACAGGCTTGCAAGGCATGGGCACCTTGGTGTAAAACGCATCAACTTTCTTCAACACTAACTGCCCCTCATCAGTTTGATAGAACTTGGGCTCCTTATCATCCTCCTGATTGCCATCACTGACGTAGGGCTTGTAGCTAGTATCAAGTACAGGCTTCACCTTCTCCAGCATGGCTGACGGGACCGACTCTTGCTGATACACAACGTCAAACACATACAAAGTAAGTTCTACCTCCTTGTTTCTAACTTTCTTTGTAGTGGTGACCTTGGTGGGCTTCCGGGTCAGCTTGGGGACCCAAGGGTTTATGCTCTGCACCCTAGCAGCTTTTGCTCCTTGAACCGGCTGTGTCAGTGCAGCGTCACTATGGAACTCTCCTCTCCTGTCTCCTCCTTGAGTAGGCACTTGGGTTGCACTAACTCTATTCTTTAACCCGCAGGGGTGACTGTGACTGCGGCGTACAACGGGTGTATTGGTACTCTGGTGTTGTGTTCCTTTCATTTTAAAATTTAATAAAATATTAAATAAATCTCAATTAAGTTACTCCCTAATTTTAATTTTTGCTTTTATCTGAATATGGATATTTAATTAGAGTTTTTCCCACCTGATATCCCAATTATAGATTTTTATTTCTTAATTAGTTGTTTTTGGTTTTACAACGCCCATTTTAGAATACTCAAAAAAAATCCACTCATTTTCCTAGATTTTACTGCCAAATTCCAAACACCCAACACAATATTTTTAAAATTTATGTGTCAGGCACCCACCCACTAGGGAGTAAACTCCCTAGATGGTGAATGATTGCAGAGGGATTCAATCTTGTCACCAGGGATCCCACATGCAAGGAGACCATCCCTAGATGGAATAACTCTCCAAGGAGTCAGTATTTGCCTAGCAGGGGATTAAAACACCCCAAGAAGAAGTACGCTCCCAGATAACACAATAAAAAGGCTGAAGCCAATGGACAGAACACTTGAGGCTTGGTAACCTGAGTGGTGGAACCATAAACCTTGGTTTCTTCCCAGACAGGTGGATTGTTTGAGAGAGGAGTTGTGGTATACCAGACGCCCGGAATCACACAGCACCAGGAGCTGTCAAGGAATTGAGACTCTGGTGTTGTACCCAAATCAGCGCGTAAACCTATAGAAATGCTGGCAAACACTGTTGTAGTCAGGACTATCCAGAGTAACCATTTATACCCAAGCAACTCCATAAGAGGAGTCTTGGGTAATTTCATGGTTTGGAAAATTTAGAGGTTTAAGTCAAATAAAAGATTAGCAAAACAATCACTTGGGTGAATGTAGACTTTATTGATTGAACAGATACTGAAATGGAGCTTACCAGCTTTTTATAGCATGGTAGCAGAAATAATATAGGGAAAGGAGTTTGGAAAAGTTGGAGATAAAATGAAGATTAGGCAGTTGGAATCTTCAAAACTGGGGATTATAAATTATTTCCTTATGGTTTTTAAACTCTTTCTTAGCAAGGTACCATATTTTCCTTAACTTAACCCTTCATTCTCTGGCATGGCTTGGCTGGTGAGAACTCAACCCCACAGAAGCTGGAGGGCCAGGAGGTGGGATTGGCAAGCATAACAGAAGGAACAGCCACCAAAGGACCCAAAACCAGACACAGAAGGTCACCCGCTTCACTATTATTGCCAATGTCACCAGGCGTAGACCCTAAACAATTTGAATCATTGTTGTTGACCATTGATTGGCTAGAGACCAGTTTGAAAGGTAATGATTGGTTTGAAGTTGAATTAACGTTTGTTTTAGATAGATCTATCTCAACCAAATCAAAAAATGACCCAGGTTTGAAATTTGTTGCTGACAACAATGGCTCAGAAGCCATTTCCAGGCTTAAAACAGAAGGTAATAAAGAGCAGATATTACTTACTAACCAATTCCCTTTAGAAGATTCAGAAGAAGATGAAGGGGCAAACAATTATGCCTCTTTAACTAAAGGTAAATTGTTGTCAAGAATGTTTAAAGAAACATTCATGACATTATGTTTCAGATCTCGTGTCTTATTTTAGATACCTTGGTATCATTCATGATTACAATCCATTGCACACATTGTGTGAGTGATTTTGTTTACGTAGTGAGTTGCTATTGTGTTTTGTTTTTGGTTTGAGTTTTGACTCACCTTGCTTGGGTGTATTTTGTCACCAATTCACATAGTAAACATATGTACACCAAAAGTCAACTCACACCATTTTGTTTGTGAATCAATGTATTTTGGATTGTATTTTGAATGGTTTTGCTTTGCGTGTGAGCCCTTTGTTGCTGTGTTGACTCATTTCGCCCATTAACGCCAATAAACCCTGTTAAAAGAGTGTATATTTTAACCTGATAGTTGGATTTTGTTTAAATCTGAGGTATTTTTGGTTGTTGCCATAGCTTTTAAAACTACTGTAACTCTGCCAATGACCACCAGCAGCTGCCAGTCTTCCGTCCAGAATGGGTAGTATAATTGAACTACTCAGGTGACGTAGTGAACGGTGGCAGCGGAACAAAGCATTGCCACTTCCATTCACCAGAGCAGGCACAACCTGGATCTGCTGCCCTCAAGACTCTAATCCAAGATCCATGCCCCACCAGTTCCTTGTCTGTGAACCTGAACCCTGCAAAAATTGAAGAAGCAAAAACCCATGGTATAAAAGCCCCAGCGGTATGGTGATGACCATATTGTCATTTTTGATAATAAAGTTTTATGAACCTTTGGTTTGAACAAATCTTACCTTACCTAGTCTTAGTGATCTTCCATCTTAACTCCATCCAAGTAGACCATCAGGCAACTGCCCCCTCCAGAGACCAACCTGCCAACCCTCCCCAGGTACTATACCGTCCCCCAGGAGCCCCCTTTGAGCCTGTGCATTTTACTGAATACCCACCCAACCCTGCCTACGCGGAGTACGACTTGGAGACCATCCTCATTGCCAATCCCTTGGCAAGGACTAGAGAAACTGAATACATAAGACATGAAGAAAAGTGGTACAAGAGGCCGCCCAGATTGTTCAAAGACAAGTACAATTATCTGCCTGCTTACTTTGTTCCCATGACTCCGCCCTTAACCCCACAACCTGACCGCCCAATGAAGACCCCCACTGCGGCTGAGACTACGTCCATCCAACTGTTTGGAGTATTCTACATTAATTTGGCGGGAATGGTAGATACTATGGTGCCAAATTCAGGGCCCTGGTCTTTGCTTGGGCAATCTGTTTCCTATATTATCAAGTTAGCACCCATCCTATGGTGGGCATTACCCTCTGGTCTGGCCGTATTCCAACCCAAGCCAACCAATGCCTCTACCTATTTCTGGCTTCCTGACAATTAGCCACAATTGTGCAGAGTTTTCTTATGGATAAAGCCCATAACATTTTCTTCCCTAGCTTTGGTAAAGGAGATGTCTACTGCTAGAGCTGCATGAGGTTTGCAACAATCAAGACTTCAGATGAGGAATGTGACAAATTGACACAACATTTGGAGATGTCCACCAGAGGAAAGGAGTTCATAGGTGGAGAGTTCAAAAGACTGTTCAGAGACTGTATCAGCCTAAGGAAGGTCTCACCCCAGCTGATGTGAAGATCTATGGAGGGGATGCTTGCCTGGTTATAGGAAAAGTGCTAGAGAAATTTGCAGCCATGTAGTCTAAGTACAAGTTACTGCCCAAGAAGTTGCCCCATCTGGAGAATGACAACCCCATCCAGCTGGCACCTGGCTTTGACCCAAGACATGTATTGGTGTCTGAGGAGCTGGAACACCGCAGCTATACAGATCTTTAAAGAGCAATCCCATTTCATGCTTTTATTATGGCCTTTTTTAGTAGCTTAATCTTAGTAATGACAATTTTTAATCTCATGAGGACTCTCTTTTTGTGCCAAGGTATTGTAAGAGTATGATCTTTTTTTATTTGGGTACATATAATAATTTTAGATATATTTTTTAGGTTGCTCCTAGCTATAAGCTCAAAAATTAAAGTTTTTAAATATATATATTAATTTATGGGCTTTACAAAAATAGTGTGATATGCCACCAGCAAACATTTTGATAATTTATTTTGAAAATGCTCTGGTTATACTGAACTCAGGCTTTCCTTCATGTGCTTATATAATTATCTGTTCTAAGCTTATCAATTTTAACATTTCAGTTATTTGCTTTCGGTTAAAAAATAAAGCCTCACCTCAAAGGCATTTCTTTCTTACAACTATGTCAGTGCTTTAACCTTGCAAGACAGTCATCAGTTGATTTCTCGGATATTTTCGCCCAATCAAATTGGATACAAGGGGAAATATTGGCCCTGAGTGGATATATTAAACAAGTGTAGTCATGGGTCAACAAACAAACTCAAAACTAGAATAAGGATACCAGAGCCAAAACTTTTAGATTGAATCTTTCTTGCATTATGAGTTTATTCAGATCTGCAACCTTGTTCCGTCGCTCTGGGCTGGCTCGCCTATCCGCATTTCAGCACTCTTGGAAGTATTCAAGTAATAAGTCTAAAAACTATCGTTAACCGTTTTCAAAGCAAAGAAATATACTCAAGATCATGAGTGGATAGAAGTGAATGGGAATGTTGCCACCCTTGGTCTGACAAAATATGCAACTAAACACTTGGGTGAGATCGTTTTTGCTGAAATTCCTGATGTTGGCTCCAAGTTTGGCAAAGGAGGTTTACTTTTAATTTATTTCTGTTCTAAGTAGTGTAGATTCTGTTGCTGCAGTAGAGTCTGTTAAGGCTGTTGGAGAAGTTTACTCTCCAGTTTCTGGGGATGTTGTTGAAAGAAATGACGCACTTGCAGATGATTTCTCACTCTTAAATGATAACCCGAGATCTGAAGGTAGCTTTTTACTAAACTTGTTTGACCATTAATAGGATGGATATGTAAGATTCAATTCTCCGATGAATCAGAAACGAAAGATTTGATGGACAAGGAAAAATATGATGCTTATCTCGAAAGCCAGAAGAAATAAAGAATCCCGGATCTTCTCTTCTGGTAATTTTCTAAAGCTTATAAACTAAAGCCTGTATATATCTTTTTTTTATTTTTCAAACTTCCAAAGTGATTCGTGCTAGCAAACTGTATGTAACGTCATCACATATAAGCTCTAGTGCGCTTCAATTTTCCTATCTTTTCTAATTGTTTTTCAATTCAGCTAAATATTTGTAGCAAAATATAGCCCCTTTTGCTTATAAAAGCAAGTCTAAGTTTTTAGAGAAATTTATGTCATCCATTCAAACTTTATTCGAGTCAAATTGTCAGCAAATATATGTGGTAAGCATTGGCCTGCCAAACTCACATACACGATTTTGGACTTTTAGTAAACTCAATAACATAGACCGCTTTCGCTTATTGACCAAAAATCATTTATTATATTAGATATCCATGATCTTTATTGTTGCTGATAGAGTGAAATTCAAGCATGCTATAATTATCCATATCTTTTTTAATATATATTAACGACATCTGACTTAAAACTATAAGCGCTGGGTAACTTGTAGAAAAAGCTAACTTTTTAAAACCATAGATGACTCTTATTAACTAGTTCTGAAATAGCCACGTAAGTTTTTGTAATATTTTGCTGCTAAAAGAAATTTTCAAATCGGTCTCTAATACCACTATCCCAAAGAGTAAAAATAATTGATAACATATCAAATAAATCCCCCAAACTTATATCTTTACATTGAATTGATTTAGTCATCATAGTAATAAACTTCATCAACATTTGATAAACCAGAGGTATTTTAAATAATTATTTAATGAATGTATCATGTGATCTTGATGTATGCGAAAGGTTAATTAAAATTTATAAATATGAGAATGCAAACCCCCAATACTGTAAAAACTATAAAGCAGCCATTACGTTTCTAAAACTGTATGAATAAAGGTAAGAGTTTGGCTCTTGATGGGTTATTTGCTTTGATACAGCAGTTTCCAACCTTTCTGAGAAAAGATTACTCCAGTACTGTTTTTTAAAGAGGTGTGTCCATTTAGAAGTGATATGGTATTCGATTGTTAAATTATTCAGAGAGGCTGGAGCTGCCAATAGGATAAGCCTGGTTGGCATCAAAATAAGCTGTTCTAAGATATATTTTCTATTGGGATTTTCAAGTGGGCTTGTCAATATCAAAATATTGACTATCTCTGATTGACAAGTCTCACTTTAATGTTAATGACTTGAATATAGAGAGAAAGCATTCCCAGGGGTGTATTTGAATCTTTACAAAAAACTTAGTAGCAATATTGTCAGGGAGCCAGGATTGGTGAGGGGCACTAGCAGACGCGGGCAGAGGGACTGCCGGGCCAGTAGGGAGTGCCTGCCATAATATAGGCACTAAATTGAGTACATAAGAGAAGGATTGACCTAGAAGGGACCAAGGACTGCTGGACAGTGTACCAGTAATCTTATTAACCAAAGTTTCTGGCTTATGTGATCTGGTCAGGGGGTCAGCTAAGAGGATATTATCTAGTGTAAAATTGGAGAAGTCTGGTTTTAAGGAATATTTGGTAAAGTATATAGGCCCAAAGGGGGAACCAGAATGACAGAATCATGCAGGTGTGGGGTCCGCAGGACCTACGGGAGAGGTGGCAGGTTGGGCAGATACTACTGGTTTGGTTTGTAAATAGCAGAGAACTACTATTAAATAAGGCAATATATTGTTGAACCAAAGGTTCATAACAGCTTTATTACTCAAAATGACAATGAGGTTCAACTCACACCTGGTAGGGTATATATACTCTCAACCAGGTATTTATATTTAAATTGGGGATTTGGAAACTTGGGCTGCTGGGCGGTAAGAATTGGCAGTGACATCTGGTATTTGGCAGACATTATTGGCTATAATTTGGAATAGATGGCTGGTTCTTTCTGTTCACTAGCCTGGTAGAGAGGCACAGAGGGGCTTACTAGGCATCTCTTAGGTTCAGATTCTTAGAAAATCTCTATTGAAATCTTATTGACAACATAGTAGAAATTTTCAGGGCCTTCTTTATGGTGATTTGCTAATAATTAAACATGGCTTTTATTGCCAAATTTAGAGTTTTTCTTGCAATTTACTGTGTGTGCTGTAAGAGCTTTTCAATAGGTGGTTTTTCATTCAAATTTTCTTCAGATTTGAGCTCAAAAACGCAGGTGGTCAGACTCTTGGACCTCTGGGCTGAAAGTATGCAGGTGATAGGAGACAGGGTCTGATCCTTGCTCTGGGACTTGCTTTAATACTAATAGCAAATGTAATTTGTGACACTACCTAACCTGCTAAGAAAAATAGGGGATTTTATCTAGAACAATGCGACCAAATAGCCAAATGGCCCCCATATTAGCCAATTAGACCACAGCACCCTTGGTCCAGAGGCCCAAGAGTCAAATCATCACCATTCAGGTGCTTCAGGAAATTCTGGCACTAAATCAATGCAGCCTAAACTGGGACCGAATTGCTGACTAATTAGAACTTCTCTGTGCCACTGTGGTGCAGGAATATAAAACTTCATGAACAAGGGGAACAGTATTAGGATAATCAAGTAGCAACAGAAGGCACCTGAGTCCCAGATCAACATATTATATCCTGTTATTCTTGATCCCATGCATCAGTATCTCAAGGTTTCTTTGATCCAAGTCCATAATAATCTTTTCTATTATAACTTCTTGGTTTGTGCAGCATGTTTTTCCTTGGATGCATGGTAAAGTGGCTTCAGCCTTGGTGTTGAAAAATTCTACACCAATCAATCAGATGATAGCTAGGATTTCCTAGATGATCCTGCCATTACATTCACTATCACTTGATGCTACAAAGTTTATCCAATAATTTCATGTTCATCCCATACTACAAAATTGTTTATTGTGTTTGATAATTTTGGGAAACATAGAAAAGCCAATCAGACCAATGAAAGAGATAAAATCAAAAAAGACTTTCATTGATTCATTCTAGTTGCTTCATCCAATGGCTCTGTCTATTATCAAATAGCCTCTGATTAGGCTTATAGATATGAGTATAACATATCCTTGATGGATTCTTTGACTCATGAGATAGATCAAGCTCCACCTATCAGGCTTTCTTGAGCCACCAGATAAAAATGCTAAGACTATCAAGGCCATTGAAGAACAAGGACACTAGGCCTCAATTTATCCAGATGATCACAAAGACATTTATATAGGCAATTTTATGCTCTAAAATATTGGGTACATTGTCTGGGAGCAACACTCATAGTTATTATATGATCTATACTTTGGTTTCTAAGACTTTGCTTTTCTTTTTGCTTGGTAGATGGTGGCTAACTTGTTTGCCCTGCTTGTTTTCTATATGAATAAGGGCAGCCAATCACGCAAGGACAAGTGATTTTCACCTTAGTTCAAAGAAGTCTATCATTTGATCAAACTAATGACAGACATGGAGTATAATGGGTTATATTTGTTGGCCTTCCAGAAAAATCCACTTGGTTCATCCCCTGCCACCCCTATGTCAACACCTTTAATTTAATCCCGGTCACAGACCTCCCAAACCAGCATTTCCTTATATCCCTTTCTCTTGCTATTCTTCTACATAGGTACACCTCTTTATGCTCTAAATAAAAACTCTCTGCTACCAAACATTTATTTTTTTGCTTGTATATTTATCTCTTTGAATTTTTACTTCTTTTTTACAAATAATTTTTTCTTATTTCTATAAAAAGTTTATGTTCATATGCTGCTTATCTGGATCCAGAACAAATTTTATTTTAAATTTTTAAAATGTCCCCTTGTATTGAAATAATAATGTATTTGTTGTTTAAAATACTTTTTTAGGGCTCAGGATGCCCATGAAACCCAGGTAGCATACATTGCTATAATACCACAAAATTTAAGAAAGCACTTTCCCAATGCACACCCAGAAGATAAACCCACTTAACAACCTCAAATGACCTGGGGTTTGCAAGGCCCAGATGCTGTGAAACCTGAAGACCAATGCCATAAGCAAAATTGAGTCCCAAAAATATTGGGAGATGATAGATTGTAAAAGCAATTGATTGATCAGTCAGGTGATTGATTCCTTGTTGTATTTATATATAGCTGTGACACTTCAGCAGACAACAGCCAAATGCACCACAGTTTTGAAGCAACCAATACACTGTCCTCCTTACGCCCCAACATGAAGTTTTCCAAAAAAAAATCACCAATGTCACTAAAGACAATGTCATCAGGCAACTGCTGGCACAAGATACCAATATTTTTCAAGTAATTATAAATAATGAGAGAAGGAAGTCTTTCTCATTGATGGCATTATCCAAAGAAACATTTATGTCAGAGTCATTATTTGATTACAGGAGTTTTTTATTTTTGCTCCAGTATAATTATTTTACTAGCATCTATACATGCATCACAACAACAATAATTATTTGCCTTTTCTTACCTGCCTGGTTCAGACCCAACTCCCTTGGTAACGCCTGTGTAAGAGACCCTCTTTATAGAGGAAAATACAGTTGGGGAATCAAAAATGGTCCATTACTCTCTACAACAGAAGATAGCTCTTCAAGCTGTAGGGTAGGGGTTGGACAAGGACCAGGGAAGCATAAGGTAGCTGGGCCCTGAGACAGGATACAAGGCAGGAACAAGGAGAGCCAGATGGTGACTACAGACCACAAATAGGGGATTTCAATCATATGAACTAGTATATACTACTAAACAATCAAGTGAATAATAGGGCAAGATTGCTTTATTTTAGAAATAAATTTTAATTGAACAATTAACTTGGGATTAGGATGGGAGCTCTTATACTTGGGGGATGGAATTGGGAGTACAGACTTAATGAGTCTGAAACCCAGGTGTAATGCCTCACATACAGTGCCAGGAATCATGATGCAGGCTATTGTTAGATGCATTATAGTACTGAGTTCCTTGAAGGTTTTACTTGCATCTGCATTGCTGTGGGTCATAAGAACAAACAATTGACAATTAATTGAGTTGCAGTAACCTAGATCATCCAAATTTGGAAGTTGGAATAGGTCTTCACCTATTGGATAGCTTTTGTCAGGAAAGTGATTCCTGACAGCCTGCTTGCGTCCCTGGCTTGGAGTTTTACCATTCTCATCCCCTGAATCTCCGCACTGGCCATTTTAGAGACCAGATTTCACCAACCATAAAGAAGATTCCAACCACTCCCCTCTTGACAGATGCCCTTCCTGTACATGACTTCAGTAAGCTGGGGTTTGTCTATATTACAGTGTTGGGGCTAGCCAATCAGGTTGTTCCCCACACTGGAAGTTGGCATTCCTGAGCCACTGCAGTCAATTATCTCATCAGGAATGCCTCATTGTATATATGGTTCTCCAGTCCTGGCCTGTCTCTCCTGTGGGAGTCCAGCCGGACACTGGTATGGGCTGTGACATTATAAGACCTTCAGTTATATATAGGCTCTGAAAGTGAAGAGAAACCGGATTAATTACTGTGTGATAACCAAATGGTTAAGGTCACTTGTCTTATTTTGAACTATAAGTACATCAACCCACATGTCTAATGTGTACTCATGAAGCCACCTACACCCAAACTGAAAGGCTTGTTTTTAATAACCATCCTCCATATCTAGTACAACCAGTTTCTCTGAGCAACTTATATTTCTCTAATAGGGCTGCTAGGCTCAGAAGTACTGGCTAGTGTTTCTTAGTCTATTATTAGAGGAGCTTCATCATCTTCTCAAGTTAGATCCTATAATGTGATGGAAAATGCTGCTTTCTAACCCATCCTTGTATCCACAACTAGTAGTGAAGTTAGTCCAGCCTGGACCCTTGAAATTACATTATTATGGATTTTCATCAAGTTTGTCTTCTTCTCTTACTCATGTTTTATTCTCTAACATTACCCTTTTTTAAATAATTACTCCTTTCTTTAAAAATTTATATAGCTTACTGATAAAAAGTGGTTTCTGGATAAAAGTCATAGAAAAAGGGGAAATGTAAGGTTGTTTGGGAGCATATTGCTTTTCAGATGAGATTTAAGAGAAATATTAGCTTCAGCATATCAAAAGTAAGCATCTGGGAGTTTAAAAGTTTAAATCAAGCACAGCTAGTCCAGGCATATTATAGGACAACAACTGTGGTAATTTCAACTCCCTGGTACTTGACACTTTGTTGAGTACCAGGGAGTTGAGTGCCACATATGTGAATCTATTAGTATTTTTGGCTTACCCAATTTTAAGCTAATTTTTACTAGTAATTTAGGGGTTTAAAACCAAAAACCAAGGTTAAATTTACTTGAACTCAACTCTGTTTAATAAATCAGTTAGCTAAAATACCAATTTAAGGGGCAATTTATAATTAAATTTACTAATAGAAATGAAAAAACCTGTGTTCAACACTCTAAACCAAAAAGTGACCAGTTTGACACTTTTTAAGCCAAATTTTAATTTTACTAATAAAATACATATGCGCTTATACTGTAAATTCAGAACCTGAACATAAAAATGTGGTATTGTCAAATCCTTGGTCAAAATTTTGAATCACTTTTGCGGGCAACTCAGCTGAGTGAAAAATAAAATATTTAATAAAATCAAACATTTAATTTGACTTTTTTTTGATTTATTTAAATTGGCAAATTTCAAATCTCTTGAGCAGATAACTCAACTAACAAAAGACAAAACCCAGCAAACAAATGTGGGATACATGAATCAGAAATGCGGGATTCTAATGTACAATTTGAGACTTAGTAATAAGTCTAAAAAATCATAGACAACATGTAAAACTTAACAAATCTGAAATTGCGGGATTGTCAAATCCAAGAACCAAGTTTCAAATCATAATTGTGAGGAATTTGAAATAAATATAATTTGTGGGTGTCTCAAAAAGGATGCTAAAGGATCTAGAGTGGATTTGTGCTAATTCTTTTAGGAATCATAAGCAATCTCAAAAATTACCCTATTCCAATTTAAGACAGCTAAAATTTAGATCATAATATTCACAAAATTAACATATATAACAATAAAATTGACTAAAATATGCATTCCTCTTCTTGAGTTTAAAATTTTAATAAAAATTTATTATGTCTCCTTTCAATGACAACCAAGTCAACAAGCTGTTCCCTGGCCTTGATGAAATCATACAGGGCTACACTGGGTCTCTTAACGGTGAAGCCTCTGTCTATGGCCACTCCCAACCCACAGGCCCCTCCGCAAGCCCCACTCAGGAGTGTGTTCTTTTTCCTGCGTCCTCAAGCATGGCCCTGTTTGCCCATCACGCACAGGCAGCTGCTAACCCAAATCCCTTATCATCAATGGCATCCAGAACCAGCCATTTTAGCCATGGGATCCCCCAGAGAGCCCAGGACCCCAAAACAGCCAATCAGATGGCATTGGCCAGTTCCCATGATGAACACATCCCTCCCCCAGCCAATCAGCCTACAAGACACAGAAGAAAACTAATCACTCTGGAGATTGTTCTCAAAATGGATGAAAAGCAAGGAAAGCTTATGTCCCTTGGGGAAATTACAGTCGCAATGGGGTTTGCAAAGTCCACTGTGGCTGCAACCCTGCAAGCTCATGCCAACTGTGGACCCCCTACCAAGAAGACCCCAACTGGCGCCCGTACTTTGACTGAAGGTGACACAGCCCATCCCCTTATGATGTTCATTATGAAACATGACCCGCAGATGCCCCTGGTCCAGGTATGTCTCCAATTGGGACTCCACAGCATCTTCACCAACAAAAGAACAGTGAATTTGTGGATGCACAGAGTTGTGGTTGCTGCTAGAATCTTGTCCAATCAAGTTCTCAGTGGCCCCATTTTGGTAGGCACTGACCCCTATAATTCAACAATTATTAATTTTATCAAAGGAAGGGCAATGAGGGCCTGTAATAATGTAATCTTCCTGTTGTATGCTAACATATCTGCAAGTATCCAAGACTTTGGATAGAAGCGTATCCAGTCTGACGTGTACAAGCATGGCCCAATATTGTATCAGTTTTTTGGGGTTTTATTGGCAGTTTCCTCATTGGGCGTCAATTATTACTTGGCAATATTGAACACCGCAGATGGGTATGCCTACCAGACGGAGCTCAAGGCCATACTGGAGGAGTGGGCCACACAAAACGCCGTGCACACAGTTGTACTGAGTGCAGAGATGGAGCAGCAGGAATGGGCTACCCAAGAAATCAGGGCTGCGGGGCATACCTGCTGGTCCTAACCCATCAACTACTCCAACATGCATCTTGCAGATGTATGTCTCTACAATTTTGGTTCTGCCCTCAGGCGCTTAAAGCCTGCCACCTACAACAAACTATGCACCCAAATTGATAGGGGATATGAGCTTTTTCCCTTCCACGTCCGTCCAGGACTTATTTGATCTCATCTTCTTCTATGCAAGTGATAGTGATAAGTCCAGAAAGGACCCCTGTCTCTCCCACACCAGTCTATCCGTTTTTTCAAGCCAGTATATGTGACAGAAGAAGAATTCAAGCAATTGAAGCAATCAGCTCTTGCTGCCTCTTTCCAGTCAACAAACCCTGCCTCCCCAAGCCCCCCATCAAGCCACCTGCCTTCCAACCCTGACTCCCAAACCATCACCCATTCCCTCCCCACTATCTCTGATGCTGCCTCTGTCACAGGCGCAGATGAAGGCAATGTTCATTCCTCTCATTCCCTTCCCGTCCTTTGATTAGTAAATAAATCTTTTCTCTGTGACAACTTATTAAAATTGATATCTCTCTTTCAATTCATAATTAGTAATATTTTCTTTTTACATTATCAAAATTTCCCATAATTAATACAATGTTGTACATTTTACAAATAGCTTAAAATTATGAGCATACATATTTTTCATCATCATTAATAAATTAAAGACAATAAACATAAATATTTGATTAGAATATTGCAATTAGAAGTCAACTCCTGATATTTTGATATTATGTGCATAACTCAATGCATTTTTTAATAAAATCCATTATAAACTTGGCCTTTTCCATTATAATTTAATGAAATGGATTGTGTTTATATTAGGGCCATTAATGCTTAGTACAAATATTGAAAATTAGTGCATTTTACAGCCTGTTTATTTACCTATTGGTAATAATTATGTAAAGTTTTCAGTCATATTTTGCAAGGTAATAATGTAATGTGTTAATAGATTACTGTTTATTGTCATTAATTGGCTGGTTTTCTTTGCTGTGGCAATTGTGCATTTTCTGATATTTAAGCACTGGTTTTCAATTGGTTGGCTTCACATCCAATTGCACAGGCAATAGGAAAACAAACTGCCACCCTGAGACTGGATGTGGTTGGGGTGGCGGCTTGTTTTCCTATTGCCTGTGCAATCGGATGTGAAGCCAACCAATTAGATACTAGTGCATAAATATCAGAAAATGCACAATTGTCACAGCAAAGAAAATCAGCCAATTAATGACAATAAACATTAATCTATTAACACATTACATTATTACCTCGCAAAATCCAACTGAAAAGTTTACAGAATTATTACCAATAGGTAAATATACAGGCTGTAAAATGCACTAATTTTCAATATTTGTACTAAGCGTTAATGGCTCTCTAATATAAACACAGTCAATTTATTTTAAATTGTAATGAAAAAGACCTAGTTTACAGTGGATTTTATTAAACAAAATGCATCAAGTTATGCACATAATATCAAGAGCTGACCTCTAATTGCAACATTCTAATCCAATATTTACATTTATTGTCTTTAATTTATTAGATGATGAAAAATATGTATGCGTTGAAGATAGTACTATAAAAACCAGTTTTTGATGGAATTCAAACAAAATGTCAACAATCTATAACTTGATCAACAAATTAGAAGCACACCTGCAAAAAGTTGTTGAAATAGAAAGAAATATCAGAGAAATAGTGACAGGAAAGCTGGGTAACAAGGGCCAGCCACTAATCCAGTCAAAAGAAGATGCTCTGGATAAATTGGGAAATATTATAGATGAAAAGAACAAAGAAGTATTACTTAATCTACAGGGAACAATTTTATCAAGTCTGAAGTTCAACAACGCGGCCTACAATTTGTGGGAGTTCTGGCAGGGGGCCAAAGAAAACAATAAGATCAAACTAATTGAAGGAACAGAAATTCAAAAGGAAATCAACACCAGTGAAGAGGAAAACAATTAAATGGAAACAGATGAAAATGAAACACAATCAAGAAGCAGAAGCGCTTCAAGAAATAAAGAAGCTTTATCAAATGAAAACCAAGAAGAAACACAAGTTGCAAGAAATATAAGAAAAATTAAGCCTAGAAAAATTAATGAAGAGCATCCAACGCTCATGAAGTTTGCTAAAGTGGCGCCTGTGGCTGAGGGGGCCACAGGGGAAACAATTAGTAAGTCCTTTTATGTTTTATTTATATTTATTTTAGTCATCACCAGGAATGGGGATGAGGTCGCGGAAGTGGTGGCTTATACGCCAAGTTGGTTTTACGGGGGTTACCAGTCACTGGTGGCCCCTGTAAAACAAATAAATAAAAACCAAATAAATAAAATAATTCAACAGAATATGAATAATTTTTTTAGTATTGAAGCTCAAGATAGGGAATATTCACCACCCGCAGGGTGCTTACCATGGATAAGGGAAGCATATGAACTAGGATCAAATATCAAAATCAAAGAAATGAATGAAATTTGTGGGGATATCAAACTAAACTTTGATGAATACATATACAAAAGCATTCAATGATTCCCCTTCACAAACATCAACAAATTTGAAAAGAATTTATTAAAACCCAACTTTCAAATAGGAAATGAATATTTGAAATCTGCAATTTTTAATGAAGTTTTTAAGGCACTATCAAATAAAGTCGGGGATGCAGTCCTCATGAATAATTTTAAACCTTTATTTATTTCATTTGCCAAGGCCTGGGGGGCTGATTCAAGTTGGGCGCCCCCTGGAACCCTCTTCAAGTTCAACCAAACATCCTATATTAATAGTTTAGTTCAAACATTCAAAAAATTATGCATGTTCTCCAAAAAGTATACCTTGCAAAGAATCCATGTTGCAGTATACCTGGGAATTCTCCTCCACTGCATATTAAAAACCAACGTCAAAAAGTTGGAGGATGTACCTATTCAAATGGATATTTGCCGTGTAGCCCTCAACCGCCAGAAGACACCACAGGGATACAGGACAGTTGAGCACGTTCTCTATGACCAATTTGCATTGGCAACACTATACAGGTACTATGTGCCCCCCCCAAAAAAAACCTACTAGTCAATTTGCTCACCTGCCTGCCTTTTATCAAATGATCAGCAACCACCGGGGTACAGGGTGCCACCCCTCTAGCAATCACATCCAGGGTTGTCCACCACATACAGAAGAGTACATGGATCCAATTAGATGCATTAGCTGAAATTTTAATTTTGGGGTATAATTCCCTGGAATAATCACATTCACTTTGCAGTTAGCATCCCCCAATAAATATTTTCCCCTTGAAAATTAATTTTTTTACTTTTTATATTTTAATACTAAATTTTTTAATATTGTAATATGTACTATTAAAATTTTACTATAAAATTTTTAATATACATATTTAAATATTAAAAAATTTAGTATCTAAAAGTTAATATTAAAATTTTAATAATACATATTACAGTATTAAAATTTTTAATATCAAATATTTCAATTATTTAAACTTTAATATTTAACTTTTAAGATTTATAATTATCATTTTACTTTTAATATTTTAATTTTTATTTTAAATTTTATTATGTAAATTATAATATTAATATATCTAAATATACTAAAAGACATTAGTTAAAGTTGTGACCACGTCAAATATTAAACATAAGTTAAAAATGTTTTTATTTATTAGCTCGTCAAGTACGGGTTTATTTATCACATGGATAAACATCAAGAATTGAATTTATCTGCATCATGCTGCCCATTCCACTATTGTTCTAAACAAATGATTGTTTAGAACTCGGATTACCTTTCCCTTGTAATGTGATTTGATAAACATATTTGATATACTTGACCCGCATCCTAAGTACTAATTAGTAAGCAATACATGAAAATCATTGGTGGTTGTGTTGTGTGGCTATAGTGGCACTGAAATAACAAGGATCAGACGATAACATGCAAGGTCTTATTTGTGGCTTAAAAAAGCCAAAGTACCATCAACAATTCACAATTATTTAAATAAACTAATTTATTTCTATCTTTTTTTAATCAATTCATTTGTTAGCGCAAAAGCCAATAATAATATTCAGTGCATTATAATAAAAATATATCCATCTTACCTAGTATAATTAATTTTACTTACCTTTTCTATGTATTCTTATGTGTCTATAATACAATCAAACGTCACATTATTATATATAAATAATAATTTTTGAGTCCTAATAAAAACAAACTAAATAAAAATAAATAAAACCCAGAGCGCCCATTTATCTGATTGGCTCAGAGGCCAGGGCTTTTGGGAGGAAGGATTCTGAGTGCTCATAGAAAGCCGCCACTACATTGGGTGGCATTGCAAATTGGCTGATCTCAAGAATGTTGAATAGATCCTCTGTGTCCTGAGGGAGGCCTTGCTTCACCTTATTCTTGATCCAACCAAACACCTCCTCAATTGGATTCAGGAATGGGAAATATAGCGGGAGGAAGAGAAGTCTCATTGGGCAGTCTGCAAGGCAGTGGCTGGCAAAATGGCTGTTTTTGTCAATGGGGGGGGAATTCAGACATAACCAGATCCGCTTTGTGGAGCCTGACATTATCAAGCATAACAATGTTGGTTGTGCCGCTGTAATATATCTGAAGGTACTCCTTGACAGCTCAGAGAAAATTGAGGAAGGTCCCGCTGTTATGGAAACCTTTAATCATCTGATACTGGTCCAACCTGCAAGGACCAAGAAGCGCAACCATGGAATAGGTCTGGGAATGGACAGCTGCACAATGGGCTACACCGTCCTTGAACCCCTTCTCAACCCACCCGTGCCTAGACCTGAGTGAGGAGGAAAACAACAATTTGTTGATATAGAAGAACTGGACATTCCCAGTCTCCTTTAGTGCCAGATATATCTCAGCATAAATGTGTTGATCCTTGATGGACTTTTCACTGTTCCTATTGTATGGAGAAACTCTGAGCACCTTCCACAAGAAGCCCAAATCAACCATTGCTTTGTAAACAAGGGTTTTAGAAACAGAAATCCTGAACTCTGTGGCAAGCATTGATTGGACAGCAAGTGTGTCCAGGTGGCAATCCTTGGCTACCCACTGCTTGATTGCATCAATATGAACGGGCTGAAGGAGTTTGGGCTGCTGCTTAGCCTTGGTGGATTTGGCAATTTGCCATGTATTGCCATACTTGGTGTTGATGTTGGCAATGTATCTGGCTGTGACACCAAATTGGGATGCAATATCCCAAACCACCATTCCCCTGTTCAAGAAGTTGAGGAGAGCTTCACACTCACTATCTGTCAACCGACGCCAGCCCTTGGCAGGTACCACGGCATCCTGGCTACCAGGCTCAACACAGGGGACCAGGACCTTTGTGTAGAAGGTGGGATCATGCTTGCTTGCAGTGGCGCCGTCAACGGTTGAATACACAATAGGCGCAGATGGTTCCTCAGTGGTGGCCAATGGCTTGTAGGTGGTGTCAAAGACGCGGGGCAGGAAGAAGCAACTCTTGGATTAAGAGTGCGGGGCCAGGTGACAGCTGGGTAAACGGTGGAAGTGTAAGTAACCTCAGTGTTCCTGGTGACCCTGGTGTAGGAGACTTTGGTAGCAGGCCTTGAAAGTGGCTTCTGCCTGGGATTCAAGCTGGTAGTTCTGGCTTGGAATGCGGGAGGTGGTTGGCTGGCGCTGACACTTTGGGAGGCCTGTGTATTGGCATGACTCCCCTCAAGTTGGGTTCTGGGTCTGTTCTTGGACCCTCTGGGATGCTCTTGTGGACAGGATGCCCCGCGGGCTGGTGCAGGAGTGGGTTGAGAATGCAATTGACAGTCCATAAAAATAAAATAAAAATATATTTTAGATTAAATATGTATTTATTTGGATTTATTGGTTTAGTTGTGGGTAGTTGTTTTCTCTTGATTTAGCCTTGAATAGTAGCAGAGTTTCTATATCCGTGATTTGAAGTGTATAATATTGTATCCTTTCTAGTTTTGGATGATTTTAAAGTTTAATAACTTTTTATGTCTAATTATGGTTATTGAAATTGAATTTTTAGTTTGATTGTAGTTGTGGTGGAGCTTCTTTATTTGGGTTGGTGTTTCCTAGTGTGTTTAGTGTACATTAAATTTGGATTCCAGTTCCTGCAATTAATATCTGAGTTTACTAGTGGCATTTAAAAGTGATTTGAAATTTGGTTCTTGGATTTGACAATCCCGCAATTTCAAAAAACATAGTAAACTTAATGAAAATGGTTGATGAATTTAAACGCTTCAAATCTGATTCCAGTCAATTCATTTTGTCCATTGAAAATATGAAGTTCAACTTGAACTTTGCAAAGTGTCTATGAGTTCCTGTATTTTCAAATATTCAAATAAATACTCAAAAAAATCAATTTAATTAAAAAAAGGCCATCACACAAAAGTGATTCAAAATTTGGACCAAGTATTTGACAATCCTGCATTTTTATGTTCAGGTTCTGAATTTACAGTATAAAATTTATTATTTACTATTATATTTTTATTATTAGTGTCCATAGTTGTTGATTAAGCTCCCAAGCACCACTATACTGGATTTAGTGGTATAGACATTAATCAAATACCCCACTTGTTTTACATTATGTCATTACTAGGTTTTTGGATTAAGTGGTGCCACATAAATTAAGCCCAATTTATTAAGAGATTTCATATGTAATTTATAAAAAATTGAAACATGACACCTTCTTTGTTTGACTCTATCCACTTGACACCCAATTGGTTTTGGATTTAACTAATCAAAGGCTTGGAATTAAGGCTAAATTAATACGTGACGCACTATGAGCACCACTCAACACTCACCCACTCAACACTTTAACTTGGGGATTAGTACAGAGAGCTTCTTAACGTTTTAACCAACACTATGGTAAATAATTCACTCCCAGCTCCTCCCAGCATACCTTAATCACTAATAAACACATTTCCACTCATTTACTTTTTTAACTTATGTTGTATTTTTTTAATTTTTGAGCATATGATACTGCCTTGCTTTTGAGTTAACTTTCAAACCTGTTTTAAACTTAAGCAAGTTTTATATGTAAAAAACATAGTAAATTTGATGTTTCTGCTCAACTCTGGCATACTTGACAGTGAGAATTCAGCTTTTCCTGGCTGATTGACAGTGCCGAACTTTACACTTTACTATGTTTTGAATTTTCAAATCTCAATAAAAAAATTCCACATAATAATTTTTTATTTTTTTTGCTATTATAATCTACTACTTTTTTTGCTGCTCTCCATATAATTTTCATATATTTTTTTGATTTTCAATTAAACTTTTACATTGATTTAACACTAAGATGTTATGCTGAACCTAACATCTTTGATACTTCATCATAAATTCACTTATTTTCTATGTTTTAACCTTTATATCTATACTTTTAGTTTCTATTTTGCTTCTATTTACTTTTTTATGTTTTTTTTCTTGATAAATAAAACTTTATTTGCATACTTTTCATTTAACTTTTACTTTGTTTTACCTCTGTGTTTCATATTTTTCATACTTCTATTATTTACAAGTCTAAACTCTTCTTTAGACAAAATCAAACAAGAACAGCCAACAGCCCAAGCGCCAAGCCTCCAAGGGCTCTAAAGAAACTGCCTCCACTCCCAAGTGTGCCAAGAAGCCTGCAAAGGCAAAGTCTCCAACCCCATCTCCTCCCACTCCATCTCCTCCTACTCCTCCCCCCCTCCACCCTCATCTTCCACATTCCCTTCACCTTCCCCCAAAAATTCCTCCCCCAATAAATCTGATGGTGATCTTACTGACCACTCCTTTTACCACTCAGAGGCCGACTCCGAGCCCACCAAGGAGCAGCATACCAAGAAAGTAAAGGCTGCCAAGGAGCCCACATCTTCTTCTGGTAAGAAAAAGAAGGCATCCAAGCAGGCCTCAAAGAACCCTTCCCCTCCCCCTCCTGATGGCTCTTCCCCCCTCCCTCATCTGATCCCCAAGATGAGCCAGAGGAGTACTAAAAGAAGCTCAAAGCTTCTGGTCATGTGGCTTGGGATCCACTAGCCATCCACAATATCTGTAATTTGGATGGAGATTTTAAAGTTCCCAAGTGCTCCCCTGCTACTTCCCAATCATGTCTGTAAAGGGCAGCCCTGGTTACATTGCTGACAACTACAGCTTCAATTGCAACAACCAAAAGCAGCAGACCAAGAGCAAGCACTTTGTCTGTGAGGATAAGACTTGCAGGGCCCAGCTAAACACCAAGAACTGGGATCAAGTAACGGTGGAGAAGGGGGAGCACACTTGTGAGCCCCCCAATCATCTAATCACTTGAATGTTAAAATGGTACCTTGTTCAAGTAATACCCACATCCTCTCATCTCCAGGCTTCTGATCTGGCCATAAAGGCTTTGCAACATCTCAAACCCAACAATCTTAAGTTGGTGCCAACTCAAGAGAAGTTGGTTAAGTTCATCAGCAATAAGTGTATCACCACCAATCCCCCTCCCCCCAAGGCTTTGGACGTCCTCTCGGAGCTTACGCTCACCCACAAGCTCAAGCAGCTTCCGAGTGGGGAGTGCTTCCTGCTTCATGACAACAGGCCTGCTGCCAAGGACCGCATAATCTGCTACTCAACTCAGCAGAACTTGATGGAGTTGAAAAAGGCGTCAACCTGGCTAGTTGATGGTACCTTTGCCACTTGCCCCGGATGTTCAAGCAGCTCTGGATGGTCCATGCCCAGATCAACATCCGGGTGATTCCACTTGCGTTCTTTCTTCTTCCTGGGGCCACCGAGGCCATCTCTACCCATGTGTTCTCCATCCTCCATCAAGCAATTGCCCTCATTCCTCCCGCCAACAATGATGAATCCAAGAAGACTCCCCCCCACACCTGCGCCAACCCACCTGCCTCTGACAAGGACCAGGCTACCCTGGACTTGGAGAAAAAGGCAAGGCTAAGAGCTCTTGGGCCTCGCGTGTGAATTATGGACTTTGAGCCTGCTCAGTTCAATGCATTTGAGCAGCTGTTCAGCAGGGAGGTTCAGGGGTGCCACTTTCACTTCTTCCAAGCAGTTGCTTGTAACGTGCAGGCCCACACTGAGCTTAGTAGGTTGAGCTGGAGGGATACTTTGAACACCTGCAGATTTTTGCTGGCACAATTCAGTGCCTTGACTTTTTTAAAGCCAGAGCACACTGCGCAGGGGTTTGAGGTGCTCTCAAAGGATCCCTACATAGTGAAGCACCCAGAGTTCAATCCTTTCCTCAAGTACTTCAAGCCCCAGTGGATTGGGAAGGTTGTCACACAGAGGCAAGGCAAGGCAAGGCCTGTGCCAAGGCCAGCTGGAACGTGTACCGGGCGGCCGTCAACGGGGAGCTGAAGACCACTTTGGCATTAGAGGCTTATCACAAGCATCTTAAAGCCAACTTTGGGCTCCATCCAAAGTTTAATAAGTTCTTCTCTCTCCTGCAGCATGAGCAAGAGAAAACAATCTCCAAGCTCCGAGATCTCTCCAACCGCATCCCCCCACCAAGCCAACCACCCGCTGTACCCTCTTCACCAAGGCCATCCAGGGTGTGGCTAAGCACAAATACAAGGCATCTGAGCTTAAGCAGCAGCTTGAGCTTATTGCCACTGCCCTCCTGGAAGGGGCCAAAATGAAACGGGGAAAGAATGATGAGGAATAAACTTGCTTGCTTGCTTGCTCATTTATATGATTTTTACTTTTAACTTTTAACTTTTTAACTTTAATTTTTACTTATTAGCTTTGATAATTTAGTTTTTAGTTTTAATTTTTAAGTTTTTTTTAATTTAATTAGATAGCAGTGATTGTTCTATGTATGCATGGTAAGTTTGAGATGAATATTTATAGTTGAAAGTAAGTGAAATATCTTAATTTTTGTTAATTTCTAAATAAAACATATGATATTCACAGTTGTGCTTATATGAACTATATCAGATAAATATTATATTTCTTCATATTTTGCATAACTTTATTTATTGTGTTTGTGTTTATTTTTGGTTCATTGGAATTTTAATTTTTTATGGTAATAAAAAATATTTTTATGATGAAGAGTGTAAATTACATAGTAAAATGAGAAATAATTGCTTATTTCTCCTTATTTCCATTAATCAGGGTACTGTTTTTATTGCTTTTTTGAGCTCTCTGGGGTCACTTTAGTATACCATAGCTGTAAGGCTTAATTTTTTATATTAAAAGTTTTCAGTACATCAAGATCTGTTAATTAAAAAGTGTCAATTTCCAGTTGTTGATCAGGGCAAAAGCTGAATTCTCACTTTACTATAGTGTCGACTACCAGGGAGTTGAGTTTAAGGGAGTCAATCACCAGGGAGTCAAACTTACCACAGTTGCCATCTTTGGACTGTTGTCGTCCCCTTTCAATACTGAACTATAATCAGTTCAGTTGCAACAAGAGCTATATAGAGAGAGGGTATTAATCAGGAAAATGTTATTGATCCTGGTAATGGTTAAGGGTTGTATTTAAAAAACAGCCATGTGAAGGAGCAAGGTTAAGCTTGTCTATGTAGTCAAGTAGCAACCATCATGCCAGAATTGATGATTTCCCCATCTAATTGTGCATTGCAACAAATTTTTGTGCCAAGTAACAACTCCCATGGCTGGTGAAAAGCTAAACATACAGTCTCTCAATATAAGAACCTATAGTTTGTAGCCTTTTGTACAAAGCATTGGTGTTTTCAGTAATGACTCAGGTACAAGGAAAATAGTTAATTCATATAACATTATGACTGCCAATATTTAAAAAACTGAAATTGTTAGCTTATATTTTTAATAAATCAGAAAATACTTGATAGTCTTAAAACACTTCTATTAAGTGCTATTGCATTAACAGAAGAGGCTATATTGCATTTAAAAACTTGCAATAACCATAATGTTTAAACAGCAGGACCAGCCCTCTGGAAAGATCTCACCCAGCCCAAGAAATCTGTGACCCAGCTTGGCTACCAAAGATATGAAGTTAGGACATGACAAACAGAGTTCACTAGCTGAGACCACACAGCTAATAAATACCAAGTAAGGAGCATGGCAAGTTTGGCTAAAGAATAGTGCCCTTCTTAAGAGGACACCTCCCCCAGGAAGCCACACACCAAACTATATTATCATTTATTCTAAAATAAAGGCATTATCTAGTCCAATCTATTCCTTCCCCTTGTGTAACTCTGTTAAAGCAGCACAGTTACAACAATAATACATTTACAAGCTTCTCATCCAAAATTAAATAGATTCTAATGATACATTGAATACATCATATTACCTGCACAGAAAGCTTTTAGGCTTTTCTGAAAACCAGAGCTTAATATGAACCCGCTAGATTTTAAGTTATAGTCTTGGCATAATGTAATTTTTTGTGATTTACAAGCAAAGCAGGGAGTCTGGCAACTATGCCATGAATACATTTACTATCCCCCGTAAATGTTCCTTTTGGAATATATAAACGACTTTAGAAAGATTTGTTTGAAGAGCAGCCAGCAGGTATTTTGGTTCAAACACTAATTGAAGTTTCCAGTGCTTAAAACATTCCTAACCTTTGGATTTTAGATTAGGCGTACAAACAAAGCTTAGTGGAGTATAGCTTGATCTTCCGGAGAAGCCTTTCAGAAGCATAGATTTAGAATAGTTTGCTACAGTTATCCAACGCCAAGTTCTCCCTAATTCAGTCAAAATACTCATTAATCTCAAGCATTGGATATAATAAAGTAAATGCAGCTACGCCGCCTTAAGCTTTAGCCTAGTGGGTAATGGAAGAGGGCGTAGCTGAAATAATCGGTGCCGGATTTGGTTTCGGAATTGGGAAAAAAGGATCTCAAAGTCCATGACAGTGGGTGCAACTTCTCTGGAGAACCAGAATGCATCAAACTGTACAAAAAGAAAGCAATATATCTCCTGGCAAGTTGTTCTTGAAACACCGTGCTGGAACAGTTGCATCTGAAGCAGTCGAGTCCGAAGAAGTTCGAGACTGTATGCAGTGATATGGATGCCCGCAAGAGCAAAAGAATACCAGGAAGTGGGATGGTTTGATCTCTCTAAAACAGCCCTGGCCACTTCAGAATACGTCTTTGAAAAATATAACAGATCTTCAAGACCCAATATCCCTTTTAGGTGTCAAACATTATTATTTAAGCTTCTTACCCATTCCTCTGAAATCTGAAGCAGGGTCACGGCCCTGGAACCCAATAGATTCCCATTGAAGAGATATGCGATCTTTCAATGGCTCGTTCGGTTTTAACGCATTCCAGAGCTAAAATGCGTCAAAAGTATTGTTAATAACTGAAAGGCTTACTTCCAAAAGCTTTTGCTCATGGCGTTTGTTGGTTGCATCATACTTCGTATTAGAAAGTTCATTCATTTCTTTCTCAAGAAAACGAGATCCAACAATAGGCCCTAGGGTATCGTGTAAAATAGAAGCCTCTAAACTTTGATGTGTTAGTTAAAATTTAAGAGCAAATTAATTAAAAACAATGAAATTATTTCTCTATAAGTTTCAAGGTAGAATAAAGGACTGCTCTTTTATTGAAACTATATGCTCTTGTTTCAAATAATTAAATAAAACATTATAGGCAGGTATCTCTAGTAAAACCATTGCAGCAGCACATAAATCAACTAGATTGATAGAGGTTTAATTGTTTATAAAGTCCAAAGTAATGTTCTTTGGGAACTTATACTCTGTAATAAAATAAAGTAGAAAGGTTCAAAACTTAAGCATAAGGGAAAGTGAGTATGATTTTGTGCTAGTGTAGCGGCAAACGATTTAAACTTGAGATTTGATCAAAATTGAAGCTCCAAAAGTAGAAAGACTAGCGTCGAATAGTAAACTTACGTTTCAGTTGAACCCATGGCAGGGAATTCCTTCTTCTTCAGAATATTCTTAGTCACGAGCGAAATGTCCACGTAACCGGAATCAAGCATGCGACGCTCAACAAGAAGCTTCGTCGAATGGCTTATGGACCAATCTACCAAAAGGAGTGTCAAGGGGTCGCCTTTGATCGATTTCAACTGAGGAGAAGAAGCTCCACCAGCATCGTTATATTTATCACGCCTTTCAATGTAACTGATTTCAATAGAGTTGGCCTGATCAGGGTGGCATATTCTCTCCAGCTCACTTGTACCCGAAAGTATTCTGAAGACGAGCTTGGTGATTTTAAAAGCATATACACTGGCTTCAAAGCGATACAACCGAATCAGGATAGCCGCATATAGCCAAGAGGGTACAAATTGAGCACAGTAGCTGAATAAACTCCGTACCATTGCTGGAACTGCTAGGAAGTAACAAAAACAAAGCAGGCTCAAGCTCCAGGTCAGTATCAAGAAGCTGGGTTTTAATTAAATCTATGCAAATACCAAATTTGCTGTAAGTCACGGTACCTGGGCTTCCTCCTTGCCACACTAAGGGGCGAATGTTCTTTTTTTCTATCACCAGATATCCGAGTTGCCCAGCTTATCAAAATTACAATTTATAGATGGATACAATTTGGCTGCTAAAATGTTTCGAAATTCAGCCCCAGGGCTGTTAATTGGGGCTGCTTCGGCCCATCTCTGAGGCACCTTTTCAAAAGATTATTTAACCTATTTAATTATTAAGATATAACGCTTTGGCTATCGCGTCTGAGAGCTGAAAGCTAGCCGAAGCTGACAAAGTATCCCTTGTGGCAGGAAATCCTGATTAATTAGGGTTGACTGATCCATCTCCTCATCACAATAGCTATAGACCAAAAAAGACGGGCCACCGCCAGACGCAAAACTTCTATTATGGATGTAAAATTAATAGGCCATAAGGTTGATTAAAATTTTAGGGTATGTGAAACACTAGCAGCTAAAAATAGGATCCCCCTATTTAAGAAATACCTAAGACATTCTAGATCAACAATCATTGGCTGGGTGATGCATCTGAAGAATTAGCAAGTAAACCCATTTGGGAATACCCTAGTGGATGCGCCACTGCCAGATTAAAACTGGGATGGGGAAACTTGATATTAAAATATCCATTGAGGATATCTTACTAAATAAACTAAAGTACACAAGGTGTGGTTCCACTTATGAAGCTTTATTCAGTTACAATGATGATGCAGAAAATAGAGGGAAAGGCCTCTAATTATACTGCTGTAAATCATGCCAAATCTTAGATATAATGTATTAAAAAGGCATAATGCACCACAGAGGTGCACAAGAGGTTCACTTCTCAACCCACATAATTTAACAGCATAGATCATGATAGATTGGCATTGGCACTGTAAACCTCTTGAATTACATCACAATATCAATAGATAAAGAACCAACCAATCAGTGTGATGTAACGGGCCACATCAGGAAGATTTCAGTTAGATCACAACTGAAACTCCTGATTATCTAATAATCATAACAATCAAACAGATTGTCTTAACTGACAGTTTATCAATTGTCCTGCACAGTATATAAACTGGAAAATACTCAATAAATAAATCATCCAAGTTTCCAATTAACTTATTTCCCTATTCTAGTGATTATTAGCAATATTGGGACTTATGTCTAATATTTGCATTCTGATGATGCACACATGAATTTGTAAAACCTCATACCTGTTGAACATCAGGTATACAATGTAGCTAAACAGGACAGTTAAATTACATCAGTATTCTTTCACCAATAAATGGGACAGATGACCACCTGTTGACTTTCTATTTACCTGAGTGCAGAACAGAATCCGCTAATTATTTCCACTTAGTCAACATCAACTAAGTCAAGGGAATATCTATGCTGAAGAGGGGAAATTACAGCACATGATTTTGCCTCATTTTAAAGCCATTATTCAGGTTTAGAATCACAACTCTGGGGGTTGAAACTAGTAGCTTGGAGATGATAGACTAGCTAGTAAGAGTTAACAGCAACCAGAAACCAGTCTGACCATAGCAAAATATGTTAAAAAAGATCTTCTAAGCAGGCTTGGAAGGCAATCAATTTTACACCCAATCACATTACTGTATATAACTTTGAAGTAGTGTCAAGTATCAGCAGGAGAAAATTGTTGATGTTTCCAGGATCTCTCTATCCACCTCCCACCCAAAGCTGCTGGTGTCTTTTCTCTTGACTAGAAAAACCTTAATTGTCCCTCTCATGACTAACAGACAGAGCTCTGCCAGTCACTGCTCAAAACCCAATACCACTGATAGGAAGCACATCTGTTGCCATAAAGATTTGCCTTATCAAAAACTCTTTACAAAGATGTCTTCATCTCAATCTAATAAGCATAATTCTTCCTCAAGATACTAAAATCTTGACACATTTTACAATCACACTTAGAAGGTGGGCCTTTAAAAGTCTTATAGGTTCAAAAAGACAGAGTTAGAGATCTTCAGTATTGGCCTGATCCTGATGAGAATACAGATTAAAGCCTGAATATTTGTCAAAGTAACTGGAATGACCAATGTTAGGATCTTATAAACATACAGTAGTTTTCAAAGATGTGATGGTTGTGTTGCAACTGAACCAATGCTAGTTCAGTATTTGATTGGGAAAGACAATAGTCCAATAGAAAGGGCAAGAATGAATAGAATACTGTAAATTCAGAACCTAAAGATAAAAATACAGGATTGCCACATTCTTTTGCATGAACTAACTGATTTAATGGAGTAATTTTCATCCCAGAACAACTTACTTTTTTATATAAAATGATGAAAAATATTTCAGTAAGTTGGTGAGTTTATGCAAAAGAATTTGACAATCCCACATTTTTACCTTTAGGTTCTGAATCTACAGTAAGATAAGGTTTATTAATTGATATTGTGACTAATATACTATATGGGGAAAGCCACAAGGCCACCAGGGGGTGGCACAGTGGCAGGTTTCATGTAAGGTTTGAAGCCGTGGAATAACTTGTGTGAGAATCAGTGAAGTCAAATTGGCAGTGCTCCTAATTAGAAGATAGTGCCCACAATTTGACCTCACCTTCAGGCTGATCAATGTTGTTAGATACATCATGGGGCAACTCATTGAGAGCTCCCTGTGTATTGTGAGATGTGTTGGCAGGCAAGAGGGGGATTTTGGTTGCAACAGTTGGAATCTTGGGGAGTGTCTGCAAGATGAAGTTGAATACAATTAAAGATTGTGCCAGCTCTTTGAAGAAAATAAGATGTTAGAACTCTGAAGAAATAATAGCTAGAATTGTTTATAATAATCAAAACAATGGCTGAGACCTAGGAGTGGAATCTAGTAGCTGGGATTTGGCAACAGTATAAAGACTTATAAACTGATAATAAGTTTCTTACAGTTTATGAGGAGCACACTCAATTGAAATATATATAGAGAAAGAAATAATAAGTTTATTGCTGAAGAGAGCGCTAGGTATTTATAGCCTTAGCAGGATTTTGGGAATGGAAGAAATCCTAGGAGGATTGCGTTATTCTCTGCAGTAGATTCAGGAATAGATGTCTTTGTTGTATTTCCAGAAGGTTGGTGTGGCATATCCAGGTCCAACCAGTCAAACTTGCCGTTATCTTGTCCTTGACTCTTATTACTGTTACCTTCCTGTGACAGTCCACATGTTTGGTTTTCAGGCGGGGCTAATGTTGGCCAAGCAAAAGTTTGGTTGTTTGTTGCAAGTAGAGGCCTAGTAAGTAACATAGGACTACTAGGGGTAAGTAGGGTGAGCCTAGTAGGTAACATAGGACTACTAGGGTAAGTAAGACCTGGCTGGTAGGTAACAAAGGACTACCAGATGCAGATGTTGCCTCCACCCAGCAGAAGATATTGGCTGCTTTGGGCTATAGTTCTTCACCTATCAGGGAACTATGGCTGCAGAAGGGTGAAGACTGAGATAGCAAGCAGGGAACTTTGTCTGTCTGGGGGGAGTAGGTTTTGGACCCCTGGTAGGTAGCGTGGGATGCCAGGGAGGGGAGGTGATCTAAGGGCTCTATTTACCCTAATACACTTGCAGGAGGTCTGTGAACAAGCATCCTACCTAGCAGACTGGTAGGGTGTCCTTGTTTATGTCCCCATGGGAGCTTTGGGGGGAACCCAAAGTGAGCATTGGAGGGCATGAATTTGCTCAGAGGTGTCATCAAGGCGGTTTTCTTGGGGAAGAAGCTGCAGAACTTGGTATGATCAGGCCTTTGGGAAGTAGAGCTGATTACTCTGCAACTGAAAGCCCAGACTTAATCACCTGGGTGAGTAAAAACAAATCATAGACATTGATCTATGGTTGGATGGCTTAAGTGGAATGCCACTTACAAGGGCCCAGTCAAACGCCAGTTCAATGTAGACTCATGCCTGGGTCTACAAGTTCTGGTAACAGGGACTGAGATAAAGAACTGAGGTGGTTCACAGAATCAGCAGAGAAGACTAGTAAGAAGGACTGTTTGATTGCAATGAAGACTAGTTGAGGGACTGTTGGTTCATATTGAAGTTTGGAACCAAAATGGTTCATTGTGCAGGTAAAACCAAGATGGTTCCTAGTGAGGATAAGTTGAAGGGCTCAAAGATCATGATGCAGAAGTAGCTGGTCATGATAAAGGAGTAGCAAGAGGACTGATAGGCCATTTAATGACTGGTATGAGATGTTGGAAACTGGAATGAACTGTTTAGAGACTAAGGCTGAAGATATGGAAGATGTGGTTGAAGATCATGATGCAGGATTAGCTGATCATGATACAGGAGCTGGCTGAAGGATCAGAAGATGATGATGAAGAACTGGTGGTCCAGAGAAATGAGCCAAGATTTTGTTGAATTGATTTGCCAAAGTGGGAAGATGTGGGATTTTTTGCCTTGGTTTAATATTAAAATCAAGAAGGAATGTGGATAGAAGTGTGGGTAAGATATTTATTTATTAAGTTCCTAGGATAGATGAAGGTATGTTGCAATGAGAGCTGGATACAAAGTTGTTTTGGTGGGACGTTTTTGTTGGATTTTAAAAGATTTGTAAATATATGGGGAAAACGTTGAAGAGGTATAGAAAGAACAATTCAAATAGTATTCTACTATTTAAATGGGTTTAGGTTGAATGCAGGAAGAAATGTTGCCGGAATAATGGACCGGTTAACGCTTCAATGCGTGAAGAGTTGTTGATTTAAGCGGTTTGAGCTGTGGAAATTATTTTCATAGTTGGATCCTGGTGGAACTTCATAAATGGTCTATTTCTGCGCTCTGTATTCATTGGTTGAGTTCTGGCAGGTTTCCTGAAGAAAATGATTGGTTGGAAGCCAAAAGCTTAAAGCATAAACAAGGAAATAGTGAATTTATACTTTAAGCTTTTGAGAAAGTAAGTATGTAAGCTTAAGTTATTATAGGAAAAAGTGAGCGGCAATGGTTTAAGCTTCTGAAGAAAGCCATTTTGAAGGCGGAACCGTTGGAAAAAAGACACTATACAAAGGTTGCTGGCTGGAAAGTGACAAGGTCCTCTCCAAGTCTTTTGAAGGTCTTTCTGGGTCTTTGACGGGGTCTTTCCGAGGCCTTTTGAGTTTCTGCCAAGAGGTTTTTGGGGGCCTTTTTGATCCCCAGCAGGAGCTTGATTGAACTGACAAGTGGAATAACAAAGCCACTGAAGCTATAAAGAGAGCTGAAGCCCACAATAACAGAGCAGGAGCCCAAGAATAAGAAGCTGGATCCTAAGCGCAGTGCAGAAGTCCAAGAATAAGGTGCTGGAGTCCAAGTTTAAGGAGCAGGAGTCCAAGTCTAAGGAGCAGAAGTCCAAGACTAAGGTGCAAGAGTCCAAGACCAAGTACAAGGAGTCCAAGATACTGTTGGAGGACTCCAAGTATTGGCAAATCCATATTGTTTCTTTGACCCCCAGGCCATATACCAGAAGGTTTCTAAGGGGATCTTCCTTCTGAGAGTGAATAAAAGCCCATTTTGACCCCTATACATATTTCTGAGATACATTTTCCCTTACTAGAGAATGACAATCCCTTCCAGCCGGTCCCTGGCTACAATCCAGGACACACTTTGGGGACTGGTGGACAGGAACCCCACACTTCCTGTGACAAAGCTTCAAGGAGCTTTGCCTCCAGGGAGGCAATTTTGTGAGACAACACTTTATTGTCATCTTGCCAACAAGCCAAAATTTTGACACTCTTTTCCTCCCTATTTCTTAGCGCCTCAACTTCACAATTGGCTTTGTCCTTCACCTGTTGTAAAATCTCATCAAACCCTAAAAGCAAGTTCCAGGAGTCCCATACATAAACTTGATTTCCTTGTGCAGGGGCTCCCTCTTTGGCAAAATAGTCAGAATATGGTTCTTCAAAAGCCGCTTTCACTTCTACCAAAGATTCCTCAGGTGCTATCTTAGTGTCAGGATTGACAATTCTTCTTCTCTAGAAACCTGGGCTCAGGAGCAGTAATCAAACCCCAAACCTGAATTCCTTTGGGCCGCCGGGCCTGTGGACCACAGAACCACCTGCCTGCGTTTTTCTGGGATCAAGCCCCCACAAGCTGATACCAAGAATATTGACCCATGCAGTAAAAAGATCCAAAACAAATAATCCATCACACCAAATGGAGGATTAATCACAGCACCTAATGGAGGTACTGATTTGGCAACTATTAGCTTCATAAACTTGAATTCTACACCAGCAAGCAATCAAGAGCCAACCCAGGAAAGAGGCACGGGCCTACAACCCGGTCCCATGACCTCGATACTAAAGCAAGATAATCAGGCAGCCAAATTGAGATTCCTGACCAATGAAAGAACTCCTGGGCCAAGTGCCATTTTTCCGCCTTTGGACCCAAGCACCCAGTTCCCCCAGCCCTGGCCTTCCCAATGCCCTGATGAACCCCCCATGGAAAATGTTAAGTTTGGAGGGGGGTACTATATAGACCCAAGGACCCCGCGCTCCAAACTTATTGCCATTTTTGAATAAAGGTTATGTTAATTTGGCTCATACAGCTATTACCTTGTTTTGTGTTTGCTGTCTACCAATTCATTTTGAGATCTCCTGGCCTGCCTGCCCCACTGCCTGCTGTTTTCTGTCCTCCTGGTGTACTCTTTGGACCTGTCCATTTTACTGACTACCCTCTGAAGTCTGAATACAAAAATACACCCCGAGAAAGATACTCAAACTTGATCCCCTGGCCCACATACAATCCACAGTTAGATACAACTGACAAGGCCTGTGGATATTTTCAACACCCAAGTTGTTCAGAGGGAAATTCAACTATCTCCCTGCTTACAACCTGCCCATGGAACCGCCCGTGACCCCAAAACCTATGCCCGCTTCCTCACCTGACCTCCCAACTGACCATTCTGGCAAGCTGTTTGGGATTGTGTACATCACCCTCACAGGGGTGATTGACACTATAATCCCAGCTGCCGGCCTGTGGTCTTGGGTGGGGAAGTCTGCCTCCTACCTTTTAAAGTTAGCTCCCCTCTTGTGGTGGGCATTGCCTGCAAAAAGCCCGGCCCAAGTTACCCCTGAAAACGACGGGCTGGCTGCCCAAGACTGGATCCCTGAAACTTAGAGACCTCCAAACTTGCCCAAGCCTCCTTGAGTGAACTGGTAGGAACTTCCTTCCTAGCAGCAGCAGTTTCTACACAAAGCACCCCAAATTTTGCTCTTTCAAATGATAGTAAAGAAGACATAATAATTAAAAAGTAGTTTGAGGGGAAAGCGTCAAAATTGACAGTATATCTTTATTAAAATTTTGCTGTTTTTTCTTATATACCATTTGGGGCATATTTGGCTGAAAACCCCTCTGGTTCCTGAATCAACCTATGATTCATATCATGTTGTCTATGGCATTTGAGTCATCCAAACCTAGATCTTTACCTAAAAGATCCCCTGTAATTCTCAGCCTATGAGAATTGACCTGCAATGAGAAGGAGTCACCTGACACCATTCATCTCAATGTATTAATTCAGCATGGAGCTTCCTTAGCTCCTGGTGCCAAAACCCTGTGGAATATACACATTCCAAAACTCAACTATCAATGCTCCAACTGGGAACCAGCTGATCAAACTTAAACCCCTAGACATCATTGCCTTCATTTAGTTATCTTTGCATTTAACAGGGTTTCACGTTAAAACCTATTAAAACGCTTTGAAACTCAAACCAGGCGCCCAGCAATTTTCCCAGGTGGCAGCACACGCCCCAGCGCATCAGCGCCTAAAAAATTCACTGGGCAGCGCCTTGGCGCTTCTCAAATCAATTAGGTGGCAGTTTTAACCTAATGAATTCTCCAAAATGGCGCTTGTAACCCAAAATTTGGGGGTTTACTTTTGATTAACCTTAACAAAACTTCTTGACACAATCACGGCAATCAACCAATATAATTAAATCCTCATTAATTATATTCCCATGTATTTATTAATTAATCTTCCTGGTTAATTAAATTGTTTTTGAGACGCCTAGTCTCCAAGATTGATTTGGCCAATCTTGCCTTCTGTTCTTTTATTGAATATAGATACTAAGTTTTCAGGAATCTTTATCTGAAGAATTCCAACCAAACCTATCTACATAAAACAAACAGTAAAAACAGAGCAACTTTATATTTTGGAGTATTTATTTGGCTAAATACTTAACAGTGACTGTTGTACGGTCACAATTGGCTACTTCTAAATTCAAATTTGGAAGGAAGAATGTTATCAAGATTTTGGGGTTGCTGTGGGTAGGGTTTGTCACGGTAAGTTCCATAATACTGGGGATTATTTGGCTGAGTAGGAAAGCTCAGAAAGCCAGAAAACCTTTAACAAAACTGACTGATTTAACAGACTTGAATCAAACAGTTGATTGAAAATGGGTTACAGCTGCTCCAGTTTTTTGGTTGAATCCAATTCCCCCCTGTAAGTTGACGTTGATACAGCTTTTTAAAAGCTATGGTGGTAACCAAAAATACCTCAGATTTAAACAAAATGATATCAGATTTGAACAAAATCCAAGTTGCGCAAGATTCAGGATTCATTTAATTTAAAAAAATTCAGTTAATAAAGGAACTGTCAAAAAAAAACAAAATTTCACTAGCCCAGTATACAAAATTATATCAAACATCAAGCGGTGTAGTTTAAACCACAAACAAAATGAACTGACACAACAAGTGAAATGGATGGATGCTATTCTGGAGTATATTATAATCCAATCAAGATTCATATGAGGCACTAGCAGAAGGACTAAAATGAAAAAAATTTGAGTAATATAGAAGCAAGATTCCACAAGCACAAAACAAAATGAACTCACACAATATGTGTAGTGTGAGCAGCCTAAAATATATAAAATAACAGTTTAACAGCCAATCAACGGCTATCCAATTTAGGAACAGAGGCATTTTATCCATTTTCATGGCTCCAGATTTGTATGAAAAGGTTTTGAGAACCTTCCAAATATGGACTCAAGATTAAATAAAAATAAATCATTAAATTTTAAAATTTCTACTTTTAGTGATTTTAATCTAGGTTTTTTACAATGGTTTTTACTAGCAACATCTTCAACAGCACAAGCAGCCAAGCCAGCTTCAATGGAGGCAAGGCTCAGAGCGTGGAGGCACCTGTTTACACCCAAGCCTTTGAGGCGGGTAACAAGGAAGCTGACCTGACCCTGACCACCAACCCCTATGGCTTTGACTTGTTTGAGAGTCACTTAGCATCTAGCTCTGCCCCTGCTCCCTCACCCACCCCCACACATGCTGCCTGTCCACCAACCAATCAGGATGGGAACCTTAATTTGGAACAACTTCCTGCCACCAGCCAACCTGCTTCCCTACAGCCAATCAGGCTTCAGCTCCCCTGGCCCAGCGCCCCAAGCAACAAATCATCACCACCCAAATTCTTCAGGAAATTGTGGCACTGAATCTACAGGGTCTGTCCTGGGAACAGATTGCTGCCCAGTTGCAATTTACCTGAGCTACTGTCATGCGGGAATTCAACAACCTGATGAACAGGGGGAATCTGATCAGGACAGCCAAGAAGCCCAAGATTGCCCCCAAGTCCCAAATCAATGAGGCATACCCAATAGTGCTTGACCTCCTCCAGCAGGATCCCAAGCTTCCCTTGAACCAGGTCCAGAAGCAACTTGCACATCATGGCATTTGGGTGCCTGAGGGCATGGTGCAGCTCTGGATGTATGGGAAGGTGGCTTCAATATGGGTTCTTACCAATTTTGCTGGCAACCAATGGGATGGCGCTGAGGATTACCCATATGATCTAGACATTGAATCAACCCTGGCCCAATGCTTGACTAGTCTGTCAGATGATGTCATGTTTGTCTCATATTATAAGCTATCAATAGCTTTCACCAATTTTGGTGAGCAAGGAAAAGTTGCTGCCAAGAATAGAAGAAAGAAGGTCAAGAAGGGGACATTTATTGGTGCATTTCTGGCTGTTTCAGCCAAGGATTTTGTCTACTATCAGACAAACCCAGATTTCATTGATGGCTACTTGTACAGCCACATCCTTGGTGGATTACTCAACTCCTGGGATGGCTCAAATTCAAAGCATCAGGTTTTCTTGAGCCGCCAGATGGAGGGTAGCTCCACTGCCCTTGAAGCCATCCAGGAACGTGGACACCAGGCCTCAGTGTACCCAGCTGGCCACACTGTCATTTATCTGGCTGATGTTATGTTCTTCAAAATTGGATCCACACTACAGAGGCGCCACCCTCAGGCTTTCAACAACCTCTATCTTGGGGTCCTTGACCACAATTTTCTCTTTGGCTGTCAAATGACAGCTGACTTGTTTGCCCAAATTGTCTTCCATGTGAACATGGGCAATCAATCACAGAAGGACAAGCACCTACCACCTTGTGCCACTGCCACCTACCAGCCCATCCAGCCAATGACAGACAAGGAATACCAACAACGGTATATGTCGGCCATCACACGCAATCCTCCTACCCCCGCCACCACCACCCCCACCTTCTAGCCCCACCCACCCAATACCAGATCCCCCAGGCCAGCACTTCCTCAACGTCTACCTTCTTGTGCTATTCTGCCTACTAGGCATCACTCTTCCCTGCCCCAATAAACCCCCTGTCCCCAAATATTTTATTTTTATATTATCTTTATTTTGAATTTCAATTGGTCATATTCTCTTTGTTTATAGTTGGTTTTTTCTTTATGTTCAGCTTATTTCTATAAAATCATATATTTACTATGCCATGTATCTAGATCAAAAACACAGTTATTTTTAATGCCCAGACACAGCCCCTTGTGAAAATATTAACAACAATTTGGTGATAAGCTAAATTTGAATTAGAAAATTATGTGCTAATTGTTTTTAGATAAAGTTGTTACTGATCCAAATTCAAAACCTTAATGATAAACTTTAAGCCAACCAGGAGCCAAGTGATAAAGTGAATGTTGTGACATAAAGGGTCATTCAATAATTCTTTGGTGTATGTGCGCTAATTAATATGATTGGCTGGATGTTTTGCCATTTTACGCCATTGCTGCTGTGGCAAGTTGTGGATGGACTAGTGCTAACCCAGCAGCTGATTGGACACTAGTCCATCCACAACTTGCCACAAAACAATGGCGTACAATGGCAAAACATCCATCCAATCATATTAATTAGCGCACATGCACCAAAGAATTATTGAATGACCCTTTATGTCACAACAATCACTTTATTGCTTGGCTCCTGATTGGCTTAAAGTTTATCATTAAGGTTTTGAATTTAGATCATTGACAACTTTATCTAAAAACAGTTAACACCATAATTTTCTAATTCAAATTTAGCTGATCACCAAATTGCTGTTAATATTTTCACAAGGGGCTATGTCAAGCGCCAAAAATAATATGGTAATCAAGGAAACAATGCCAACACAAAGCAAACGGCACATATTGAGATGAGCGTAAAACATATACAAAATGGGTAAAAAGATGGGATAATGTAGTAGATGGGAAAACAAAAAGGAATAAAAAAAAGAGGCAATAGTATCAAAATAATACATAATTTATTGGGGCAAAAGCTATAAAAACATATGAAAATGTTAGTAAAAAATTAATGAGAGAATTGGAGAAGCTTTTGAAGAATCTCAACTTGGCAATTGCCAAAATCAAAGACATTGACCACAAGGTCAAGGAAAAAGTCAAGGCTGCTGTCCTTACAGGGGAAAAAATTGACAAGGTGTCTGCAAAGGCCCTAATGACCAAAATACCAGACACCCCTGAGAAGACCATCAAGCGTCTTCTCAACATCCAGAAGACAGTGGTTGAGGGCCTGCAATTTAAGGCATACAATCTTTCTGCGCCGTCTGTCTGGGTTCACAACCCAGAGATGTATGAACATCTCAAACCTGCCAAGCGTGCCAGAACAGAGGATAAAGAATTGCCCACACAACTGCTTGCGCCAAGAATGGCCAAGCCTGCTGAAGCCGTTGGCAAGGAGGAAACATGTGAAGGTAACATAAAAAAATAAAATTAATAAAAATTTATAAATACTTACCTGTTTTTTAGAGAACATAGAAAGTGAACTCTGCCAAGTCCTGGTCCCCTTTTTCCCTTCCACATTATACGCCAACTACGCCACTCATGTGGCCAAGCAGCTGTATCTGTCACCCCTGTCTTGCAGGAGCTAGAGGACCGCATCTACAGGTCCTTTCCAATGTTGCAGGAGGCATTGGCTGGGCTGGCGCATGGCAAGTGGGCATCTGAGTGGGCAATTACTGCCTACAAGGATGCCCAACTGGTCTGTCCAGACCCAGCATCCCTCAGTGGAGTTTACTGTATAAGCTCCATTGAGCTTTTTGGGACGTCCTGGCAACGCTCCCATTCAAGAATGTACCGGAGATGGGCCGGGACCATGCGGCTGCTTGCTTCTGCTACCCTTTGGAGCACAAAATTTCTTACCTGCTGGACAACTTTGGGCGCGCAGTGGGAAAATTGGCTGTTGCAGACGCAAAAGCCGTCAAGAAGACAAAAATCCTCCTTGCCAACTTTGGGTTGGCCTGGAGTGCCAACAAGACAGGGGTCCCTGCAGCCATGGAGCTGACCTTTGCAAAGACCAAGCATGATAAGAAGATCAGTGCATTTTTCAATAAGTTATGCAAGTTTACAGAAGCCTTTTCTGGGCAAAGGCTTCATCTGGTGGTTTACCTTGAGTATCTCTTCTACTTCAGAATGGGCGCCAGCATGGAAGATCTTGACAGGGTCCTTCTAGGAATCAACAAGGCCAGGATCTCCCTGGACGGGAAGAAGGTCCCCCTGGGTATGACTCAGTGGATCACGTTATCCAGGACGCCCTGGTCCTGGCTGGTGTGACAGAAATCACTGGATAATATGAAGCTGCTTCTAAGTGATAGGGAATTATCACCCAAATCCACATAGAATTGATGATTAACCACCAACGCGGCTTCAGATATTTTTTTGTGAAATTTCCAATTGTAATCCAGTATTAAGTAGAACAATTAGTCCTAACCAAAGTAGTCCAAGATAAATGACCTGGGAAAGCATCAATGCATCTTCAGCATAAAATTCTGGGCAGTGAGAATTGACACAATTTTCATTTTCAAGAATGGGGGAAGGAGCTGCAAAATTGGCTGCCATGAAATTGACATTGGGAGGCACTAACAACAAAGTTCCAGTTGCAGGGCCCCATCTTCCAGAAATGATTTGGTTCAGAATCAGATTGTACAGAATATACCACAACAACCTGATCACAGAATGCATTTTAAAATCAAAAATTAGAAATTGGGATAAATGATTTTTATTGAGTAAATTTAGGAGGACTCAACTCTTGGAGTTGAAACAGGGAAAAATATTCAATATATATCAGAAAAATTGACTAAGCAATACCACCTGAGTCTTGACCTCTTATTCCTTTCACATTGTCAAGTAAGTATCTGGTCCAGGTTGCAAAGAACCCTTGTGTGACTAGTTTCTGACAACCATACTGATTAACAAGCTCATATCAGGTGACCCTCATATTAAGTCAATTTATCAATGTCAGTTTGAAAGGGGGAGCTGGTTTCAGCTGGTAGACTGGAGCAGCCGTGATTCATTTTTCAATTGACTGTTTGGTTTAAATCCGTTAACTTGGTCAATTTTGATACAGGTTTTCCAGCCTTCTTACTTGGACAGACAATACCTGGTATTATGGAATCTACCGTGACATTACCTTCCACTTTAGCCCTGGGCACAATACCACCATCTGGGAGATGGGATAAGGAGAAATTATTATGGGCAGGTGGGAGTTTCATTGCAGCTAAGGTAAGTTCAGGGTGACCAATAGCAGTGGGATTGCGCTTGTAGAACTCACAGATCAGATCTGAAGAATTTGAACAGTTGTAGTGGGGAACCCAGGAGTTTTCAGAATCAGGATAACCTTTCCAAGACACCAAATATTCCAAATGGCGGCAATTCTTGCGGGAAGCCAGAATACTATTTAACTCATACTCAGGTTCACCTTCCACAAGAATGGGTTGGGAAGAGGGAGTCTCTGTTCCTTTGAAGGAAGTAAGAAGACATTCATGGAAGGTGTAAAAAATCTTGAAAGCAGGAAGTAAATCTAGCTGATAGACAGAGGGACCAATCTGATGTTCTACCTTGAAGGGACTAGCTTGCTTGGGACCTAATTTACGACAGGGAACCTTAAGTTTCATATTGCAAGCATCAACCATGACTAGATCACCTGGTTTGTAAGTTGGACCCTCCTGGCACTTACAATCTGTGTATTCCTTGTAAGTTGTCACGGCAGCGGCAAAAGTAACTTGGAGCTCCTGATGGACCTGCTTCAATGCAGCGGCTTGATCAGTTGCAGCTTCCACGTTGCTAACCAAACAAGGACCTATGTTGGAAGAAGGATTGTAACCCACATTGGCATAAAATGGCAATACTTGAGTTGACGTGTGCGGGGCGTTATTATATGTGAACTCTGCCATGGGTAGATTATCACACCAGTCATCTTGTTGCGTATTAGTGTAGCAATGTAGGTAGACCTTCAAACTTTGGTTTACCCTCTCTGTTTGTCCATCAGATTGGGGGTGAAAGGCTGTGGAACGACATAATTTGATTCCAAGAATTCCAGTAAAGGCTTCCCAGAACTGAGCAATAAATTGAGGCCTGCAGTCACTCAAATTCTCCATTGGGATGCCATGTAAGGAAAAGATTCTATTCACAAACAACCTAGCTGTTTCCACTGAAGTAATTATGGTTGAGCAAGGTACAAAGTGTTCCATCTTTGTGAAACAATTGACTACCACCATGATTGTGTTAAACCCATTGGAATTGGGAAGCTCACCAATGAAATCCACCAACACAGACATCCAGGGTCCTGCAGCAGGCTGTAGTAGAACCAGTAAACCAGTTGTCTTGTTCCAAATGGCCTTGGATTGAAAAAATACCAGTCAATCTCAAACAAAAGCTTCTACCTGCACAGTCAAACCTTTCCAGAGAAACTGGCAAAGGATTAGTTCCACTGTCTTGTTTTTCCCTGGATTACCAGCCGTTGGACAGGTATAATTAGCCTCCATGATTTCATCCCAAATAGTGCCCTCAGGAACCCACAAGCAACCTTGATGATATAGGACTGGACCAATCTTATGATAACCCTGAGGCTGATCCACTGGGTTTGAGCATGCTAGCTCTAATAGCCTATCATAGCCTTTGGACAAGGGTTGCAGAAACTTGACCTTGAAATACAAGTCCAGGCCTGCGCCCTCAGCTAAGGACATGGTAGTCAACGTAGCCGGCAGAGGCAATACAAAAGGCACCACAGCCTTGTCTGGAATCATAGTATGAGTGTTAAACTCAACGTCCATACTAGCATCTGGGAGATGGGAAGGCTTCCTGCTTAGTGCATTGGCCAAGTGATTTTTCAATCCTTTAATAAACTTGTAGCAGAACTTGTATCTTGTCAGATCACCATGCCATCTGGATTGACAACCTGACAAAACCCTGGGTTGTCAATAATATAGAAGAGCTTTGTGGTCAGTTCTTACTACAAATGGATGACATGCCAACATGAGATGGTAATGCCAATGCTTTAACAATTCCACAACAGCCAACAATTCCTTGTTGTAAATCATGTAGTTGCGTTCTCAAGCCTCCATCTTTCAGGAGAAATACCCTACAGGTCTCTCAATCCCATCACTAGCTGTCTGTAACAGCACACCAGCCACAGCGTATTTTGATGCATTAGTGGAAACCACAAATGGAAGCTCAGGATCCACATGTCTTAACACTGGGGAGGACAAAAAAAGAGCCTTGACTGCTGAGAAGGCACTTGCGCACTCAGGCGTCCAGACTAAAGTTGTCTTTCCACTAGCCAGATATAAAGGGGCGGCCACCTCAGACAAGTGGGGGGTGAATTTCTTCAAGAACGTACATGTAACCAAGAAACTATAAAGTTGGGATACTGTCACAGGCGTAGAATACTCTCAAACCACAGCTTCCTTGTCAGGGGCAATAGTGTGGCCATCCTCAAAGATAATATTACCCAGAAAGGTAACCTTACGTTTAAAGAATTCACACTTACTCCTTTTGATGATCAAGTTTGCTTGGAGAATGCGCTCTACAACTGCCAACAAGTAGCCTTATGAGACTCCTCATCCAGAGAAAACACCAAGATATCATCCATATATGCAATGGCACAAACACCTAGGAGATCCCCCAGGACTGAATCAATTAACTGCTGAAAGCAAGCCTCGGCATTCTTCAATTCAAAAGGCATTACACAGAACTGGAAGATACCCTTCTTGGTTCTGAATGCTGTTAATCATTCCATTCCTTCTGCAATCCTTATTTGATTGAAAGCATTCAACAGATCCAGTTTTGAGAATACCTTGGCCTTTTCAACACACCTAGAGATCTGTGCTTTGAGGGGTAAAAGATAAGGATCTGGGATTGTAATGTTATTCAAATTACTGTAGTCAACACAAGGACAAAGGGACCCATCAGACTTCTGAACAAACAATAACAGGGAGCAGATCAACAAAGCCTTCTTAAAAATGTAGCCTTTTGCCAACATGTCACAAGTCCACTCTTCCAAACATGTGTCTTCCTTCAAGGTTAAAGGATAAATAGGAGACGCAATTCTGATCAGATCAACAGTAACCTTAAAGTCAAAGTCAAACTGAGTGTGCTTGGGAAGGACCTCGCCTCTGGTGGCGTCAAATGCCGCAGACCAGGGTTGCAAGCATGCCAGTAAATCCAAACTTACAGGGACAGGGACAGGAAACAATTGTATGGTCTGTGATGATTGCTCTGATTTAGACATATCTAACAGCGGAATACAAATAGTTTTACCCAAAGAGTGTTCCACCTGCAGCTCATTTTTCTCCAGTAAAGTTGATACATTATGATCTCTCCACCAACTCACTCCTAAAATGATATGATACATCAGGGTAGAGCAAACAGAAAACCTTGCAGTGAAAGTCTGACCTGCAACTACAAAAGTAACTGGCTTCTTCATCTGGAAAGAGGGAAAAGTCTGACAGTTCCCACCCCTAACAAGCATTCCCGGGTGGTACTTGAGTTATAGCAAGTTGGCAGTCTCTGCACTCATGAAATTTTTGGAAGCACCTGTATCCAACAAAATAGCTGGCTGATAGATAGTCTGACCATTATCAATGCTATCATAGAACAAGAAGTAACCAGAAGTAGATTTATTTGCAGCATAGGTAGCAATATTGGCAGGGTCTTGTTTTTCATTGGCGGTACAGATGGAAGCTAAGGAGGCAGGATGCTCCTGGAAGTAACGCTCAATCATTTCTTGGACAGCAGCTGGAAGAACAGGGTTATTACAATCAATGGGAACAAGGGGAAACTCTTTGGACGTAATCACAGAAGATTTTACAGGTACAACGTGCTGAAGCATTGCCAAGGAACTATCAGGACCAGACACTACAGGTGCCTCTTTCACATCATTGGGTTTGTTCACCACCGCCAATTGTAGCTGAGAGGAGCTGGGGGGAAAAAATCTTGGCTTTGGTTGGAAGGAACTACCGCAGAGCAGGGACCCAAAAACCAGAAGTTCGCAGCAGGTTTATCCTCAATTACCAACATACCTTGCTTGGAAGTAGACAGATTTGAGACCAGAGAAAGAATTTGGCTTACCAGGGCCTCAATTGTGGTTAACAGGGAATCCCAAACCTCCAAATCCTGGGCAGTCTGGTCAACTGCTAACCACAAAACTGAGAGTTTATTCACCTTGAGAACATCAATCATACGGCAGTAGGTAAGGAACTGAGGAAGGAATACCAAAAGTGGAGTTTTACCCTGATGGAAGGCGTACAGCTTACAATATACTTTGAGCTCCTCAATAGATACACACAATTTTTTTAACAAAGGGTATAGAGATGCACTCTCAGTTAAAACACGTGGATTACGCTCCACCACAGACAACAACCATTCACAAGCATCTTCAGAAACCTTTGTCATCACATGGTGAACTTGGGATTTGTGACTAAGGCTTGAGCCGGAATAAAATGATAATGCTGACAAAACTTCACGCAAAATTTCATCAGTGGGTGGAGCAGGAAAATAATCTGGACGCCAAAAAAACATGATGCAACGGAAATAGGAAACAGAGAATCCAGTACCAACAACTGCAACCAGAGATGGAAACCATAAATTAAAGAAAAGCCCAAACTGAAAACTCAGAAATATACTGATGCAAATAAACATGGTAAATGCAGATATCTTGACGGAGCAGGAGAAAAGAAACACAAATTCATGACAAACTGCTTCCAAAAACTCAGAAGTAGAAGAGTTGAGTAATGTGACAGAAATCACTGGATAATATGAAGCTGTTTCCAAGTGATGGGGAATCACCACCCAAATCCACATAGAATTGATGATTAACCACCAACGCGGCTTCAGATATTTTTTTGTGAAATTTCCAATTGTAACTCCAGGATTTAGTAGAACAATTAGTCCTAACCAAAGTAGTCCAAGATAAATGACCTGGGAAAGCATCAATGCATCTTCAGCATAAAATTCTGGGCATTTAGAATTGACACAATTTTCATTTTCAAGAATGGGGGAAGGAGCTGCAAAATTGGCTGCCATGAAATTGACATTGGGAGGCACTAACAACAAAGTTCCAGTTGCAGGGCCCCATCTTCCAGAAATGATTTGGTTCAGAATCAGATTGTACAGAATATACTGCAACAACCTGATCACAGGATGCATTTTAAAATTGAAAATTAGAAATTGAGATAAATGATTTTTATTGAGTAAATTTAGGAGGACTCAACTCTTAGAGTTGAAACAGGGAAAACTATCCAATATATATCAGAAAAATTGACTAAGCAATACCACCTGAGCCTTGACCTCCTATTTCTTCCACATTGTCAAGTAAGTATCTGGTCCGGGTGCAAAGAACCCTTGCGTGACTAGTTTCTGACAACCATACTGATTAACAAGCTCATATTAGGTGACCCTCATATTACGTCAATTTATCAACATCAGTTTGAAAGGGGGAGCTGGTTTCAGCTGGCAGACTGGAGCAGCCGTGACCCATTTTCAATTGACTGTTTGGTTTAAATCTGTTAACTTGGTCAATTTTGATACAGGTTTTCTGGCCTTCCAAGCCTTCTTACTTGGACAGACAATACCCAGCATTATGAAATATACTGTGACAGCTGGTATCTACGGGTTTGCAGCCCCACCAGAGAAGCTGCTCCTCCATTTGCACCTGACCCTACTCCCATTCACCAGCAGGCGGGAGTATTTTAATAAGGGCGTATCCACCATCCAGTGTGGCGGTGGAGGTTGTGCACCACCTCCATTGCGGGGTGGGTACATACAGAAGAACTCACTACAGGTGCTCTTAATAAATTCTCTCTTCCAAATAATTCCATTGTAATTTATATTATTTTTATTATAATAAAATTTTCTAATTCTTATTTTAGTAAACAAGATTTGCAGAATCTATCCCAGAAAAGGTCTTAATAAAAGCATAATAATATATTTCAATAAAATCTACTTCTGATTTGTACACATTACATTTAACTTTTTTGATTATTTTATTTATTTGCCAAAATTGATATTAATGCGTTCACGTAATCCAGTATCAAGTGTTTGGGATACCCTTAGATGACACAATAAAAAATGATTATAAATAAATAAATTACTAACCTTCATTGATTGCCCTGCTGAATGTGATTGCAGGCTTGGAAACATCTAAATATAAAATGAAAATTAATAAATCTTGAATAGTAAATTAGATAATAAAAAAAGTTGGACACACTAAGCCTTTAATTGATTGGCTGTTTGGCTAGGCACGCAGGGATGAACAAATCAGCGTGGCCATAGAATTTGGCCACAGTCTCAGCTGGGAGGGTGTGGATCCTGGCCTGTAGCAAATTAAAGAGGTCCTTGGTCCCAGTTGGGGTTCCTTGCTTGATGACTTTCTTGAGCCACCCAAAGACTTCCTTGATGGGATTTAGGAAGGGCAAATAAGCAGGGAGGAAGAAAAGGCTCAAATTTGCCGTGGCCAATTGCTAGGGGCCCACTGCGCTGTTGGTGTCAATCATTGGGAATTCCTCAAGAATATCAGCCATCTTATGGAGACCAACATTGTCCAGCACAATGACGTTGGTGAAGCCCAGGCTTGTGCGCCTCAGGTGCTCCTGGATCAATTGGAGAAATGATAGAAATGTACGGCTGTTGTGGGAGCCCAGTATCATTTGGTATAGCTTGACCCCCTTTGGACTGAGGAGAGCCACCATTGAGTAGGCTGTGGTGCAGACTGCAGCACACCGAGCCATCCCATCATTGGAGCCTTTGGGGACATAGCCATATGCATTGTGCATAGACGAGGCAAATGCCAATTTGTCAATATAGTAAAATTTGACTGTTCTCTTGGCTTTGAGAGCAGTGCTGCCTCTGCATAGTTTTTCTGGGTCTCAATGTTGGTTGGGCTATTCCAATTGTACGGAGATACCCTGATCTTTTTCCAGGAAAAGAACATCTTCTTCAGCAGATGGTAGTAAAAGAAAATGGAAGCCTCAACCCCAAAAGTTGACTTGATCATTGATTGTATATTTGCCAGTTCAAGATGGCAGTCCCAGGTGATCCACTGGCGGATTGCCCATTTGTGCTCCTTGGTGAGCATGGTGGAAACGCACATGGATTTCTCTGCTGCAAGGACTCAACCTGTGTTAATGAACTTGTTGAAGGTCTTGGAGGCGTACTTGAGATCCACCCCAACAAGGGCCGCAGCTGCCTTGTAATCACCCAATTAATGTATTGGCTTAACCAGGATGATGCATTTAATGTTGGGGATGCGCTTCTGAGCGGGCTTTTTAGCAGTAGGGATTGACTTGTTGGCATTGGGCACAACACAGGGCATGGGCACCTTGGTGTAAAACACAGTAACTTTCTTCAAAACTAACTGCCCCTCATCAGTTCTGAAGAACTCAGGCTCCTTGTCCTCTTCCTGATTGCATCACTGACGTAGGGCTTGTAGCTAATATCAAGTACAGGCCTCATCTTCTCCAGCATGGCTGACGGGACCGGCTCTTGCCGGTACACAATGTCAAACACATATGAAGTAAGTTCTACCTCCTTGTTTCTAACTTTCTTGGTGAAGGTAACCTTGATGGGCTTCTGGGTCAGCTTGGGAACCAAAAGGTTGATGCTCTTCACCCTAGCAACTTGTGCTCCTTGAACCAGCTGTGTCAGTGCAGTGTCACTATCAAACTCTCCTCTCCTGTCTCCTTCCCAAGTAGGCATTTGTGTTGCACTAACTCTATTCTTTAACCCGCAGGGGTGACTGTGACTGCGGCGTACAACGGGTGTATTGGTACTCTGGTGTTGTGTTCCTTCTATTTTAAAATTTAATAAAATATTAAATAAATCTCAATTAAGTTACTCCCTAATTTTAATTTTTGCTTTTGTCTGAATATGGATATTTAATCAATATTTTTTCCCACCTAATATCCCAATTATAGATTTTTTATTTCTTAATTAGTTGTTTTTGGTTTTACAACGCCCATTTTAGAATAATAATAAAAAATCAACCCATTTTCCTAGATTTTACTGCCAAATTCAAACACCCAATACAATATTTTTAAAATTTATGTTTCAGATCTTGTGTCTTATTTTAGATAACTTGGTATCATTCTTGATTACAATTTATTACACACACTGATTGAGTGATTTTGTTTACATAGTGAGTTGCTATTGTGTTTTGTTTTTGGATTGAGTTTTGACCCACCTTGATTGGGTGTATTTTTTCACTGATTCACATAGTAAACATATGTACACCAAAAGTCAACTCACACCATTTTGTTTGTGAATCAATGTATTTTGGATTGTATTTTGAATGGTTTTGCTTTTAATGTGAGCCTTTTGTTGCTGTGTTGACTCATTTTGCCCATTAACTCCAATAAACCCTGTTAACAGAGTGTATATTTTAGCCTGAGAGTTGGATTTTGTTCAAATCTGAAATTATTTCATTTAAATCTGAGGTATTTTTGGTTGTTGCCATATCTTTTAAAACTACTGTAAATTGACGTAATTTAAGGGTCAACAGATATGAAATTACTTATCAGTATGGTCATCAGAAGTTGGTCACTAAAGGGATCTTTGCAACCTGGACTAGATACTCACTTGGCAATGTGGAAGGAATAGGAGCCCAGGATCCAGGCAGTATTACTTAGTCAATTTTTGATATATTTGAATAATTTTCACTGTTTCAACTCTTAAGAGTTGATTCCTCCCAAAAATTTACTCAATAAAATCAATTATCACTTGGTCTGATATTTATTTTAAATGCATCCTGTAGTTGGCCTTTTGCGCTACATCTCCTACAATTTAATCCTTAGCCAGATTATTACGGGAAGATGGGAGCCTGCCATTGGTACTTTGTCTTCTTGCTGCCAAATTTTAATTCAATGCCTGTCAATCTTGGAGTTGTTCCTCCTACTGTCAAAGCTGAAACTCTTGTGCTATATAAATACCCTGAATTTTATGCTGAAGACACTCTGATTCTCTTGCAAGCTATTTATCTAGGGCTTTTTGGTTGGGGTTAATTATTTTACTTAACCCTAGTATCTCATTTGGAAATTTCACAAAACAGTATTTAAAGCTGTGTTGGTGGTTAATCATTAACTCTATGTGGATTTGGTGGGTGATTACCCACCACATGGAGGCAGCTTCTTATTATCCCGCAATTTCCATCACAGGTTTGGCTGCTTTCCACAGAAAAGGGTAGGCTTGAGTCTCCCAACAAGCTAAGAGGTTTATCATTAGACTCAGCTGGGACTTAGTTGCCAACAGTGACAACATGCAGAAATTGATTTTTCTGTAAGTAAAGATGGGGAAGGCACCAAAATTACCACAATTTGTGTTGTGACCAAGCTTCACCTATCACAATCTGTTTTGTGACTTTAGCAGTTAGTCAAAAAGCATTTTGTAGCCTTCAAATCACATCACAATTCATGCTTATTTTTTTGTAGATTTAGGAGCATGTCACAAAAGGTGGTAGTTACAATTGTGACCTGCTCCAAAAGTTTCAAAACAAATCTTCATGAACTGTGATGTGACTAAGAACAATCATATTTTATTTGTTCTGTATCCAATCATAAGTATATAAACTATTCCTTTTTATCAAAATAGATATGTATTCATTTATTCAATGAAAGTTTTACTATAATTAGCTAAAACAAACTATGGATCAATCAAAACTATCATTGTGAGATAATGAAAAATAAAGCTTGAAGTAAATTCTAGTTAAAAAATAAAATCTGATAACTAAAACTGCTCTAATTTTACATCCTATGCCTTGCAAAAAAATAATCATTGGTTTCATTATTTTAAATTACCTTTCTTTTATATTTTGTGACCTACACAATGGAGTGAGGACAAATTGTAACCTACTCCAAAAATTAGTGGCACAAATTCATCCAGATTGTTTTGTGTTTAAATACAAAACATCCAAAAAAGCATTTTTGTGACTCTGATCACAATTTCTGTGAGAGAGGGGGGATAAACTAGCTAAGTTTGGCTCCCATCCTGGTGATATGAACCACCAAAATGTTGCCCAGTGAAGCACTGGGACAGCCGCTCTAAGGGGGGACCAGAGGGAAGATACCAAGGATAGTTAAGGGAATTAGGCATTGAGTCCCATCAACACAAGCCCAGTGAGAAAACAAGGTGCACAAGAGGGAACTGGGGTAGGGACCTCAGATACCCGCAGGGGGGCCAGATTGGCACTCTCCTGTGGAGGAGGAGAGGGGAAAACAGCTCCATCTATAGCAGGGTTGGGCAATATGAGATCAGCAGAGTGCAAGTCTAATTCATTAGAAGTCAGAATCTTGACTAAGACCTCTCCTGAGAAAAGAAGACTACTCAGGAAGTGTAAGAGACTAGAAGGATCATCCCCCACAAGATGGGCTAAAGAGGATAGGTAACTCCACAAATCAGAAGAAGTGGACCAGAGGAGCAGCAAAAAGGGGGCCAAAGAAAACACTACAAACTTAAGAGCCAGGAGTATCATAATTAAATTCTCCAGGAAATTTGGAGTACAACAGTGTAGTTTTTGGTCTTCAGAATATTAAAAATGAGTGGAAAGCAACTACAAATGAAGAAAACAGTCAAGAACAGACTTTTGAACTCAAGGGGGACTTGGGCGCGGTCTTGGAAGCCTTGGGTGGTGGGCAAAACAAAGTTGGGTTTGAAATTAATAAAAACAAAGAAAAATATATAATTCAAGTAAGAAATTATATAATATTTAACTTGAATTTTCAATATCAAAGTGAGCTTTTAAAAGCAAAAGTAAAGCAGACAACAACTAGGTACTAACTCTTTCCCTAGGAGTGATGGAACAACAACAGGGTTTGAACCAGGCCGGCAGAAGGTAAAGTTCAAGTAAATCAAAGCTAACACTTCTATCAAAGTGTATATGAACTCCAGGGTAGAGTTCAAGCAGTTTTCTAAATTTTTAAAGTTATATGAAACCAAAGAAATCCCAAATTTTATTGTAATTAGAGAATCAACAAGCAGGGGAATGAAAGTCCCTTGATGTCAGGGATCTAGTCTTGGGCGGCCAGCCCATTGTTTTCAGGGGTAACTTGGGCCAGTGTTTTAGCAGGCAGGGCCCACCACAAGAGAGGAGCTAACTTAAAAAGGTAGGAAACAGACTTCCCCACCCAAGACCACAGGCTGGCAACTGGTATGATAGTATCAATCACCCCTGTGAGGGTGATGTACACAATTCCAAAGAGCTTGCCAGTATGGTCAGTTGGGAGGTCAGGCAAGGAAGCAGGCATAGGTTTGGGTGTCATGGACAGTTTCATATGGATGTTGTAAGCAGGAAGGTAGTTGAATTTTCCTCTAAACAATTTTGGTGTTGAGAATATCCACAGGCCTTGACAATTGTATCTAACAGCAGTTTGTATGCGGGCCAAAGGATCAAGTTCAAGTATTTTTTCTGGGGTATAGTCATTATATTTGGGCTTCAAGGGGAATCAGTCAAGTGAACGGGCCCAAAGGGTACACCTGGTGGACAGAAAACTGCAAGCAGTGGGGCAGGAGGGCCGTGAGATCTTGTACTGATTTGGTAGAAGGCAAATACAAAATGAGGTAGTAGCTGTATAAGCCAAAATAATATAACCTTTATTCAAAAATGGCAATAAGTTTGGAGCATAGGGTCCTTTGATCTATATAGTACCCCACCTCCAAACTTAATATTTTCTATGGGGGGTTCATCAGGGCATTGGGAACAGCAGGCCCAGGAGTTCTTTTATTGGTCAAGAATCTCAAATTGGCTACCTGATTAACTTGCTTTAGAGCTGTGGTCATGGGGTCAAGCTGCAGGTCTGTGCCTCTTTCTGGGGACAGCTCTTGATTGGCCACTGGTGTAGACTTCAAATTCATGAAGCTAATAGTTGCAGCTTCAGTACCTCTATTAGACACTGTGATTGGTCTTCCATTTGATGCAACAGGTTCATTGGTTTGGCCTGTTTCACTGCATGGGCCAACATTCTTGGTATCAGCTTGCAGGGGCTCAATTCCAGCAAAACGCGGGCGGGCAGTCCTTTGGTCCACAGGCCTGGCGGCCTGAGGGGGTCTAGGGTTGGGGTTCAATTCCTGCTCCTGGACCTGGGTTTCCAGAGAGGAAGAATTGTCAATCCTGACACTTGGCTATGTTTAAGGGATTTGTGCACTCAGTAGTCTGTCACATGACTACCTTATAAGAATCTGATTGATGGGAGGAGAAATTTTTCTGACTTAAGTCAGGGGAGCTGGAGGGTTTTAAACTAATTTCTGGGGCCCATCTAATTGGCTGGAGTTGAATTCAGGTATTTGTGAACCATTTGCCTTTGAGAAGACTGATGTGGATTGATTTGATTGGGCAGTTCTAATGCTCTTCAACAATGATTCATACCAGGCTAGTAAACAGTCTAAATTGATCAGGGTTTCTTCCATGGAAGGGGTAATAAGGGGTGGAACATCCCCAGTGTATGCAACTACAAATCTTTCATCAACAGTATGAGCTAAATCCCCTAGGGAATTAAGTGGCTTGGCTGTTATTTTTGGGCCTTTCTTGATGCAACAGGGAAAATGGTTTGATCCAAGGCCAAAAGTGGCAGTGAATTTACAATTTCTATGATTTTCCTAATCCTATTAGTAATTAAAATAAATTAAATAAAAACAAAATCAACTGTAAGATTAGACTGATTGGCCACAAATGATCAGGCTAATCATTGCATGCAGATCCTTATCAGTTACACGCTGTATTATCACTAGATTATCATTCTATTAATTATAATGATTATATGCCATATAATCACTAGTTTATTATAATTTATATGGCCATTATAAGGCTTATAATTGTCAGCCAACATAGTAATTATCATTAATTACACATGTGAATCAAAAGATCATCAATTGTTTATGTTTCATTCCATCTTAATGGGCGTTGTATCAACTCAGCCCCACCATATTGAAAGGCGTATATGTGTATACCAAACAAGTGATGTGTGAAAGACTAGGAAATACCAAGCTTGCATCAGTATTTTACAGCAGATAATTGTTTCCTTAACAGTTTGGGTCAGTATTACACAGCAGATAATCTATGGGTCAATATTGGATCAAATCAGCTATTATACGGCATATAATCCTGTTGTGTTCTGAGGTGCAGCACAGATACTTAACAGGGAATCCTAACCTTAGGATTGGATTTGTACTAAGTCTTGGTTAGAATGGCAGGGAAGGCTATACAAGTACCTTGCGGCCCTGATTGAAAAATATCTACTAGACGTGGCTAGAGAGGCGCCACAGTACTTGAAGACACAAAGACAAAATTTTTGAATAGAACTTAATTTTTATTGGAAAATAATAAATGAAATATATAGTGGTTGAAAATTACACAAAACACTACCAGGACAGTAGGATCACTTGCCACAAGCAAGAGTGGGGCAAGTGAGTTGTGCAGAATCAGGAAACTGAACAATTGTATTTCCCAATTTTGAGCCAGCCTCATTTCAAAGGGAAAAAGAAAAAGAGAGATATTTATCCTCAAAATAACCCATTGAAGGAAAAATCAAAACACAGTGAATGGCAGCAACATGACATTGCCCCCTCTAGATTGGCCTTAGGGGGTAGTACTTGTGGAGGAACTTTGCATTCACTCAGGCAAATGGGCAACAACTAGAGAGTAGTTTCACAGTATACTCTGATCCTTGCTTGAAGGTCACTTCTAGAGATCCAACCCACAACATGTCTAACTTGTGAGTGCGCCCTTCTACTCTATGCTGATAGTAGAGAATGTGGTCTCCAATGTTGAACTCAGGCAAAGAAGAGCGCCTGGTATTGTCAGGAGAGATCTCAAGCATCTTGTTCTTGTATGCAGAAGTATATGAAGTAGCTTGTATATCAATGATGCAGTTGACTAGATCTTTGATATGGTCATTGTTGTAACTGTGCTGTTCTAGCAGATTTACACAGGGAAAAATATTTAGAAGATGGATAATAATCTTTATTGTGAGATAGTGATTATATAGTTCATGTGAATCAAGGATAACATGAACATGATTGGTGATCACACAGCTGGATGATGAAGGGGGGTGGCTTAATCCTGATAATGAGTCAAGCGCCAAAACAAGGTATCCGCCATGAAGGATCATCATCTATTCATGTTGTTGGATTTGGTAATTTGAGTTGACTTCCTAGTCTGGCTTTGAGTGACTGGATAATCAGATTGTGGGTCACAAACCTGCTTGGTTGGAACCTTGCCGGCGGGTTGAACCTGTGGTTTTGACATCATCAGAGTTTAGAGCCTTATCAGAGGAGAGTAGGGGAGCCCCTAGAAGCAATAGAGTAGTGGCCTCACGTCCATATAGCATAGCAAAGGGGGAATACCCTATGACGCAATATTTGCTAAGGCAATAAGCAAAGAGAGCAGCAGGTAAGTATAGATCCCATTTTCAGTGTCAGAGTAAGTGAGTTTCCTCATGATAGAAACTAGAGTCAAGTTTGCACGCTTGACGCCCCGTTGGTAGACAGATTATAAGGGGCAGAGAAATACTGGTGAGACCCCAAGGCTTCAACAACAGCTGTTACTAACTTGGCATTGAAGTTAGTCCTATTGTCAGACAACAGCACTTGAGGACAGCCATGGTAGTAGAATACATCTTTCAACAGAAAGGCGGCAGTTGTCTTGACAGCTGTTGGAATTGTGTCATTAATGCTATTTTGATATGGCCTTCAAATAATGATATGTGCAAAGATTTGGTTGGCTTTGCTTTTGATTTTGAGAATTCCTCACCTTCTGCAAATGGGTCTGGTTCAATTTCCATCCATTCTGGATTGCCATACCTGCCCTTGACTGATCCTAGTATGACCTCATCCTAACATGACCCCTTCTGCCACTCTGTCTACCTAATGAGTGATCATTGGCCCTTGTCTACTATTTAAGTAGAATTAATTCTCCTAATAAAGACAAGTTTATCCACATTTGTGTTGGCTTTAGTTTTTTTCAAGCTTTTTCCTATCTTTTTTTGCCAAAAAAGACTTTCACATCTTGTATTCCAGGAAATTAAGGTATGTGCCCTTAATTTTGCCCTGAAAGCTAACCCAAGGATAGCTTCAAACCTCTAATCTTTTATTATAAAGATTTCCTGCCAAGTCCTCCTGGATGTCGTCCCCAGGAGCCAAACACAACAGCAGTGATGTCCTTAGTAGGGCAATCCTCTATCCACTTGCTAAAATAATCAACAGCAATTAGGATAAAGCAGCAACCAGAGTGGGAGCAGGGAAGAGGCCCTATAGCGTTAATGCTGACAGTATGAAAGGCATATTGAGGGGGGACTAGTTTGAACTTGTGAGAGGCAGCTCAAGGTTGCTGGAGCTGACAATTGTGTCAACTAGCAATGACATCTGGAATCAGCAGGAAAAGGTTTCCCCAGAAATAGTTTTTTTGGAGCCAGTTGTAGGTCTTGGAAATGCCTCCATGTCCCGTCTCCTTATGAGCTTGAAGCACCAACAAAAGACAAAGGCTAGGCTGTACATAAATTAGGTACTGGTCTTGTACTTTCTTGAAGAGCTGATTGTCACAAATAAACGTGTTCTCAGACATCTTGGATAGGGCAATTTGCACTTCTTTTGTCTTGCTCTCCCAAGAGAAAGCATATCCCATTAGTTCATACAATTGATCAACCTCAGCAGGGTGTAGAGAAAGGATGGGCATTCTGGACAATCCATCATCTTTTTGGTGTTGAAACCTGGGACATTGTATTAGTATTAAGTTGTAACCTTGCAGGCAGAGAGCCCATCTAGCTAGTTGTCTTTCTGGTTTATTACGCTGTTGTAACCACTTAAGCAAAGCATGGTCAGTGACCACAGTGAAATAAGTGTCATACATATAATGGCGGAACTGTTTGACAGCATGAAACACAGCAAGGCACTCTTTCTCCATGATGCTATAATTTTTCTCATGTTTGTTCAGGACACAAGAGGTATAAGCTACATGGTGGTCCACACCCTCATTGTCTAGTTGGGCCAGAATAGCTCCAATAGCAAGATCACTAGTGTCAGTGTTCAGGATGAATTCCTTATTGTAGCCAGGATACACTAGGATGGGAGCCTCTTTGAGTTTTTGATTAAGGGTCTCAAAGGCTTGTTGTGACTAGCAGTCCATTTGAAAGGGACATTGCGTAAAAGTTGAACCAAAGGTTTGCTAGTGTTGGCAAAGTTAGTAATAAACTGTCTGTAGTAGCCCATCATTCTAAGAAAGGCTTGTAACTCTTGCAGGTTGGTCAGCAGAAGCATTTTACCAATGGCCTCAACTTTCTTGGTCATAGGGCAAAATCCCTGTCTGGGTTACCTCATGACCCAGGAATTCAAGGCGTTCCTTGAAGAAATCACACTTAGATGTTTTACTTAAGACCAGCCTCCCAAATATTTATGAAAACTTCCTTGAGATGAACCAGGTGATCTGTAAAGGTAGCACTGAAAACAGTTATATCATCTAAATACACTAGGACATATGATAGTTTCAAATCACAGAAGATGGAGTCCATGGTTTGTTAGAAGGTAGCTGGGGCATTGCAGAGTCCTTGCAGCATGTGTGTAGGTTCAAAAAATCCCTCAGAAGTGATGAGCGCAGCTTTCTGTCTATCCTTGGGAGAGAGATCAACTTGCCAGTACCCAGATGCCAGGTCTATAGTGGAGAAGAATTTAGAGCCTCCAAGGCGGCAGAGAGCATCATCAATATGTGGCAAGGGGTAGGAATCCTTTTTGGTTAATGAGTTTAATTGTTGATAGTCCACCACAATACAATGACATACATCCTTCTTCTTCAGTATGAGCAAGGGGGAGGCCCACAGACTTTGGGAAGGAGCCAGTAGCTCAGTGTCTAAAAGTTGTTTGAGTTCTTTAGACACATGAGCGTCCTCTACGTAACTGCAGAAATAGGGTTTAGCACAGAAGGGGGAAACGTCACCAGTATCAATCAGGTGAATGCCACCTTTGGCTAGACCATAATCAGTGCTATCTTTAGCAAAGATATCCAAAAATTGATCCAGAAAATCAAGCACTTCCTTCTGTTGTACCAGGGATAGTTGTGGGAAGTCCTGCACAGTGAACAAGGATAGGACTTGGGGCTTGTCTTCAGGTAAATTAAAATCCTGGAATGTACCAAAGGGATGTAGAAATAGGACATCAGAAGCATTCAGTAACTTTCCATATCCAACAACCTGGCCTCTAGACATGTGTATGGGGTTAGTGGTTAAGTTGGCAACCAGCAACTGGACAGGGTCTTTATGAGAGATATCCAAGATTCCTGGGCAGAGGTAAGGTTTGTTGTGTCCTAGCAAGGGAGGGGAGTATAACTCTAGGAATGTGCGCTCAGGTAACTCATACAATATTTGGGAATCTAGGATAGCTTGAGACCCAGGGGAAATGGTTACAGAGGAAGTGGCCAGGAGAGGAATCCCCTCAGATGCAGGGCTAGCCATAGGAGGACACTTCATTTTGGACAAATGGGTACAGTATTTTAGTGTGAAAACACCAGTGGGGTATTCTAAGGCACACATCTTGAGGCGTTTTCCGGGGGCTTTAACAGGCTCTTCAAAGATCTGGGGGACTTTGTACCCTAAGATAAAGAGGTTGTCATCCTTCAAGTTGATGATCCCATTGTATTCTCTAAGGAATTGAGTACCAACTAGGAGATCATAATTCTCATTCTCCAAGACAACAGCAGGTGCGGCTAAAAGTAGCTTTCTAAACTGCATGAGAAGAGCAGAATTAATACCCTATAGCAAAAGTCATGAATAGCCCAGCTATACCATAAAACTGGTGGTATTTAAGGTCAGGGGCAAGTTTGAGCTTCTTGACAAGCTTCAAGAAGACAACATTAACAGGAGATCCAGTGTTCAAGACGGCCTTTATTTTCACCTTTTGAATGGATATCTCCACAAAAGTGGCAGTACAAACAAAGGGTGGGAGGACAGCCAGAATATACCGGGCCTCTGCTAGCTCTTTGTCCCATTTCTCAATCATGAATCTCAAGCCTGTAAACCCCTTATATTCAGTTTGGAGAGGAGAAAAAACTGAAATGCTCTTGAATACGGCGTCAGCAACCTCAGCAGCTTCTTTGGACAACTCTAAAAGCACAGGGGACCTCTTAGCTTGAGTGAGGTATGGACAAGAGACAATATTCTTGGCTTCAGACAAAGGCTTGGCAGTTTTTGTAGTTTTCCCAGAGTGTAACTTATAATGGACCACAATTGTTTTAGGGACAGCAAGTACTGAATACCCATAGGCGTCAGGATCATCAACATCTGAATTGTCAATGTCAGAGTTGTTAGAGATGATGTGGAACAGCAGTAGAATGGGAGGAGTCTCAGTGTCAGCAGGATCAGAGTCTGCTACTGACAGGGGAATTGGAGGAGACTGGGAAGGATTGTCAACCAAGAGCATCTCAACCTCTAGGTTGACTGTTATTTTCCCACCTGCTCCTTGGGATCAGCTCCTTCAACCCGGGGATTGGTGCAGACTTGAGAATTATGACTTATATGGCTACAGTTATGGCAATCTTGGCGTTAAAGAGAATTCTGTGAGTTCATGGTGAGGATGCAAGGACCACAGGGAGACAAACCAGAGTTAGAGGTGGCGCAATTCTCCTGCACAACCACTCCAGAATGAGTAAGGTGCATATTCTGCAACAGCATCTTTATGCTCTTCATAGAGGAGATAATAGCTTTTTGAGCCTTAAAGTGGAGACACAGAAGCTGATTAACCTTGAGGGCTTGAGCACAAGCCATGTAAGCTTTGTGCGCTGTCAATTGCCTGCTTGTTATCAGTTGCTGTCCTTCCATGTAGAATCTATCTGAAAATTTAGCTAGTGTCTCCTTTGGTTTAAAAGCAATGTGCATGAAGGCGTCCTTCTTCACTTCCAAACTAAGGTTGCCATCAAATTTGTTGATCAGAAGCTTCTTCATTTCTTCCCAATTCTCAATGTTGGGCAACTTAGGTGCTACTACCTCCTGATAGGTTGGGTGCAGGCAGGTTAGAATGTGTTCTTTCTTAACCTCATCATAGGCACTCCTCATGGCAGTTTAATAGATAGTTAGGAAAGCTGTAATTGTAAAAGTTTTGGGGTTGAAGACTTGCTTAAAGGTAGGTTTGAAGTGTGCTTTGGGAGTTGAACCACCATTGCTGCTATCAAGTACATTTATACATGGGGAGAATTCTGCTTCAGATTTAGAGGGGGCTGCCTGGCCCACAGCTGGCAAACACTCTTCTCAAGAGTAGTCAAGGTCTCAGCAGTGCGGGCATCAATATTATTAGCTAGGGTGGTCTGTTAATCAGTAACATCTAGGTGTTGGCCCTGTGTTGTTACTACTGTGGAAAGCTCAGCCAGTTGGGAGGTAAGGGAAGGACCCACTGAGAGGCAAGGGGCAAACCTTTCATTCACTGAGTCAATTAATTCACTCATTTATTGCATGTCTTTATCAAGCTCAGAGTGATCTAGTTTCAAGTGGTTCTCCTATTTATCTGGAGCTATCAGCTCTCTAGCACATTGAATTTGAGGGGCTCCTGGCAAGCCAGGGCAATAGCCATCTTCATTGATAGCTCCAACTTGGCTAGCAGTAATTGCTACCATTTTGCACAGGGCAGCAAGCTCTTGCTGTAGTTCAGTAACTTGGGTTGTCAGAGCAAACACCCAAGGATCAGGCTGAGGGGCTTCAGTAGGGTGACCTTGACTACAGGTAGACACTTGTAGCTCTCAAATGGAATCCCATAGTCTCTGTTCTCTGTCTACCAAATTTTCAGATTGGGGGCAGGAGGAACATCTGGCTTGGGCATAGACAATTCATTCACTTGAGTCTGGAGTTTGGTAATGGCAGGGGAAGTAGCAACCCTTTCTTGCTCAAATTCTTCACCAATATTGTGAAGGCCTTTAGCAGCAAGGTCTGCTACTTTTTGTAATCAATCAAAGTAATTAGCACTGAACACATTAAGCTGCTGTACCAGTTGTTTGAAATTGGTGAGATAGGCGTTTTGGTGGAGTCTACTTGGGCTTGCCAGAGCTGTTCTAACTGATGAAACTCATTTAGACGCTCCCTGATGTATTTGTGGATAGACTGGTGCATTTTCTCAATGGAATTAATCAAGAAAGTTTGGGAAGTGACAGAGTTGCGCTGATTGTCAGGGAACCAATTGTGGATGGCCAGCCTGTCATTTTCAGGGATAACTTGGGCCAGGATTTTTGCGGGCAGAGCCCACCACAAGAGAGGTGCTAACTTGAAAAGGTAGGAAAAAGACTTTACCATCCAAGACCATGGGCCAACAACTTGTATGATAGTGCCAATCACTCCTGTGAGGGTGATGTACAAAATCCCAAACAGCTTACCAGTATGGTCAGTAGGGAGATCTGGGGAGGAAGCAGGCATAGGTTTTGGGGTCACGGGCAGCTCCATGCGGACGTTGTAAGCAGGAAGGTAGTTGAATCTTCCTCTAAACAGCTTGGGAGTTGAGAAAATCCACAGCCTTGACAATTGTATATAACAGCAGTTTGTATGTGGGCCAAAGAATCTAGTTTGAGGATCTTTTATAGGGTGCAGTACTTATATTCAGTTTCAGAGGGTATTCTGTGAAGTGAACGAGGCCAAAGGGAACACCTGAAGGACGGGATTCTGCAGGCAAGAGGAAGGAGGGCTAAAAGATCCTATACTAATTTGATAGACAGCAAAGTAAAAATAAGACAGTAGCTTTGTAAGCCAAAATAATATAACATTTATTCAAAAATATCAATAAATTTAAAGCAAAGGGTCCTTTGGTCTATATAGTACCCCTCTTTCAAACTTAATATTTTCCAAGGAGGGTTCATCAGGGTATAGGTGTCAGGAATATTCCTGACAACACCTTAGGTCAGGATAAACTTTTGTCTGCAATCAAGCTCAAAGAGCAAAATAAAAAATTGCAGTAGCTCCCCCTGATTGGGGAAACTGCCGCAAAACGCCAGGCCAAATATTCAAAAATTTAAAAATGTGATTTTGAGAAAGACAGGTTTTATACCTGGCCGTGGACCGCGCAGCCAACCGCCACCCAGCCTCCCAGCCAGCCAGCGGGGGAGGGTGCACCCCCATGGCGGGGCCGCTCACCCCACCAAATGGGGAATTGCTCAATGGGGAAACCTAAAAAGGCAATTTCCCCAAACCCAAAAGGAGGGGGAACTGCTGCCCAAATTTGGAATCTACCAAATTTGGGAGGGGCTGACAAGCTGCCCAACACAACCATTCCTGCATTAACTGCAGAAGTCAAATTTGGATGCATGAAAGTATCCAATGATACACCAAACTAATGCAAGCCCAGAAGTAATAATTCATTGCCTGCACACCACTTCCAATTCCCCTCCCAAAAGGGGGTTCCAGACAACACCAAGTGTTTGGGGTTCCCTGTCCAGTGTTTTGCACTATTCATGCCCCACAAGGATGATAGTATATAATAAAGCCAAATCACTTGATGATAGTTTGTGCTATCATTGAGTGGAATTACCCCTCAATAGTATCACATAAATCAATCCAATCTTTACCTAAAAGAAGTTAAAACAAGACACTAATCTTTGTCTGTCCTTCCCAGGATCAGAAGATGAATCATCTAATCTTCTCAGCTGTCCTCACAGCCTGCCTAGAGATTGGGGGCCACTAATATAATCACCAGCATGAGCCATTCAACAAACCACCTGGCAAGTATTACTACAAAGAGCCGGCGTAGCTAAACTCCTCTGAGCATCACTCCTGGCCCACACTGGTATTGCCCCACTCCACCCAGTCTGTAGCCATATACACCTGTATATACTTTATACTCATGTATTTTGCTAGTAATTTCATATGCTATAACGTGCACGCCAAAGTCTTTTGATTGATGATTACAGTCTATCCAATTGTGACGGCGCTCACAGGCTTCCAAGTTGCCAACTTGGTCCCTTATTTTGCTAAAATACTCCCCTAATTGTTGGGTCTTTACAGTATGATAGCACCCCTACTGGGGCTCACACCAACGGCCTCAGGATCAACCATGTTTGGATATCTCACCTTGATATGCCTCACATTCCTGACATCCCTTTTACTTGTCTGCTACACATGTCTTTGCTGCTTCCAGGCTCTCCAATCTAGAGGAGATGCCACCCAACCCACCAATACCCACCAGGTTCAGAATGTTATCCTAAGTCAACTTTCTAAATCCACAATCCATTCCTCTGAGAAACAAGTGATATTCACCTTGCTCTCCTTCTCTCACACCTTGTTTGAAGCTGAGCCAGTCCGCTTTACCACCAACGTCCAAAAGGTTCTTCACATGGAAAATCAACTTACCAGTCAACATAAAGACTGGTTTGCTGCCATTGTGCTAAAAGAACCTGGGTTGCACCATGACTTTAACTCCTTTGGCCAGAAATTGTTGGACTCAGTCAGCTCCCCTGAGGATCTAAACAATACCTGTTCAAAACTGTACTCTCTGAGACAAGGGACGTCTACCACTGCCCACTACACCAAAAAGTTCTCAAAGCTCAAGGAAGCTCTCAACCTGGATAGTGATGAGGACTGTTACTTGTATTGCGCAGGTCTCACACCCCAAGTCCAGGAGCTTCTCCTCCACCATAAGCTCCCTGAGACTTACAATGAGGTCATCCAAGACATCTAAACTTGGGGAGCACAGTATGAAAATACCATCTCCACCAAGGCCACCCACCTCAACTCCATTCAAGTTGAGGTTGCTGGACCACCCACCAATGCCAAAGCCCCCCGTCTTAGGGTGATTCCCAGACCTGGAGGGGGCTTTATGCTATCCAGTGAATAGAAGGCCCGCTGTGTGGCACAAGGTCTCTGTTTGTACTGCAGTCTTGCAGGTCACACAGTGATGAATTATTACACCGCTTGACCCAACCCTTTTAAACCTCCCTCAAATCCCCAGCCCCTTATGGCAGCTGAGGAAGGAGGTAATAAAGCAACCAATTCTCTCTATTCCACTGTTCTTGTCACCCTGGCTTCTAATACCCAGAAAATACACACCACCACCCTACTTGACACCAGAGCCATGGGAAATTTCATTGACCACCTCCTGGTCAAAAGTCTTGGCAAGAAGGCCACACCGGGAGAAACCGCCAAGCTGGCTGATGGGAGCACTCCCCCAGTATACTGGGTCATGGAACCAATCACTGTGGAAATTGGGGGGATGAGGTTTGAACTAAACTTCTCCTCCTTGGAGAACCTTGCTTTCCCTTTCATACTAGGAATTCCTTGGTGGCAGGAATCCCAATGTAACATCAATTGGGACACCCATAAGGTTCACATCTCCAGTCTGGGTCAGACTGGCATGCACCACTTGGGAGCAATTCCACACTCACCAGCACAGTTATGCCCATATTGGTGATTCCTCACCTAGATGAGATGTTGGAGGAGTACACCAACGTCTTTAGCAAAGTCCCAATGCAAGGTCTCCCCAAACAAAGAGCAAGTGACCTCATAATTGACCTTATATCTGGTGAAACCCCAAGATGGGGAAAGGTTTACCCCACCACACACGCACAAGGTCTGGTACTAAAAGAATACATCTCCAACTTAATGGCCAAAGGACACATGAGACAATCCCAATACTCCTGCTCATCACCAATCTTCTTTGTTAAGAAAGGGGATGGAGGACTAACAATGTGTGGATTACAGCCCCCTGAACACCATCACAGTCAAAGACCAATACCCTGTTCCACCAGAGGAACAGCTCACAGACAGACTGACAGGCGCCTTTGTATTTTCAAAACTGGACCTCTGTAATTTATACAACCAGGTCAGGATTGCAGAGGGAGACAAGTGAAAAACAGCAGTTATAACAGTCTTTGGCCTTTACAAGTACCTGGTCATGCCCTTTGGACTCTGCAATGCACCCTCTTCCTTCCAAGCCCTGATAAACAAGATCCTTTTCGACCTCCAGGATGTCTGTGTATTGGTTTACCTAGACAACATTCTAGTGTATTCCAAGGAGGAAGTCTCACACCTCTGTGACCTAAAGAAGGTCCTGGAATGCTTACGCCAGGCCAAGCTATACTGCAAAAGGGAGAAATGTGAATTCCTCAAACCAGAGGTAGAATTCCTGGGGTACGCAATCCAGAAAGGCAGCTTTGCCATTGCGCCATCCAAAATTGCAGCAGTAATAGAATGGCAGATCCCAGACACCTGATCAAAACTGAGAGGTTTCCTAGGGTTGGCTAACTTTCACCGTAAGCTCATTAAGAATTTTGTAAAGATAGAGGAACCCTTCACGTCCTTGACTGCCAAAAGTGTCCCATACACTTGGACGGAGGAGGCACAGAAATCATTTGATACCCTCAAGACCGCCTTCACCACAGCCCTGGTACTTTGATGACCTGATCCCAAGCCCCAATTGTTTTTGGAGACTGGCTCTTCAGACTTTGCCTTAGGTGCAGTCTTGCTTCAGGAAGGGGAGCCTGGAGTATACCACCCTGTGGCATACTTCTCTAAGAAGCTGTTGGATTGTGAACAAAACTACACTGTGTACAAAAATAAACTCATGACAATAGTTAAAGCTTTCAAGCACTGGAGACAATGCTTAGAAAGAGCCAAACACACTGTCATTGTCTGTACTGACCATATGAACCTTTTATACTTCACAGAAAAGAGGAAGATCTGCCAACAACTTACAAGATGGGCCCTGGATTTGTCCTCCTACAACTTCAAGATCAGTTACATCCCAGGACACACCAACAACACACCAGATGCCCTGAGAAGACAAGAAGACCACAATGACAGAGACCAGTCATACAGCTACTTCAACACCTGACCAGTCCTGGACACCAATCAGTTCTTAATGGCTGTCCTTGGGGCCTCCCAATCACTCTCATCCTTGGAGAAAGAGGTGAAGAACGCCCAGAAGGACGCCCCACTCATAAAAACCTAATTGCCAAAATGAACTCTGCAAAGCCCAACCCCAACTACTCTACCCATGAGGGCTTCCTTTACAGACTCAATAGATTGGTAGTACCACCAGGAGCAATTCAGAATCAGGTCCTACAAGAGCTACATGACTCCCTGCTAGGCGGTCACAGAGGAATTAAGAAAACTATGGCACACCTTCAAATCAGCTACTGGTGGCCATCCATGTTTCCCCAAGTGAAAGACTATATTTCACAATGTGTCTCATGTATGAGGAACAAACACTCCACACAGAAGTCACAGGGGTTGCTTCAACTCCTCCCAATATCATCCATGCCATGGGAATCTATCTCCATAGACTTCATTACGGACCTACCTCCCAGTCAAGGGTTCACAGGGATTCTGGTTATTGTGGACTGCCTCACCAAAGCCGCAGAGTTCATCACTTGCTCATCAGGAATGTTGGCCACTGCCACAGCTTGGTTATTCCTTAACCACATCTACTGCCACCATGGTTTTCCCAAAGACATTGTTTCAGACAGAAAAACCCAGTTTACTTCCAAATTATGGGGCAAAATAATGCGGCAACTCCAAGTAAAGCTCAACCTGTCAACAGCCTTCCACCCTCAAACCAATGGACAAACAGAACAAGTTAACCAGATAAGGAAATTTATCTCCGCACCCACGTCAACACTGTTGCAGATTAAATGGATTAGACATTAAGTTGACCATCTAGGAATTGAGCAACAGAACAATTGTGCAATTGCGCTATTGCATTCTGATTCTACTAGTGATAAAGACGTTTAAAACTCCTCTAAAACAGGTGTTCAATTTGCCTTTCAAATGTGCACAAGGCACGGGCTTCACTTCCGGGATTATAAATAGAACAAAAAAGTTATTTATATCTACCTCCTTAAGAAAGCTGCAAGGAAGCAGTTGTTCTCTTGTGCGGCACTTTTAGCTGTGCCAATCCACTCTCCTCCAATTGGGAAGTCCTTCTTTCTGTGCCTCCCTGCCTCTGGTGGCAATTCCCCTGCCTCACACTATATAAGTGCAATATTATCTAAATAAATACCAGTTTTGTCTTATTATCTTCTTATATTATTCTGTCCTTACCCAGGCTGTCACTATACCACAACAGGTATAGTATTAAAATAAAGAAGTAGTAGACTAACTATTTGTAGAAATCAACACCCAGGCTGCATATTTTACAATATTGGCGCTCATGTCTTACAACACCAACAGCCCCCACCCCCGCGGTCCTTTCAATGAGGAGGGAGGAATGCCCCTGGCCCAGTCTCCTGCTACTGCTTCTCCTTACCACCAGGCACTGGCCTTTACTGCTGCTAATGCCCATGCTGGGGAAAGAGCAGGCGCTCCCTATGGCTTTCCCAACCTAAGCTAATTCATGCCAGAACATCAACGCCCCTAGGCTATTGTTTATGGTCAACCACTGCTCCTACAAGCCCCTGCCCCCTTGGAGATGGATGCCAAATCTTCACCTTCCAAGGACACCATCTGTAATGCCATACACTCCATGGATGCTGGTGCTTCTGGCAATGGCTCTTTCTCTGAACACCTGGCCATTCAGCAGCCTTCTGCTGAAAACGCCTTGGGTCGCTTTCAGAATCTCTCCCAGTTCAACACTGACCAGCTCTGCTGGGACCTCTGTACTGTTGAACATATCAAGGACTACCTACAACAATTTATTCATCCTCCTGTATGCCACAACCAAATGCACCTGGGCCACATCCAAAGCCTAGTGCATGACCAGGGAATACTGGTATCTAATCACCAGACATTCCTCCAGGTCCTTTACTCTGATCTTGGAAATACTTTCACCACTGCCAATCAATATCTTGTCAAAGTCACCAATGCCCAGAACACCATGCTCCACTGGGTTGATGTCATCAAAGCAGGTATAGCTAAGCTAGTTCCAGTGCATGTGGTACAGACCCTCATCCATCAGGGTGTAGACGCCAATTGGATTAGTGTGGTTACAAACCACGTGCTGGAGACTGGCCCCATGGTTCAAAGCCTGACTCATGAGGTGAAAGTCTTAGCCTGCTGCCTTGCCACCATCCCCTCGTTCACCCCCACTTCTGCAGCCACCAACAACTCCCCTTCCAGCGCCCTTCTTGGTCTAGACATCCTTTAGCTCTTTGATCACTACAAGAAGATGCAGACAGAATTGGTCCAGCAGAGTGCCAATCTTGCCTTCCTGTTTGATGGCTACCATACTGTGTCAGAACTTCAGGATTGTCTCAAACTTTGCCAATTGCATGACAGAGCCAACAGCCAGACCCAAGTCAGGAAGGACAAGGAAGTAATAGCCTTGCTCCAAGCTGAGCTTGCCACCCACAAAAAGTGCATCACCTCTCTGGAAGATGACTTGGATATCACCCGTCAGGAGAACAAGGTCTAACAAGATGAGCTGGACAAGCAACAACTTCTCCTGGACGCTGTCCAGAGCCAATTGGATAGGATGGACGGTAAGATTATGGCTGTCAACTTACAGGCTATGTCCATCAACTCCAAGAGTCACCACAGTCCACTAAGGTCCTCTAGTCCTGAGTTCTATCATAGCTACAAAAGCAATGAGGATCACACTCAGTTGGCTCCTAACACTGTACAAGTATTAGGGCCAGTACTGGAGTCTGAGGATGACGTCCTGGCCACCCCTGAAGCTTCTGGAGCTGCTCAAGACAGAGAAGGTGAACACAAAGCCCAGTGAGAGGAAAATTGTTGCCGCGCCTCTGAGGCTAGGTTTGCTGCCTCCACTCTCAGCTGTTCCTGGCTCACCTGCTCTCCAGTACAGTCACACCTGCTTCCCTCCAACATGGCTCCAACAACTTCAAGCCCGTCAATCTACCCAAGTTTGACCGCAAGAGCAATGTGGCCATGTTCTTACGTCTGTACCAGAACTCCATGTATGGCACAGACAATGCAATGAGGGACTCCACAATCATCAAATGTCTGGATGCTGAGACTCAAACCATTATCTTGCCACATCTCCCTGAAAATGGCTGGACTTTTTCCAACGTCTCCAGAGCCTTGACAGAAGAATTTGGTAGCCAAGAAGCACTCCTTGGTTGTAAGATGGACCTCGCCAACACCAAGTTAAAGGTGGGGGAAACCCTAGAAGACTTCACTTCTAGGTTCTACCTTGAAGCTCAAACTCTGTTTTCTATGAGTGTGGTGCAGTTTATTGATGTGCAGTCAGCACTCCTTAATGCTGTACGTGTCAACTGGGAACTATCTCTGGCCCTTAAGTCAGGCATTTACAACACTTGCACTGTACCAGATCTGATTTGCCTCCTACGCACCTAAAAGGAGGAGTTCAAAGTCCCTCTTCCTGAAGGCCGCCCTTGCCAGCAATCTGAGCATAGACCCCGCGTGGCTGTCAAGATGCCCAAGCCTTCCAACAAGGTTGGGCCTGCTCCAGTCAACAATGGCCCCCATACTTGCTTCAAATGTGGTATGGCTGGCCACTTCTCTTGGGAATGTAGGAGTCCATGCCAAAAGATCCATCATGTAGGCATGGAGGAAACTGAGGAGGACTACTTAAGGACGCTGATATTGAAGAGGATAATGAGGACCAGTCAAAAAACTACTAAGCAGCCAGGACAAGGAGAAATCCTTGGTTGCCTTAGTAATTTTGACACCCTCATCTCCCCCCATACCACTGCCCCCTGACAAACCACATCAGAGGCCTGCTGCCTTGCCATCCTCTGGGATCAACCCTAAGGATGAACCTTCTCTGATTGACTTCAACTCCCAACCAATACATGAGGATTTGGAGTCTGAAAGAGTTCAAGAGGACCTCCTCCATTGAGTCCTCACTGTTAATACACAAACTCATTGGACTACACTTTGCTCTGAGGTGGTTATTCCCCAAATAGCTCAGAGAACAGTATCCTAACCCTATGCTGAACAACTGGCTCAGCCAGGCGTTGAATTCACTCATGAGGAGAACAGTGCTGAATAACTGACCAAGCTGCTCCGCACAGTAAACGTCTCAGCACCACTAGAATCCCTCAAGAAAGTAAGCCCAGCTGTGGGAGCTGCTATGGCTACCTTCCTGGAGAAGTTCAAAGGACTAAGCGTACACCAGGTCTCAAAGATTGTGGAGATCAGAGAGGACCGCCAGGATTGCACCTATATCAACCTGGTAGTGAACAAGACTCATGTCCGGGCCATGCTGGATACTGGTGCCCCTGGAAACATTATATCCTCTTGACTGGTTAAGAAGCTTAAGCTGGCACCGGACTTGGCCTACCATGAAGAGTTTGGTACTTCTGGGCCACTGATCACTAGAGCAAAAGGAGCCTACTCTTCTCTCCCTCTTTGCTTTGGGAAGCTAATGGTCACTGCTCCTGCTATAGTTCTGGAAAACAACAGCTATGACATTCTTATTGGGACTAGCTTCATGGTTCAGTATGGCACTGTGACTAACCATGGAGACCATACATTTGGAATATTGGGCCATTCCATACCCATGTTCTATCATGGTGATTCCCTGTCTGACCTGCCCTTACAATGTCTGCACTACATCAATCTGGAGTACGCCAACAGAGAGCTTCCAGTTGCTTATACACTGCGTAGTAAGAAGGTCAAGGTGATACCCCTCTCAATTGGGGAAGCCAAGGGTATCCCAGTCTACGCCTCCTGTAATGTGACTATCCCACCTGGTGCCCAGGTGATCCACAATACAGGCCTCTTGCTGGCTCTACCAGCTGGCACTCATGGAGAAATCTTTGGCATCCCTAATGCCTCCAGACTAGAACCATGGGTTGTACCAGGCATCTTCATGCCAAGTGAGAAGGAGGTGCTCATACTCTTAGTCAACATGAGTTGTGAAGCTATGGTTGTCTCCAAACACCAACTTCTGGCTTATATACAACTGGAAGAGCATGACAACCTGCAGGAGACTGCCCCCTTTGCGGACTTCTCTGAGTTGGGTCTACCCTGTGAGCAACCACTGGTGCTATCAGTCATAAGCTGCAACTCTCTATCCATTCTCTCTGAAGAGCAGAAGGATCAAGCTATGGATCTCTTTGCCTAATATAAAGATGTGTTTGCCAAGGATGATTATGACCTAGGCAAGGCTGCAGATGTTGCTCATCATATTGACACCCAGGGCAGTCCACCTATCTGCTCCAGACCTATACAGCGCAGTCAAGCCAACCATGCTGTGGCTAACAAGGAGCTTCAGAAGCTATTGAGATCTGGCTTACTGGTCCCCATTAAAAGCCCTTGGGCTTCCCCTCTCCTGATTTTCAAAAAGAAGGAGGGCAGCAACTGTGTGGTGATTGACTACCGTTGACTGAATGCTGTTACCAAGAAGAATTTATATCCCCTCCCTTGTATTGACAATACCTTGAACCAACTGGGTGGCGCCAAGTTCTTCAGTGCCATAGACGTTATCAGTGGGTACTGGCAGATTGACCTACCGCCTGCTGATCAATAAAAATGTGCAATAATCACTGACCAAGGGCTATTCCAACCCACAAGGATGCCTCAAGGTCTTTCCAATGCCCCAGCTACCTTTCAACAGGCTATGGATGCAGTGATGGGCGACCTCAAACTCACCAGTGTCTTGGTCTACCTGGATGACATTAATGTGTTCTCCCAAACCTTTAATGATCACCTACAACACTTGGAGAAAGTCTTCCAGAGGTTACTTGCAGCTAATCTCAAGCTCAAGCCACACAAGTGCAACTTCTTCAAGGAGCACCTTGAGTTCTTGGGGTTCATTATTAGCCAAGATGGACTCCGCCCTGTACCTCTGAAGGTGGAAGCCATTGAGCAAATGCAGATCCCGGCCAATAAGCGGGACGTGCAGGTCTTCCTGGGGATGATTGGGTACTACTGCCGCTTCATCCCCAACTTTGCATCCCTGGGTGACCCCCTTTTTCAGCTTCTCTGAGCTGATAAGGAATTCTTCTGAAGCCCAGAGTGCCAATCTGCCTTCAATGCTCTCAAAGGAACACTGACTGCAGCTCTTGTGCTGGCCTACTCTGACTTTGCCAAGCTGTTTGTGGTTCATACAGATACTAGTCTGAAAGAAATTGGGGGTGTTCTCTCACTACTGGACTCCAACAGACTTGAACACCCTGTTGGATACTGCTCACTTATGCTTAATGTTCATGAGAGGAACTACACTGTCACTAAACGAGAGTGTCTGGCTGTGATATACTCCTACCAACAGTTCAGAGTCTATCTCCATGGGGTACACTTCACAGTTGTAATAGACCATGCCTCCTTGCAATGGCTGAAGACCCTCAAGGACCCTGAAGGACGTCTGGTGCATTAGGCCATTAAACTTCAGGATTATGACTATGTGATCATTCATTGAGCCGGGGTAGCCCACCAGAATGCTGACTGTCTCTCCTGCCTTCCCACTGTTGCCTTAGTATCCCCCATGGCTGACATTCTCTATGACAAGCTTATGGAGGATCCTTCTTTGTGGGGAGAGGAGCCAGTAGAGATACAGAGGGCTCTCAAGAAGTTAGCTGTTGATACCAAGGTCTCTAAGGGACAACTCCTGAATCTTTGTGGAGACTCTTGGCTACCCTACATATGCCCATCCCTATGCATGTACTCAGTGGTGGCTGCTCACAAGACTACTGGCCATGGTGGCATACAGAAGACGTTAGCTCTGTTACAGCAGCACTGCTTCTGGGAAGGAATGCACACTGACGTAGTAGATACCCTAGCCAACTGTCATGACTGCAACATTCAGAGGCCTAAGGTTGCCAAGTTTCAACACAGACTTGTACACCCTGGGTTTGCCTTCCACACTGTAGCCATTGACGTAGTGGGCCCTCTGCCAGCTATCAACAGTTGCAACAAGTTCATCATTGTAGCAATTGACCATCTGACTAAATGGGTAGAGGACAAGGTAATTCCCAACCAATCTGCACTGGTGACAGCCATGTTCATCCTGGATAATATCATATACAAACATGGTTGCCCCCAGATTCTGCTGACAGACAATGGTACCAACTTCACCAGTTATATCATCCCCCGCCTCAACCAACTGATGGGAATCTGTGGGACACTATCTACTCCTTATCACCCACAGACAAATGGCATAGCAGAGCGCACTAATGGGAGCCTGGTCCAGATACTCTAGAAGCTCAGTCATCAACATGAGACTGAATGGGATACCTTCCTGCCTGCAGCCACCTTTGCATATAACATTGGGTACTGTTGGGCCACTGGCAAGCCGCCCTTTCAACTGCTCTACGGTTGGCAACCAGGACTTTCCCCTTTAATATATTCCTTGGTAAATCCTAGCCTGGCTGTGTCCCCAGAGGCGTACCTCAACAAGCTGGTTCAAACCCTTATTTGCTTGCAATCAGAGGCCTACACTGTAAACTTAAACCATAAGTTGCAGGACCTAGAACAAGCTGCATCCAAACGCCCTGCCTTACCCACTTACCTGGTAGGAGACTCAGTCTACTTCTTCAGCAATAGAGGGTACAACTGCAAATCCAAACTTGCCTCCCTTTGGCAAGGCCCAGTTCAAGTTATCCAGAAGACTGGCCCCAACTCCTACACCCTTAAGGAGCCCCATTCTGGGCAATTGATCACTAGAGTACATTCTCAGTATATGTGTGCTGCTTTTAGTGACCAAGAGTAAGCCCCAATGAAGACAACAACCCAAAAAACAAAAGCCTAATTAAAAAATTCCATGGATTGTTGTCCTGTTTGCAATAGTGTTGCACCAAAGTATGAGGAATAAGAATGAAAGAACAAGGCGTTTATTGGAGACTGACAAGACTCTTCCAGTACTGCACCAACTGTTCTATCACCTTAATGACAGCCAAGAAACACAACTGGTTGCCTACAGATCCACAAAGCCAATGACCAAGGATTGGGCAACAAACCCCCACCTAACAATACATGTGAATTGACCCCAACACTTTAGCCGCTACCTAGAGACGCCAAGCCATTATTGACCCTGTTGTCTAATACAGTGGAGGGAAATGTTGTAGATTAAATGGATTAGACATTAATTTGACCATCTAGGAATTGAGCAACAGAACAATTGTACAATTGCGCTATTGCATTCTGATTCTACTAGTGATAAAGACGTTTAAAACGCCTCTAAAACAGGTGTTCAATTTGCCTTTCAAATGTGCACAAGGCACAGGCTTCACTTCCGGGATTATAAATAGAACAAAAAAGTTATTTATATCTACCTCCTTAAGGAAGGTGCAAGGAAGAAGTTGTTCTCTTGTGCAGGACTTTTAGCTGTGCCAATCCACTCTCCTCCAATTGGGAAGTCCTTCTTTCTGTGCCTCCCTGCCTCTGGTGGCAATTCCCCCGCCTCACACTATATAAGTGCAATATTATCTAAATAAATACCAGTTTAGTCTGTTTGTCTTCTTATATTCTTCTGTCTTTACCCAGGATGTCACTATACCACAACAGATATAGTATTAAGATAAAGAAGTAGTAGACTAACTATTTGTAGAAATCAGCACCCAGGCTGCATATTTTACGGCAAACACTAGGTAGGATAATTGGGCGGAACTACTACCCTTGGCCCAGTTTAGCTATTACATATCTTACCACTTGGGAGCCAAGATGTCCCCATTTACGGCCAACTACAGGTTCTCCCTGCAAGGAATCCCCACCAAAGGCTGTCCAGGGACAGTACCTCAAGCCAACAAGTACTTCCAAAATCTAAGGGATAACCAGAGTTACCTACAGACTAACCTCAGAGATGCTCAACAGAAGTACAAGGTCCAAGCCAACAAACACCAATGCGCCAACCCAGAGTTCAAAGTAAGTTCAAATATATACCTGACACCAAGAACCTCACGATCAACCAAGTGAGTAGAAAGCTAGGACCCCGCTGCATTGGCCCCCTCAAAGTACTCCAGCAAATCTCTGACACAACATACAGAGTACAGCTCCCTGAATGGTCATGTGCCCACAACATCTTCCATGTATCCAAATTAGAGGTAGAGAGAGGAAGCTCCCACACGCATCAGAATAAAGACAGCAACCCCCTGCCAACAATCCTAAAACACACCCCAGAGTAGGAGGTGGAGGCTATACTAGGATACAGGAAAGTTTGCAACCAGGTCCAGTACCTAGTTTCATGGGTAGGGTACCCTCTGGAATCAAATTCATGGGAACCCATAAATAATCTCACCAGTGCTCCTGACCTTATTGCCCAGTACTGCCAACAGACAGGTCTGCCAAGAAGGGGAGGAAAGGCAACTGTCAGGAATATTCCTGAAAACACCTTGGGTCAGGATAAACTTTTGTCTGCAATCAAGCTCAAAGAGCAAAATAAAAAATTGCAGCAGTTCCCCCTGATTTGGGAAACTGCCGCAAAACACCGGGCCAAAGATTCAAAAATTAAAAAATGTGATTTTGAGAAAGACAGGTTTTATACCCCAGCTGCCAGCCGCCTGCAGGCTGCACGCTGAGCCTGGCGGCTTGCCTGCGCGCGCCTGCTGGCAGGGGATGGTGCACCCCCCACAGCAGGGCCGCCCACCCCCGCCAAATGGGGAAATTTCTCAATGGGGAAACCCAAAAAGGCAATTTCCCCAAACCCAAAAGGAGGGGGAACTGCTGCCCAAATTTGGAATCTACCAAATTTGGGAGGGGCTGACAAGCTGCCCAACACAACCATTCCTGCATCAACTGCAGAAGTCAAATTTGGATGCATGAAAGTATCCAATGATACACCAAACCAATGCAAGCCCAGAAGTAATAATTCATTGCCTGCACACCACTTCCAATTCCCCTCCCAAAAGGGAATTCCAGACAACACCAAGTGTTTGGGGTTCCCTGTCCAGTGTTTTGCACTATTCATGCCCCACAAGGATGATAGTATATAATAAAGCCAAATCACTTGATGATAGTTTGTGCTATCATTGAGTGGAATTACCCCTCAATAGTATCACATAAATCAATCCAATCTTTACCTAAAAGAAGTTAAAACAAGACAAAAATCTTTGTCTGTCCTTCCCAGGATCAGAAGATGAATCATCTAATCTTCTCAGCTGTCCTCAAAGCCTTCCTAGAGATTGGGGGCCACCAATATAATCACCAGCATGGGCCATTCAAAAAACCACCTGACAAGTCTTACTACAAGGAGCCGGTGCAGCTAAACTCCTCAGAGCAGTACTCCTGGTCCACGCTGGTATTGCCCCACTCCACCCAGTCTGTAGCCATATACACCTGTATATACTTTATACTCATGTATTTTGCTAGTAATTTCAGATGCTATAACGTGCACTCCAAAGTCTTTTGATTGATGATGACGGCCTATCCAATTGTGACGGCACTCACAGGCTTCCAAGTTGCCAACTTGGTCCCTTATTTTGTTAAAAATTCCCTCAATTGTTGGGTCTTTACAATAGGGAAAGGAAGTCCTGGGGTTTCTGGGTGCTCTGGTTCAAAGGTGGCAAAATGGCACCTGGGCCGGGACTTCTTTCATTAGTCAGAGATCTCAAATTGGCTACTTTATTATCTTGCTCTAGAGTTGTGGTCATGGGGCTGGGCCTAAAGCCCGTGATTTCCTTTGGTAACTGAATTTGATTGGTTACCCAAGAGAACTTAAGATTCATGAAGTTCACAGAGGAACTTTCTCTGCCTTTATTAGACAATTTGAGAAGCTCCTCCTCTGGATCATCATAATTAAATCTGCGCTGGTATTCTGGCTTTGGGAATTAGCAGGGGCTTCAGCTTGCAGAGACTCAATCTCAGAAAAAACGTGGGTGGGCCCTTGGTCCATGGGGCCAGCGGCCTGCAGGAATTCAGATTCAGGGTTTGAATCCCGCCCTTGGGACCAGGTTTCCAGGGGTGAATAATTTTCAATTTTGACACTTATTGTCTGACACCAAGGAAAACAGGGATTGGATCCACTGTTGCTAGGCAGCAAATTGATCCCAGTGATGAGTGATGGCTGCTTGTAGGGACAAATCTCCTGAATGTGGAGCCCTAACACCATTTGATGGTGGGCTAAGGTGGGTTGTACAAAGGATGACAGTAGGTGTTCTGCAGAGCCAGCTGCAGAGAGAAGATACTGTGTAAATTGCAGAGTAACAATCAATTCATAGTATTCAGCCCATCTGAACTGTAGCTGGAGGCGAGGGATGGCTCCATCATGGGCTAGCCCAAGGGCTAACGCCATGACTTGTTCTAAGTCAGGGGTACCTAATTGGTAGGCCACTAAGCAGGGACCATTCCTGAGGCTCAGTACAGTAGAGACAATAGGTTGGTCTGAGATGTCTTTCTCAATAAGAGGACTGGTAATTTTAGGTGAAGTTGGCTCTTGTATAAGAGGAGGCAAAAGACCTGAAAACGTGATTGCAAAAGGGATAACTGAGGGGCTTACAGCTCCTGTAGTGAGCACCATTTTTGTTATGTTCTAAGGTGCGGCACAGATACACAACAGGGAATCCTAACATTAGGATTGGATTTGTGCTAAGTCTGGGTTAGAATGGCAGGAAAGGCTATGAAATTACCTTGTGGCCCTGATTGAATAATATCTACTAGACGTGGCTAGAGAGGCGCCAAAGTACTTGAAGACACAAAGACAAAAACTGTGAATATAACTTATTTTTTATTGTTGAATAAGAAATTGAATATATAGTGGTTGACAATACCATAAAGCACTACCAGGACGGTAGGATCACTCACCACAAGCATGAGTGGGGCAAGTGAGTCGCAAAGAATCTGGAAACCAAACAGATGAACTTCTCATTTTGGTAACAGACTCATTTTGAAGGGCAAAAGCAAAAGAGAGAGATTAGTCCTCAAAATAACCCATTGAAGGCAAAATCAAAATATAGTGAATGGCGGCATTCACAACATTGCCCAGTTTATGGGTGGGGACCTTTAGGCGTATGTTGCGGGCGTCCATCATTACCAGGTCTCTAGGTTGATATTCAGGCCCTTCTCAGAGTTTGCAATTGGCATATTCCTTTTAAGTTCTCACATAATTATCCAAAGTTAACTTAAGCTCTGCCTGGACCTCATGAATTATGAGTGCTCTTTTATCTGCTGCTTGGGCTAGGGAGGCAGGTTGGGGCCCAATGGTAAAGGCTGGGTTGTATCCATAGGATGCATAGAAGGGGGACATCTTGGTTGAAGAGTGGTCTGAATTATTGTAGGTAAACTGTGCCAGTAGAAGAATTTCTGCCTGATTGTCCTGGTGGGCAGAGGAGTAGCAGCAGAGGTCCATCTCTAGTGTTTGATTCACCCTTTCAGTCTATCCATCCAACTGGAGGTGGAAGGCAGTGGAGCGGCAAGGGCAAATGTCTAAGTTCTCTAAGAGCCCCTTGTAGAACTGGGCTGTGAACTGGGGCACTCAGTCACTAATGATCTTGTGGGGAAGATCATAGAGGGAGAATATGTGATCAATGAAGAGGCACACTGTGTCAACTGCTGTGATCCCAGTGTTGCAGGGGATGAAGTGAGTAAATTTTGTGAACCTATCAACCACTACCATAATGGTATTGTACCCTCTTGTGGTAAGTAACTCCACAATGAAGTCAACAGAGATTGAGGTCTAAGGGCCCTGGGCCTCCTGGGAGGCACTAACAGGCCTGCCTTAGCCAGTTGGCTGGGTTTGGCACAGCAGCACACCAGGCAATCCTTGGTGAATTTTGTCACATCTGCAGTGAGCTCCTTCCAACTATATGAGTGGCAGATCAACTCAATGGTTTTGGTCTTCCCTGGGTGGCCCAAGGCCAGAGATTCATGGTGCTCCTTGATGACTTCCTGGTAGAGGGGCCCCTCTGTCATCCACCATTTGCCCATATGTAGTAGGATGCCAGTGTTCTTTTGGTAGCCCTGGGGGTGGTGTTCCCATTAAAGGCGGCTAGCTTAATGAGCCTAGGGTACTCCAAGGACAGGGGTTGGGACAACAAGACTTTTTCACCAAGGAAGGTGAGACTGGGCTATAGATTATTGAGGAGGGCAAGGATGGGGTAAGAGGAGTTAGTAACAGGGAGGGGTCCAGGGGTTGATAGTGATGGGTCCAGCTTCACAGCTTCACTGGGGATCATGGTATGAGTGCTGAAGGTGGCAACTACATTAGTTTCGGGATAAAATGCAGGATTCCTATTTAGGGCGTCAGCTAGGTGGTTATCCTTCCCTTTGAAAAACTCATATCAAAAATGGAAGCAGGATAGCTCAATCAACCAACAAGCCTGGCGTGGCATGAGGAGGTGTGGGGAGCGGTAGTAAAGGAGGGTGTGGTGGTCAGTCCGCACGGTGAACTTGTGACAAGCTGCCTGAAGGTGGGTTGCCAGTAGGCAAGGGCTTTCACTACGGCCATCAACTCCTTATTTTAGATCATGCAGTTGAGTTCCTCTGTGGACATTTTTCTTGAAAAGTACGCTACTGGGTGTTCCTGTCCTTGATTGTCTGCCTGCAGTAATTAAGCTGCAGTTGCAAAGTTAGATGAGTTGCATGAAACAATGAAGGGAAGGTCTTGGTTGGTGTGCCAAAGCACCAGGGGTGAAAGAAACAGGGCTTTGACAGACCCAAAAGCATCCTTGCATTCTTGGGTCCACTCCAGGGACTTTAGGGAGGCAGCCTTATGGAGGGGAGCGGCCACCTCTGAGAGGTGCAGTGTGAACTTCTTCAGAAAGGTGCAAGTATCAATGAAGCTAAAAAGTTTAGTGAGGGTCTGGGGGGTCTTCCAGTCCCTGATGGCTGCCTCCTTGTTGGGGGTGATCATGTACCCATCTTTGAAAATCATGTTCCTAAGGAAGGAGACTGTGTCTTGGAAAAAAGCACACTTACTGAGATTAACTGTTAGATTGAAGTCTAACATTTTCTGGCAGACATAAGCAAGGTACAGCTTGTGAGAATCCTCATCCAGGGAAAACACCAGAATGTTGTCTTCATAGGCCACCACACATTTGCCAAGTAGGTCACTCAAGGTGGCATCTATGAGCCTCTGAAAGCAGGCTGGCGCGTTCTTGAGCCCAAAGGACATCACGCAGAAGTGGTAAACACCTCTCCAGCAACAAAACACAGTGAGCTACTTGTGCTCTTCCTTAATGTGGACCTGGTTGAAGGCATTCATGCAGTTAAGCTTAGAGAAGACCTTGGCTTTCTCAGCATATCAAGCAATCTGCAGTTCTAGGGGGTGGGATAGGGGTCAGGGACTGAGATGCTGTTAAGAAGATCATAGTCTACACACGGGAAGAGAGACCCATTGGACTTCTCAACAAAGAGAAGGGGAGCACAAACCAAGGAAGAGTCCTTCACTATTCAATCCTTTGGCTTAAGCTCATCAATCCATACATCCAAAGCCTCTTCCTCCTTTAGTGTGAGGGGATAAATGGGGGAGTTGATTTTCACCAGGTCAACTGTGAGTTTTATGTCAAAGTCAAACTTGGAGTGCTTCAGTAGATGGTTAGCACATGTGGGGTTGAAGACTTCCGCAAGGTGGGCAATACATGGGGGATCTGTGCAGCCAGAGCTAGCTCCTCCATCAAGGCCATCACCAATGGAGCGCTCAAGAGGTGCAGTGTGGAGGCCTGTGTGGTGGAGTCAATGAAGGGGATCACAAAGGAGAGATTGTGTTGGTAACTGAGCAAGAGTTGGTTGCTTCTCAGCTGGGGTGTGACATCATATTTACACCATCATTTAATGCCCATTAGGAGTGGGTATACCAAGTTTTAGACGGCTACAAAATGTTCAGTGAATATATGCAAACCAACGCAAATGACAAGCGGGCAAGTAACAGTTAGAGAGCAAAAGGTGGTGGAGTTGCTGCCTTTGATGATGGCACCAGAGCTCATCTCTAGGCCCAAAATATCAGCCAGATCCATGCTTATAAAGTTTCTATTGGCACTTGTGTCAACAAGGGTCTGTGCCACTGCTGGGCAATGAGAAAGGGGAAACATGAAGACAAAAAGAAGTACCTGGAATGAGCTTTATTCAATTCAATAGAAGAGATGGTGTCCTCAGTGGGGAGCTTAAGCTCAATTACCTCTGGGTGAAGGGGATTGGGGGGATGACCACCCAGTGCTCTAGGGGGCAGAGCAGCACAGACAACTTCCAAGTTGATGCCAGCAGGAAGGCACAGATTGTTCCTATCTACCAGGACGGCAAGGGAGGTGGGCAACCCTGAGCTAGAGCCTTGGACCAAAAGTGAATTATCTATGTCAGCATTAGTGTACTCTCCATGCCTCCCAGAAGTCAAGGTAAAAAGACTACTGGGGGCAAACAAATTTTGCAGTGGCGCCTGAGCAAGCGTGGGAAGCTCACTGCCTAGATGGTACATTTGGGGCATGTGAGTGAGGCTCACCTCCTAAACAATAGGAGTCTGGCTGGGGATGGAGTCCAAATCAAGCACACAAACAGACAGAACTGTATCAGGGGGAGAAGAAAAATATGGCAAAGTTCATATTTAGTTACCAAAAGGGAATTTGCAGGGATTAAAGTGGCATTGGAACTGTCATTGTTTGAAGCCTGAGCACGCGTGGAAGCAACAAGCAAATTGGTGGGGTACACAGGCTCAGGTTTTTTATCCACTGGGAATTTGAGGACAGCAATTGAATCTTTAATGGATTTAAGATCAGCGGGAACCAACTTATTTGATTGGCTCAAACCAACAGTGAGAGCCCAAAGTTGTGCTATGAATTCCGGTAAGGAAGACAAAGTGGTTGCCCAGGGCAACAAGGAGGTGGCAGTGGCGTCAACAGCTGTGCAGAGAAAGGCAATTTTTGCATTTTCCAGTAAGAATACAGATTTAGATGCAGCTGCAAAGTGGTCAAGAAACTTGTCCAAGGGGGCTGAGGACAGTTTGAGGGCAAAGAAAAAAGCATAGGAAGCAACAGATTACTGGGAGCAGTTGGTGGAGTCCAGGCAATCAATCAACTCTGACATGTCATTGTAAAGGCGCAGATGCATCTTTAAAGTGTTGAGAAGTCATTGAGAAGGCTCATCTTTCAACACACAGAGGGTGGTAGTAATCAACTGGTGTGATGCGCAGGATGAGGTGGGGGAGTCAATACCAGGGCATATTAAAGCAGAGGCAAGAGCCGTGGCAATTTTGGGTGGAGTTTTTGCAATGGGGGAAAGCATGAACAGAATAGGCCATTTAAGGTGCAGAAGATGTACCAGGGAAGGAGCCCAAGACCAAAATTATTTCAGAAAGCTGTGCGTCAGGAGGACGCACAAGGCAGCCAGATTAAAAACAGTGATGCACACAAACCATTTTGTCACAGGCGTAAATTTAGGAAAATCATCAGGAATCAGGCAGAGCCAAGGGCAAAACAGGTACAGCCAGAAGTAAAAGTGGTTTTCAGATAATGTTAGAGTTGTGTAAATAAGATCTGAATCTCAAATAAAAGTTGTGAGGATAAATTTCCCAGACTAAAATCAGAACCAAGAACAAAGATGTACACTGAAGCTTTAAACCTACAAATTTACAAAGGAAAGGAACAAAACGCAAAATAAAGACAATTAACAACACAGAAAACAGGAGGTGTAAATGTACCACCAAAAAGAAATGATTTCAAGATAAGGGGTACAAAACCTGCTGGTCCTATGTGGAGACTTTTCTCAACCATGCCAAGACGGTGGTGGCCATGGCTTGAGAAGGGGGTATTTTCAGCCCCAGGGTAGCTTTCATATATTGGGGAATGACTTTATTGAGAGTAGGTAAAACTATCTGAAAACAAGTTTTCAGAGGAGAGATGGGAGGGACAAACTTAACTCTGATTGGACGGCTGGAAATATTTTCACCTCTTGGTTGGGGACTTCTGCCAAAGCATCAATGACGTCATTATTTGATATTTTTGGGCAACCAGCTGGTCAACTGCCAAGCGCTGCCAGGTAGTTATATCTTTTAATCTTCAATGCATAATATTTTGGGCAAAATTCAGGGAAATGTAGGTTATTTCCTTCACTGTTAACAGGAGCAGCTTTAACCCATTTTTTGTCAATGACTAGATTTAAATCATCCAATACTTTCAAAGGTTTCACTGCTTTCCTGTGCCCATTCTTCTTCTTTGGGCAATCTATCCCAGGAAAAAATGACACTACTGTGACATTTTCTGAGAAGGATGAGTCCACCCTAGCTGCAGAGCAGCTAGCTCATGCGCACTCACTTGGGCCAAAGGTGATCATTATGGACTTTAAGCATGCTCAGTTCAGAGCCTTTGAGGCCACCTTTAATGGAGAAGTACAAGGCTTCTTCTTCTATTTTAGGAAGGCCCTCATCAAGAATCTCAAGAGCAAGAATGAGCTTTTTGAGAAGTATCTCAATGATGATAAAGGGAAGTGCTGCTTTGCCATAACCTGGTTTGCTGCCTTGGCTTTTGTGCAGACAGAGAATACTGGGATTGGCTTTGAGGCCCTCCTGAAAGATGCTTACATCAAGAAGCACTCCACCATCTTCAAGGGCTACCTTGATTACTTTGAGCAGCAATAGGTAGGCAAGAAGATGACTTCCTGGAGAGGAAAGAGCGGGGCCACAGCGCCATGGGACTGCCAGAGCGCCTGCCTCAAGGGGGAGATAAATACCACATCCAGCCTAAAAGTGTGGCACAAGCACCTGAAGGTGAAGTTTGGGTCAAACCCCAAGTACAACAAGTTCCTCCAGAAGCTGCAGGAGGAGCAGGCCTAGACTGTTTTCAAGTTTTGCAACCTGGCCAACCAGGTGGCCCCCAAGAAGAGAAAGGGTAAGGACCAGGACTACCAGTAGAACGTCCAGAAGGTGTTCAAGAAGAAGTACAAGGTGGCAGAGATCAAGAAGTACCTAGAAGATATTTCCACTGCTCTTACTGGTGGCTTTAATTAGCCCAATAAACTTTGCTTTGCTTTGCCTGTGTTGAGTATATACTTCTGGGAAGTATAATAAACAAGAGAAAGGGGAAATTTTAAGAAGAGAATGATAATTTATTTGATATGAGTATAGGGTAATATATAGTATCATGAGAAGCCACATACTGTCCATGTACATCATGGAGATCATGGGGCTTATTTGAGTAATGTTCCTCTTAAATCACAAGGCTTGTTCAAGTTGTGTTCCCTTTAGGATCTGGATTATGCAATCCCTGTAATAGATGGCTGAATGATAGTGGTGCCACCAATTTACTGGCTGGTTGATGAGTTGTTTGATGATCCGTTTGGTGAGTTACTTGAGGTGTTAATTCCCCAAGAGGGAGTAATCAAATATGTTACAGCATCTCCCCCTGGGGTGCTGGAAGGCAGAGCCTTGGAAATTTTCTTAGGCGTGTCAGGGATACAAGCTTGATATTGATCCAGTTTGGCATTGGGAACAGGGAGTCTGGAGTTGCGCTGGGCTGGGCTGTTCTTGCCTTACATAGGCGGAGTTGGTCATGGTGCATATGTTTTAGTTCTGTTTGGGCCCCAATTACTTTGATGAGGTAGGTATTGTTGGGCTTGACTTCCATGACAATGTCTGGTCCATGTAGCCCTGGATACAACTTATGCTGGTTGTGTTTGACAACCCAGATTTTTCCCCCAACTTGGAATCTTTCCTGCTGTAGGGGGATTGCTTCTCTCTTGACTCTTTTGTGTTCCATTTCCTCTTGGTCTTTTCTAGCATGTTGTATGTTAGGGTCACTGACGTCTGGTATCTTTTTGGGCAGAGGTAACTGTGGTCCTGTGGTTGTACTAACAAGAGCAGGATTTTTTCATAGACAAGTTTTTAAGGGCTTTTGCCTGTGTTACGGTTGACTTGTGTTCTATAGACCATGAGTGCTGTTGGCAGCATGTTGACCCAGGCCTTTTGATTATTAGCAGATAACTTACTGAGAGCTTCTACTAGCAAGCTGTTTAGTAATTCTACTTTTCCATTTTCTTGAGGGTGATAAAGGCTGGCTGTGATGTTTTTTATTCCATTCTTGGCAATATAGATATTGGTACCAATGGCCTTAAGTTTGGTGCATCCATCAGTGATCAGGAGGTCAGGCTTCCCAAACTTGGCTATGATTTCATTCCCAATAAATTGTCTCACATCATTGCCTTTGTGTTTTTTTAGCTTGTGCCACAGGCCATCTGGTTGCATAGTTGATAGCTGTTATGATGTACTTCTTGCCCTTGTTTTTTCCAGGAATTGGTCCCACAATATACAATAATCATACCTTGAAGGGTTGTGTGATGGATACAGGTACTACTGACTTGGGTGGTGCTTTGGTTTGGGCGTACTTTTCACAGACTTTGTGTTGTTCTAGTACCTCTTTGATATCATCCAGCATGTTGGGCCACCAGTAGCTTGTCTTGAGATATTTGTGCAATTTCCTGCTACAGGTGTGTCCCAGGTCTCTGTGATATTGGAGGATTGTGTCAATCTTTTGCGTTGACGGGACGTAAGGCACAGTGTCACCATTTAGGAGTATTTGATGCAGAGTGCCATATACGTTTTTGAACAGATGTTTATTCTTAAGGACATTTTCTTGGATGTCCATTATGGCGCCAGGTGGGAACCCTTCCTGGAGCCCCATGATTAACATGGGCCAGTTGGGGTTGCCATCAGCGCAAAGGACATGTTTGCTGTATAGCCTTGATAGGGCATCTGCAGTAAATGTTTCCTTGCCTGGCTTGTATTTGATTTGCATGGGGTATCTCTGTATGAGGCCCATCCATTTGGCTTGTCTTCTTGACAGGTGTTGTTGTGTTTTGAAGAATATCAGTGACTTGTGGTTGGTGAGTGCTTTGAACGTTTGGTCCCCTTCCAGATAGCATCACCATTTCATGAGGCAATGTATGATAGCTACCAACTCCTTATTGTGCATGGGATATCTTTGTTTGCTGTTGGACAGTTTCCTTGACGCATATGCCACAGGGAGGAAGTTCTTTTCTGTTGTTTGGATACAGAGTACTCCTCCTATGGTGTAGTCAGATATGCCAGTTTCTAGCTCATAAACTCCCTTGCAATTTGGGTATTAGAGGATAAGGGCAGTGACCATACGTTTTTTTAGTTGGAAGAAGTGCTGGTCTTGCAGTGGCGTCCAGACAAACTTAGTTGTTTTGCCCGTAATGGCAGACAGAGGGGCTGTTAGGGCACCCCAATCCGGGATGATCCTTCTTATGTAGGCTACCATTCCAAGGAATGTGCAGAGTTTGCTCTTATTTCTTGGGGCTGGCATTTTAGTTATGGCGTGTAGCTTGTCTGGATCTGGTATAATTCTGTCCTTGCTGATAATGTGACCAAGGAATGGTTGTTCAGCTGAAAAGAATTTTCACACTGATGGTTTTGCAATTAGTTGGTTTTCTTCAGGGGTGCAAAGGACCAGGCGGATGTCTTCCCAGTGTTGTATCAAGTTTGGGCTATAGATGATAATGTTGTCCAGGTAGATAATTGCCCAATTTCTGATGTGCTCTTTGAAAACCTCCTTCATGAAGGTCACAAAGGTGCTAGAGGCATTGGTAATCCCAAAATTGAGAACAACACATTCAAGGGATCTGTATTTAGTTCTAAATGTGGTATTGGAATGTCCTCAGGCTTTACGCAAATTTGATGGTAGCCTGCTGTCAAATCAATTTTTGTGAAGATTTGGGATCCCCCAGAGCGTCAAAAAGGTTGTCAATCAGGGGCAGGGGATACCTGTTCTTAATTGTGACCTTGTTAAGTGATCTGTAGTCTTTAAATAGGCAGAGGTCTCTGTCTTTCTTTGCCACAAAGAAGACAACAGCGCCAAAAGGCAACTTTGATGGTTGTATGAGTCCTTTCTTGAGGGCTTCATTGAGGTAAGTTTTTAGGGTATTGTCTTCTTGTGGTGTGAGGTGGTAGATAGGTTGTGCCTTAGGTACACTCCCTTTTAGGTTGATCTCATGTTGTATGCTGTGGTCCGGTGGTAAACCTGGTAGGACTTCTTGGAAGACAGAGAGAAACTCACTGAATAGTTGATCTCAGATATAATCCTCTTCACATCTGGTCTCTGTATTCTTAAAATGGATAACTTTATATGTACAGGTGTTTCAGTTGATCTTGCTAGGGTCAGTTTCCTCTTCTGTCTCCACAATTTTCACAAACACATGATCCCTCATAAGCGTGTCAAGATGAGTTGGGTAAACATGGTGATGCACCTTGCCTCTCTGTATGGTGAGGGTAGCGCTATCCCAGTCAATATGAGATTTGGTCTTTTTCATCTAATCCAGGCCAAATACAACACCGTACTTGGGGATTGGTATGATGGGCCCACTGAGCGTGGTTTGCACGTCTCCAATTTGGATGCAGAAAGGTTTTGCCTCTTGTGTGACTGATGTGCTTTGGTTGTCTGACATGATGCCTCTCTTGCTATTGCTTTGGCCTGTGGGTAGTTTCATGAGGTCAGCAACTTTTTTGTTGGCAAGAGATTGGTCTGCTCCAGTATCAAATAGTGTGGTGTCCTGGTATCTTCAAAACAGAAAGGATAAGTGAGGAATTTATTTCCAGTTTGGGCAGCAAACAGTAGAGGATTGCTGGAGGGTACTTGGATCATGATGATTGAATCCACGTCCTGGTCCCTGTACAAGTCATGCAAAGTGGGGGAGAGTGGCTTGCCTAAGCACTCCCCTGAGCTTTTCCCTCCTTGTTGGTATCTTTGGTGCTTGCCTGGTTGGCTTGGGCAGTACGGTTACCGGTTTGAGGATGGGTGTTGTTGGCTCAATTATTTTGCTTGTTTGGTCAAGGATCCTTCTTGGCTGTAGGGCTCTCCTTGCACTTGTTTGTTGCATGTCAGCCGTCAGACTTTTGAGCTATGTGCTTTCCTTCCAAGAATACATCTTCAAGGTTCTTGCAGTGGGTCATGTCAAACTGTCACCTAATATGCGTGGGGAGGCCATTGTAAAAGTCCAACCGTGGTCCAGGTTCATCAAAGTTGATGGTGCTGGGAGCACAGTTGCATAGATCCTTGTATGCAGCAATGTATTCCTCAATTGTTCCTGTCATTTTGAACGTTCTAAGTTTGATCATGATTACAACATCAGAGTCCTTCATGGAGAACTTTTTGAGGAAGGTGATTTTTAATACTTCCCAGTTTCCCTTCTGGTCAGGGTGCTGGGCTAACTATTCACTTACAAACTGTGACGCAGTTCCTGTGACATGAAGGGCAATCTCACTGATCCAGAGCCTGCGGGGGTAGTCCACTTGCTCAAATTTTCTTTGAGTACTGTTGATCCAGAGGAAGGCATTTTCCCAACATAGTCCTGCAAAAGCCTAATTTCTGCTGAACATAGGCATTGGAATACAATGTTGGGCATTTCAGGTTGCTGTGGTTCTGTTACATCTGGGGTTGTGGGTAATAATCTACAGTCTTTGAGAGTGTTGTACTGTTCAATGGGTACAAGGATGTTGTTGTAGATGCTGAGGCCTGCAGGGACGTCTTGTCCTTCTTTTTAGTCTCTCCAGCTGTTAGGTAGTACCATTGCTTGGTTCTTTTTGTTAAGAGGAATTTTCCTTTGAGTTAGGTAGGTATGGATAACCTACCTGTGCTACCACTGTCAATTATATACTTCTGGAAAGTATAATAAACAATAGAAAGGAGAAGATTAAGAAGAGAATGATACTTTATTTAATATGAGTATATGGTATTATATAGTATCATGAGAAGCCACATACTGTCCATGTACACCATGGAGATCATGGGGCTTATTTAAGTAATGTTCCTCATAAAGTCACAAGGGTTGTTTGAGTTGTTCCCTTTAGGATCCGGATTATGTGATTCATTAATAGATGATTGACTGATAGTGGTGCCACCAATTTACTAGGCTGGTTGGTGAGTTGTTTGGTAGCCCATTTGGTGAGTTAATCAGGGTATTGATTCCCCAAGAGGGATTAATCAAAGATGTTGCAACACCTGTATATTTTTTACTTTTATATTTTATATTTTTTATTTTTTATTTTTTTGGATATTGCTAATCTTTTTAGGTATAAATGGTAAGTTTAAGATCAGTTTCAATGTGGTTTTGTAAGAAATATCTTATATTTTGTTAATTTATTGTTAAGGTATGAGATATTTTCAGTTGTGCTTATATGAAGTATAATAAATTAAAGTTAAAATTTTCTTATATTTTGTAGCAGTTATGATATATAAAATACCTTTTTTGGTTCATTGGAATTTTATTTTTAGGGGATAAAAAATAATTTTATAATAAAGAGTGTAATTTACATAGTAAATTGAAAATGTACTTACTTATATCTCCTTATTCTGATTACTTATGGTATTTTTTATTGCATATTTTGAACTCTCTGGGGTCATTTTAGTATGAAAATGTATTTAAATATTTTTTATATTAAAAATTTTCAGGGTAAAGTGTGCCATTACTTAAAAAAGTGTTGACTTCCAGGAGACAACATTATGTAAAACTGGGTTGTCACTTTACTATAGTGTTGACATTAAAAGTGACAACATGGCTGCTGTCAAAATTTTTAGTGTCAACATGGGCGCTGTTGCCCAACACTTGCATCCAATCTATTAATCTGATTGGTTCTGACCATCTATATAGGCAAAGGAAACTATCTGCTGTCTATGCCATTCAATAAAGTCAAGGTTGACAAATATAATTTTAAAACCTTCAAACCCTCACACATTAATTATTCACCTATTTCCATTGCCTGTTGCTCAAGAGAAGCCTAAGACGCCTGGTAGGATAAGGTCCATATTTGCTTTTGTAAGTGTCAGTGAATTCTTCCCTGACTACATTAATTATGTGGATACCATTTTAAAAGACACCAAAACAAAGAAAACCAACAACCAAGTTTTGGACACCATTTTGAACTCTGGCTTGGAGCCAGGCAGGAATCAAACCCAGACCCCTAAAGACAAGCCTAGTGTTAGTCTAAAATCAACTGCTCAACTTATATTACCTATTTATGTTAGTTCTATTCATTTGACTTTTTCTCCTGCTTTTGTTTCTAGTTCTTTGATTGTTAGTATTTTACTAGGCCACAGCACTTACCACTTGAACACTGATTGGCTGCCTGTACCAATCTTGACGCTCACAGAACCTCTGAATCCATAAGTTAATCAGGCTCTGCATTTTTTTACAGTGATAATTGTAAATTCACTTCCCCCTTTGGCCTTGGATAGGACCGTCTTTCCTTGTCATACAAAAAAACTGCTCAAAGTCCAGCAAAACCACTTAATTCACTCAAAGATTTAGCCCACACTGTGGATGAAAGATTTTTGTTAGCGTACTTTATGGACTCTCCAGCATTTACTGCCTCATTCATAGAGGAAACCCTAATTAATTTGGATTGCTTGCTAGCTTGGTGTCAGCTGTTATTAATGAGTGTTAGGACAAGCCAATCAAGCAGCTCCACATCAACTTTCCAAGAGTTTAAGGGTCTCCAAATGCCTGGGCATCACTCCAGTCAATCAGGTGGCTCTCTGGAAATTGATGTGAAACTCTCCAGCTTCCCTGACTTAGGTCAGCAAATTTTCTCCTCTGTTCAATCAGATTCTGGACAGATAGTCATATAACAGACTACTTGGCAAACTCATCCCTTAAACATAGCCAGGGGACTTTTGGTCCCCTGCTTGTTGATTTTATGATTCTATTAAAGGTTGGATTACTGTTGCCACATTTTTCTTTAAACAATTTAGTGGGAACTTTGGTTGAGTTCCTATACACTCTGAGAAAGTGTTAGTAATTTTTCCCTTTTATTTTACCTCCCTTCTGAGCGGTTCAAACCCTGTTGTCCTTCCGGAGCCCCTAGAAGAAGTATTAGTGTATAGTTGTTGTTATACTTACGCTTGCTTTTTAAACATAGAACGGCTCAATCCTAGAATTTTAGTTAAATTTATATAAAAATACATACGTCAATTTAGATTTTTCCTTGTTTTTGCCCAACTTTGAGTTTGCCTTTGCTTTAACGTTAATATACAAGACTTGAAAGACCAAATTAAAGGTTTACACCCATACTTTAAGTTCTGGTTTGTCTTTCCTGCTGGTGGTACCCATATCTCAGTAGAATTTATTCCTTTGGAGTCCCAAAACTATACCATTGGAGTCCAAATTTTATAGAGAATTTTTTGATGGTACTCCCGGTCATTAAATTTGCAGTGTTTACCCTGGCCCCCTTTCTGCTGCTCCTCTGGTCTACTTCCCCCAATTTGTGGCTCTGCCTCTCCTCTTTGGTATGCCTTGTGAGTGATGATCCCTCTAGCCTTTTGTTTTTCCCAGGTGACCTCCTCACTTCTGGCAAGGGCATAGTCAGGAGCCTGACTTGCAACAACCTGGATTTGCACTGTACTGAGCCTATCTTATCTGCTCCCAGTGCTGAGGTCCCTCCCTTGCCTCCTCCTTGGATGCAAGATGATCCAGATTCAGTCCCTCTGCAGGAAACAGAGATCCTGCCCTTTGTTCTCTCTTGTGCCCCTTAGTTGGTTGCCAGCTTTGTGTTGATGGGATTGAACTCCTACTTCCTTCAACTGTCCCTGGTGTCCTCCCTCTGGTCCCCTCTCAGAGCGGCTGTCCCAGTGATTAACTGGGTGGCATCCTGGAAATTTTTCCTGCCAGGATGGGAGCCAAACTTAGTTAGTTTAGCCCCCCTCTCTCACAATAATAGCTGGAACCACTGCCTAATTGTGGCTGTTCTTGAGGCTTGTTTTTTGAACCTCTCCATGCAGCAGGTGATTTACTATATTATAAAGCTCCATATACAAGCATTAATGGTCAAGAAAATATCTTCAGCCAGAAATTTAGTGAAGCTTGATCTTAAATCCCCTCCTACTCATTTATCCTGTTAAATGGTTTGGCTCACTGCTAGGGTATTTAAGTGAGCTCCATTTGTTATTTCTACTTGTTCCAACAATAAAGATTATCTTCCTATTTTATTTGCACACACTTCTGTTTGAATTTCTCTTAGAACCCTGAAGGGGACTTGCTTCCTGTTCTGGGGTTTAATTCCTTTTCTGTATGTGGTCCTTTTCCTGGAAAGACCAACCTGTACCACTGATTGGCGCAACTCTTTGCCAGATGATTCCCACCATGAGGAGTCTCTTGCTAATGATTGGTTAAAGTATCCCTCTGGATATTGGGGGAGAAAATTCCACTATGGCCACTCCACTCCTTCTCTTCCCAAAGCAGATATTTCTTTGGTTAGATCCAACATGTCCTTCTACCTGTTGGTGTACCTAGTAGGGCACTACCTCTTAGAAAGGTTTAGTTTCCTTATGGGAAGATTTTCATTCCTAGGCCAATTTGAACACCTTGCAATGGTTACCGTTCCCATTGGTTCAGTTATTGCTGGGCTGAACTTAGGGGCTTTGGCCCACAATATTGGGTATTTATTCTCTTTCAAGTGGGGCCCTGAAAGTAAGCTTTCTGACAGGAAAAGAGAGGCTGTTATTTGAGGACCCATGTGACTGTGCCAGGTATGGTTCCAAGTTAGAAACTTCTTCTTTCTCTGGTACCTGGGCAGGATCAAGTATGCTAATAAAGCCAATCATGTTGGCAGGATCAAGCTGGGCCATGCCGGTTGATAAGTCTATGATGCTGTGGCCTTACCTTTATAAAGGTTTTGTGTACCTAATATTGATATATATAGGTGACTCTGACTGTAAATAATTTTGCCTTGAGTGGGCTCAAGCAGTAAGGGGTTTGAATGGATAGATTTTTCTGTAAACTCACTTTTAAAAGTTGATGATTGAGCCAAAAGCTTGATTTGGCTGGTGCAATATGCCATCTAGAAAAAAATTTGCAATAGGGTCAGGATTTACATTGGCAAAATTAAAAAAAATAAAAAACTTATTAAATAGTTATTTTTTACATATTGGTTTCTAATACACCATCTAGAAAAACAGCATCTAGAAAACGCTATCACAAATTGAAATAAAAAAGTTATCCAAATAAGATTTTTTGAATATAAAAACACTTAATAAATACCCTAAAATACGCCATCTAGAAATACAGCATCTGGAATCAAATAATAAATTATACAACTATGGGATAAATCCAAGTCTTTTCTTTATTAACTGGGAATAAAGTATGATGTTAATTTATGATCACATATAATATATCAACTCAAATTAACTCACATTTGATAGTACTATCTCCCTGTAACACAGCCATTAAAAACTACTTTTGATATGCTGATTTATTACTTATCATAAAAGGATCTGTAATATTTGGGTTTTAGCTTTAAAATGTTTCATTAATGATTTTATATATCCAAGGGTAGTGTCTCCATTAACTGTAACTGTAATAATCAGGTTAAGGACAGTGTAACTAAGACCACCTCATCACTTGAAGGTTGGTACAATCAATTTTCTTGCCTGGTTAAGATAAAGAAGCCCAGATTCATTGTGATTATCAACAAGCTGAAGATCTGGTATATCCATGGGGACCAGCTTTGCCCTCAGGCCATCAAAAGCAAAGCTTTTTTATCCAAGCATGCAGATCTGCAGGTCAAGTTTGCAAGTGTTACCAAGGAGTTTTTGACCTATTACACCAGAGAAGGCCGCCTTGCCCATCTCAAAGGCATTGTAAAGACTTTTGGGACTGAAGCCTGATCAAGTCACTCTTCTATTAAATACTTTGCTTCCAAACATTTAACTTTTACTTAATTTTTAGTACATTGATACAAACATGGGAGCAAATTTCAATATGGAAATATCACATTTTTGGGGTGTATTGACTTTGGAGCTTGGCACACTATAGTTAGTACTAGTTGATCCCACATTATTATTGTATATTTGGAATCTTTGGATTATTTTGAGTCTAGCCATATGTTTTTCTTACTGTTTTTGAAATTTTTGGGGGTTTTATTAATTTTTAAGTTATTTGGCACAGTTCTGCCAGAAATTTGACATAGGGGTTCTAGATGGTGTCTTTCTAGATGGTGTATCCCACCATTTAGCTCATCCTTGCATTCAATCCCTTGCATGATTGCTGAAATTATGAAGGTTGAATTTGGTGGAGTGTGGTCCAAATCGTGTAAAGTGAGAATATAAGCTACTCAGACTGTAATAAATATCTATTTAATTGCTTAATTTCTGAATCACGATTCAACTATTGCAGAGTGGCTTATCTGTGTAGCTTATCTGACTTTAGAATGTGTGGAATAAAATATGAAGCGGCACAATCAATTATTTACAGCACTTTTATATGATTGGATGTTAAAGCTCTGCTGAGGATTGGATTGACTGATGAAGAGAGCTTGGTTGATTTAAAGATCAATGATTCAAATCATATGTATAGATATCAATTGATCTTTTAAATTCAACTTTATATCTGCCCTTGGACGGGTCAACCACCTAGTGTAAATATAGTTTCATCTTTGGAATGGATTTAGTTTTCCCAAAACCAGAGTGGGTTGTTGAGTTGGTTTGGATTTCAACCTCCCAAGCTAAATCCAAACTCAGTTTCGGTTCAAAACCAACCTCTCCCAGCTATCAAACCTACAATTAAATGGTATATATTATCCACCACTATAAAATAAATACATGGTCTCTTTATATTTGCTTGGGACTGGTCCCTAAATCCATAGAAAGAATCCAAGCTGGAGCATTTATGCTTGGGGCATGGGTGGACAAGTATATCGTAATGTTTGGCTTGAATTGCAGGATACCTTGAAGCTGCAAGATAGTATGTTGTATTTAGCCATTGCTTGAGGTCTGACACGTTGGGTTGTGAAGCTTGATATGAATTTTGGACGAATCCCAATGGCTTAACGATTGTCTTTGGATAGAAAATGTTTTTTATTCCATGCACTTCGAGGATGGGTAGTTTAATTGGCTATAAGGCTTAGGCTTCAATCAAATATACTGCATAGTGGATGAGCTGGATGATTTGATTGGATACTGCGGATTATTAGAGCAGCTCATAATCCACTTGGGAGAATGAATGGATTCGATGATATAAGAGCTTGCGGTAATTAAGCCAGTGGCTTAAGAATAATATCTTGTTACAAAAGCCCAATTTGGGTGCCATAAAGCCGCTGTTGCAGTGGATGCAAACGAATTTCGAAATTCGTTAATCCCCAGATTCGCCTTTAAATACCCAATCATCTAATATAAAGCTTGGCTAATCAATTATTACCATCATTTCATATTTGTTGTTCACCACCAAGCCAATCCTCCTGATTTGAGGTAGCCAAGGTGGATGCCAAGGTGGATTGTCTCAGGCCTAGGATTTAATTCCATCCTGTTTCAATCAAATATAAATTTGCACCATGGCGATGTAATTTCAAGACCAATCTACAAGATGGTTTAGGAGAGAAAGAAAAAAGTTATAATAGAGGGTGAATATTTTATTATTTTCTTTTTGGAACGCACATCCTGGCGTTTGGTGACATCCTTTTAATCTTTCTCTGGTACAAGTCGTTAAAGTTGCTGTATCGCTTCGTGAATTCTAGATTCAGATTGGTGTTTTCCAAGCCAGCACTGCCTGCGCGAACGATAGTCTCTAAATCTTCAAGCTGGGCTCCAGTCCCTTCTAAACCTTGAGGTGCTCCTTGGTTGCTGCCACGCTTCACCAGGACGTGTGGGCTCTGATCATGCAGTGAAGCGACTCCAGTTGGTACAGCAATTATGATACACAGCAAGTTAAGCTTCATAATGAACATTGGCCAAGCCATTGGTTTATATACATACAGTGCCACACTTGTCCATCAGTGGCACCGAGATAGTTATCCCATTTTTCCGACCAAAGCGGCATCAGATCGACTTGACAGTATTCCCTGGCAGGATTCATTTCCGAATCTGTAAATCCGTTTTCAATCCAACCCATCTGCCCCCGTATAAACAGATCATCCGACTAAACATTTTTATCAAACCTTTTTCATGATTGGCCCGTTTAAAAGTAAACTTGGCTCAAAACAATTTAAATATTCTATAAAGTCATGGCTTCTATTATAGAGAAACCAATTGGTCCTTGAGCCAACTTTCAAATTAAAAGAATGGAGTTACCGCCCTATTGCTTTGCTTAAACCCTATACTACAAAAGCATAGCCTGTTTAAAGCGATGCAAGAATGCCAACCCCACCATCTATGAATTGCCATCATTTCACATGAGATTATAATAAGATTTATAATAAAATACCAAACGATTCATTTCACTAATCAAGCGACCAAAATTTGCAGATCCTAGATTGCAGTTACATGAAACCCATCTAGCATACTAGGTCTACAACCTGCTGAGATAAACAAGAACGGTCCATTTCAGAAAAAATTGGGGACAGCACGCCATCTCAAAAAACGTCATCTCGAAAGCGATAGCAAACACGCCATTCCAATCCACAGCTATGAATAATACCACCTCGGATTTTATTTTTTCAGAGCATAAAAAACATCATAAAAACAACTTTAAAAATCTATCCTACGCATAAAAAGGCCCCCGGATCTCAAATCTTTAATAAAAGGTGGACCCATCAATAGCAACACGGCCACTTAAACCCAAAATTCATAATATACCCAACAACAGCCATCCCCAACCAAACCAACTGCAGTCTACACCTTAAAAGGTGCATATACTAGCATCAGATACTAAAGAAAAACCTTAAGATAACAAAACCAAAGGACGAATAGAATACAGAGCAGGAGAGCTTACCGCAAAGAGGCTCAGACATCAGTCAAAATATGCACCAGATATGGCTCAGAGATGCTCAATCATCCTATCTTCAGGATAGTAGACCTTTTCACCCCTCAGTCTGCTTATAGGGGTCATCCTTGTTCTTCATGCCAGCCTTGAAGGTTTGGGCAGCAATATCCTGTTGAGGTTTCAAGTGACCAACAATCTTAGTGAATTCAGACTCCTTGACCCAGACCCAGGTAGCAGATCAGCTATACCACCCTTTAAGGGATGGGGTGGCCCTGATCAACTTGTCTTTGACCTGCTTAAAGCAGCTCCAGGTGATTGTATCATCACCCTTTTTAGATATAATGTGGTCCTAGGAAGACACCAACCTGCTGAGCTTCAAGATGCTCAATAACAGGTGCAAAAGCTGCCTGGTCAGCAATGATATAGAAGTGGCAGAGAACAGCATCATAGAAGGCATCTGTCCCCTCCTTTCTGGCTAGAACAAGGCCACAAAGCAGCCAAAGAAATCCTTGGAATCTTTACCCCCTTCTGTACCAACAAGCTCGTGCAGATCACAGCACTTTTGCAGGGAAAGGCCAAGCAGTTGCCAGAAGTGAAAGCAGCATCCCCAAGGGGAGCCCCTGAAGGCTTGGGTAAAAGTATTGGCCCTGGCCTACTAAAAATCAACCACAGGATAGGGGTAGTACAGCAAGCTCTCAGGCCGTTTCTCAGTAATGATGTCCTCTTCCCAAGATGTGGTCCTCTTCTTAAGCTCTCTTATCTCCCTGAGCTCCTCTTTCAACCTGGGGGTTATTCTATCAACTTGCAAATTACAAACTATAGGGGCACAGGCATAGGTGCCCTGCTCCCTGTTCAGGAGGGAGTAGGAACCCAGGGAGAGGGCTGGATTACTGAACTGCCCATTGATGCTCCAAAGCTGACCAGAAAGCTTCAGGCAGGCTATCAGGATTGACAATTTGTTACCCCTTGAAACCCGGGCCCAAGGGCAAGATTTGAACCCTGAACCCAAATTCCTGTGGGCCGCTGGCCCCATGGACCAAGAGCCTGCCCACCCGCGTTTTTCTGAGATTGAGCCCCTGCAAGCTGAAGGCCCTGCTAAGTCCCAAAGTCAGAATACCAGTACAGGTTCAATTATGATGGTTCCTGAGGAGAAGTTTCTTGAATCGCCTAATGGAGGCAGAGAAGGTGGCCCCGTGAACTTCATGAGCTTGAAGTCCTCTTGAGTAACCAATCAAACTCAACTGCTAAGAAGAAACCCGGGCTTTGGGCCCAACCCCGTGACCATAGCCAAAAAACAAGGGAATCAAGTGACCAATTTGGATGTTCTGACCAATGAGAGAACATCCAGCTGAGGTGCCATTTTGCTGCTCCTGCACCTGGGTCTCCTGGCCACCCGCCCACATTTTCCCCAATATTTTGATGAAGCCCTTATAAAAAATACTAAGTTTGGAGGCAGGATGCTATATATGCCTATAGATTCTGCGCTCAAACCTTATTGCCATTTTTGAATAAAGGTTATGTTATTTTGGCTCACGCAGCTATTGCCTTATTTTGTATTTGCTATCTACCAATTCAGTTTGAGATCTCCTGGCCCCCCTACCCCACTGCCTGCAGTTTTCTGTCCTCCTGATGTATCCTTCAGACCTGTCCATTTTACTGACTACCCTCTGAAATCTGAATACAAGGACTACACCCCAGAAAAGATACTCAAACTCAACCCTTTGGCCCGCATACAATCTGCAGTTAGATACAACCGACAAGGCCTGTGGATATTTTCAACCTCCAAGTTTTTCAGAGGGAAATTCAACCATCTCCCTGCTTACGGCCTGCCCATGGAACCGCCTGTGACCCCAAAACCCATGCCTGCTTCCTCACCTGACCTCCCAACCGACCATTCTGGCCAGCTGTTTGGGATTGTGTGCATCATCCTCCCAGGGGTGATTGACACTATAATCCTGGCCGCCAGCCTGTGGTCCTGGGTGGGAAAGTCCATCTCCTACCTTTTTAAGTTAGCCCCCCTCTTGTGGTGGGCGTTGCCGGCAAAAAACCTGGCCTGGGTCACCCCAGGAAACAACGGGCCAGCTGCCCAAGACTGGATCCCTGGCACAGGCGGAGAAGGTACCATCTGCAAGCCAGGTCTTGCACTTGAAGGGGTGGTGCAGATCCTGGGAGGTAGCAGAACAGATGCCATGGCCCTTGGCATCAACACCGCTATTGATTAACGGGGAGCGCTCTTCATGCCAGGATAGCGTTGGCTCTTGATTTAAGGTTGGCTGGTTGATGGGTGTTGCCTGGATGCTGTGGTGATTCATGTGAGGAGTTGGGTTTCAGGCAGGGGCTCTGTATTAACCAAATAAGGATGGGATGCCCAAGGCAGTTGAATGCTGGTTGGGTTATTAATACATGTAGCTCTGGCGCATGCATAGCAGTGGTATTAGAATGGGAATGGGGTGGCCCCTGGCCAGCACGTTGGAAGGGTAGAGAATTTGTGACCCCCCTGGGGTGGGCATGCTGAGGACGCACTAGAATCCTGATACCAACTGGGGTGAGAATACAGTTGGGCAACTGTACCTGGGATGGAGGTAAAGCTCTCTCTGAGACGCTAAAAGCAGCTTTAATGAGGTCTTGAAGCTGCTGGCCAAGCATAGATAGCCCAGAACCATCATTGAGCTGGGTGCTCCAAGAACCAGCTGCAGGACTTGATAATTGGGAGGTTACTGGGAAGTGGAGTTGGTTACGTTGCTCTGGAAAGCTCAAGCTAATCACTTGAGGGGGAAAACAGTAGCATGACATGATGAATGTTTGTTTATGATGACCTAAAGTACAGGTCACTGATGGGGGTCAATTCTAGGTTGATTCTCATGGGGAGACTTATTTCCTGAGTTGGAGGTGCTGACTGATGGGGACTACCATGATAGAGAGGCATGGATGAAGGACTTTTGTGAAGGATAGCAGAAAGAAGAAGCAGAAGGACTAGGTGAAGATCATCTATGATAGCTGGAAAACAAAGAGGATAAATAACAAAGAGAAATATTTAAAGATATTTAAAGGAAGAAACAAGGTATAGATAAAAACAGTGGGATATGTTGAAACAGCAGGGTTGACCTGCCAACAAGGTTCTGACTAAGCGGGGTTGTGACCTGCAATCTGACTTCCCGGTGACTCATAGCTGATCAGGGAAGTTGACTTGAATTCTCAGAACTAGCAGCATGAACAAATGGTGATCCCATGCAGTGGGTGGCTTGATTTAGTGCTTGACTCATTACCAGGATCAAGCCACCCCTTCATCATCCAACTGAGTGATCAACACAATCATGTTCCTCCTAAAATAATTCAGTGCAGCTATATAATCCTATCTCCAAATAAAGACAATTATCTAGTCTTCAAATATTTCCCCCTTGTAACTCTGCTAAAACAGAACAGTTAAGACAATAAATAGGGTATCAAAAGATATAATTAAGAGAGTAATAAGTAAAGAGTTAGAATGAATAGAAATGTTACAAAAGTAAAAAGTTTGATGCCCTGGGCAGGAATTGAACCCACTCCTAGCCACCAGGAGGGGCTAGTGGGCAGGGGAGATTCTCCTGCACCTGGATTTTTGCTTTTCAAAGTGAATCCAGGTGCAGGAACCATTCCTGCCCTAGGAGTAGCTGTGGGGCCCATTCTGGGTCCCAAAAGCTATGCTCAAGCCTTGGTGGGTTTGGCTGGGCCTGGGCAGGCTATTTTTAGCTGCCTGGTAAACCCAGTTCAAGCCCACCCTCCATTAAGTAATTTGGGGTCCCCAATTGGGGACCCCTTTTTTAATCAAGTTCCTTGGCCTCAGGAAAGCCTGTCAAGCCAGCCCAAAAAAGATGATCAAATTGGGAAAACCCCATAACCCCAGAAGCCAAACCTTCTAGAACCAATGGCCAGCCAGGCCAAGATGGACCATCAAAAATCCAAACAACTGTTCCTGAAAACCCCAAAAATGACCATGAAGCAGCTAACCAAACAGCAGAACCTGAAATGTCAAGCCTTGCCACCCAGATAGCACCAGAAGAATGCCCAGAGGCACTTGCATGTGAGTAAGTATATAAACCAGAAGCACCTGAAAAAGTTCTGTATCATCATCCTTACCAAATAAAAAGTTGTTATGAACCTTTGGTTCACCAATATGCTTCCATGCCTGTTTTTGATACTCTTTCATCTACATACACCCAAGCGTCAGTACCCATCCACTGGTATAGATAGCCAGACTTCAGTTGACAAACCAAAAGCCTTTGACTACTACCGTCTGCCCAACACTCCATTTGGCCCTGTGCATTTCACTGAGTACCCCCCAAATCCTGACCACAAACCAAGGACCTTGGAAGACTTGCAGTGGTACACCCGCCCAAACGCACCCAAAGAACCCTATCAAATTGTCTGTGACGGCAAAGCAATCACCATCTACCCTTTGATGTTCAACGTGAAGTACAAAAATCCTGCTGCCTACCTGGTCTTCATGGAGCCACCCCTGACACCCAAACCAACCATTTCTACCCCGCCCACCTCTGACGCCACTGGCCAGAACAGTCAATTCCTGGGGGTGCTTTACCTGGCGCTCACAGGATTGATTGACTCTGCTTTGCCAGCAGCCAGGCCTTGGGCTGTGGCTGGGAAGGTCCTTTCCTACCTGGTAAAGTTAGGTCCCATCATCTGGTGGGCCATGCCAGTACCTGCTTCAACTCCTCCCTCACCTACTGGAGCCCCACAGTACTCTTGATATCCTGACATTATGACAATCCACTCTAAACTTGGTAACCTGGGCCCCAAGATGTTATTAGCACTTGGGGCTACTTGTATGTTTGTTTTTATGATTATCACTTATTACTGTTATTTGTGGCTATCATACCAAATCTCCTCCATGTGGAAGAGAATAACCAGGACCTTGGATGATCCCAAGGATGCTCCAGAGAGCAAAGACCCGACCATAGCAACCTCCTCCCAAGTACAGAACGTTATTGTGAACCAAACTACCTCCAACATGACCATGCCCCAGATGGGCAAGATCAGCCTAGAGGAAACTAGAAGAGCCATGCCGGTACTGCGACTGCACTTCCTAGCCAATGCAGCTGCCTATTCCAATGACACAGTCAAAGTCTTGGGAGTAGCATCCATGCTAACAGGAGATGCCCTAGACTGGTTCAGCAAGGCCACCACCAACAATGTAGAGTTTTGCTTAGACTATGCTCAATTTGAGGCTAAAATAATGGCCACAAGAGAGGACCAGAATACCCAACACTTTGCCTTCATGATTCTGTTGGAGTTCAAGCAAAACAGCCACCTGCTACAGACCTATGTAGAAGAGTTCACCAAACTACAGACCCGTGCAATGCTGGACAACAAATTGGCCGCCATCCTATTCAGAAAAGGCGTGAACCCAGGGTTAAAGGACCTCCTCAAGCACCACCCCCCATAATTGGGTTAGAAGAACTGATTGTGCTTTTCCAAGGACTAAGCTTAAACCAAGAAACCCACAGCACTGCCCCCCATGGACCCTGAGTGGCCAGAAGCCCCACAGCAGCCAGACCAGCCATGACACCCAAGGAGTTGCAACAACATTATAGAGACAGGTTTTGTTTCCACTGCCATGAAGCAGGGCACCAGACCAGGGCCTGTCCCAGAAGAAACCAAACTTCAGGCTCCCTTGTACAATTAAACACTACCTCCCAGTCTTATAAGTATATCATAGTGACCCTAGAAGTAGGAGATAAAGTATTCCACAAAAAGGCTTTCTTAGACACAGGGGCTGATGAAAATTTCACTAACCCCACATTGGCATCCAAGCTAGGACTCACCCCCTCAGATGCTCAATTCCAAGTCACTATGGGAAACAGTTCAACTGACATTGGCCAATAATGTAACCAACACCTCAAGCTAAAGATTGGGCAAAACACTTACCCCTCATCTGTTATCCTGTTGAGAGGATTACCACACCCATTGATTCTTGGAGACTCCTGGGCTGACAAGCATGGTGCAATCCTGAACTATTATGACCAAACTGTAACCCTTAGAAAGGGACCTAACCCTAACACTGTACCCATTCAGCCAAGCCCGCACGTAGTACCCCCCACCAAACTCATGACCATGCAATTGGACCCTTGCTCTGGGATGCTGCCCTCAGCCCTCAAGAAATGGGCAAGTGTCTTCAGCAAAGAGGCAGCAACTCAACTACCTGAACATTCTATCTACGACCACACCATTGACTTACTCCCAGATACACAACCCAGCCACGGACTCATCTATAGTTGCAACCACCGTGAGCAAGTGGCCTTGAAAGCGTACATTGAAAACATGACCAAGAAAGGATTTATCTGAGTCTCAAAGGCCCCATGCTCTTCTCCCTTACTATTTGTTGGGAAAAAAGATGGGGGAATGTGACCTTGTGTAAACTACCAGAAGCTGAACAAAATCACAGTAAAAAACCAATATCCCATAACTAATGCTGATGACCTATGTGACGTCTTGAATGGGGCACAAGTATACTCTAAGATTGATCTCCAAGACGCCTTTAACCAAATCCAAATCAAAGAAGGCAACAAATACAAAACAGCTTTTGAAACTCAATATGGACTCTATGAATACCTGGTCATGCCCTTTGGGCTAAGCAACGCCCCTAGCACTTTCCAGAGGATGATTAACTTGATCCTTGGAGAATACCTTGACCAATTCTGTGTGGCATACCTTGACAACATCCTGATATATAGCAAAACACATGAAGACCACCTCTGCCATCTGGACCTCATATTAGAGAAACTAGTAGCAGCCAACCTCCACGTCAAACTCAAGAAGTGTGGGTTCTTTCAGCCTGAGGTAGAATTCTTGGGCTACGTAGTACAAACTGGTGGATTTGCCATGGCCCAAGATAAAGTGGACGCGGTCACAGCTTGGCCCACCCCCACCTGTCAGAAAGATGTTAGGAGTTTCTTGGGGCTAGCAAACTACTGTAGAGATTTCATAATTTTTTTTCTTGGATTACTATGCCCTTGAACCGCCTTTGCTTGGACAAAGTCCAGTTTGAGTGGACCCCTGACTGTGTTGTTGCCTTTGATGCCCTGAAGTTTGCCTTCACCTCTGCGCCTGTGTTGGCCATGCCTGATCACGTAAAGCTGTTCATCCTTGAAACTGACACTTCTGACTTTACCCTGGGAGGGGTGCTTCTTCAGGAGGGAGGGATGGTATGCTACATCCCGTAGTATATTACTCCAAAAAGATGATCCCTGTTGAAGGAAATTATCCTATATATGATAAAGAAATGCTAGTTATAATGAAGACCTTGAAGCACTGGCACAGATACTTATGCGGCGCTGAGCACCCAGTGAAGGTCCTAACAGATCACAAAATTTGATTTACTTCTTCAAACCACGTCAGCTTAACCAACAACAAACAAGATGGGCTCTAGAACTGGCAGACTATGTACTAGAAATTGACTATAAACCCAGCAAAGTAAACATTGTCCCAGATGCTCTAAGCAGAAGACCCAACCTGATCCCGTCCTCCACCAAGCTGAGAGATCATAACACCCATACCCTGTTGGATACAACCAGTAGAAGAATCCAGCTAAACTACCTGAAAATTGCCGCTAAGAAATTGGACGTATTAGAAGCCCAGGCAAAGGACCCTTTTGCCAAGACCATGGTTTCAGAACTCTCAACACAACTAGACAGTCCCCTGTACAAAAGAGGTTACTCACTAAAAGGAACCACCCTACTGTTCCTAAGAAGAATCTATGTACCAGAAGGATTGACTTGAATTTCTGTCCTAAAGGACTATCACAACTCAGAACTAGCTGGCCACCCAGGCCGCCACAAAATCCTTCAAAGCATCAAAAGGAATTACCTGTGGCCCAAGATAGATGCAGATATTATAAACTATATTGAGGGCTGTGAGACATGCAGGCACATCAAAACAAGACTCTCTAAACCAGAAGGCCTCCTCTGCCCCCTAGACATCCCTTCAGGCCCCTGGAAATTGGTATCCATGGACTACATAGTTGAACTCCCACCCTCCAAAGACTATAACACAATTTTAGTGATGGTTGACCTTTTCACCAAAATGGCCTACTTTGTCCCCACTACTTCCCATTGCACTGCCGCTGAAACTTTCTGTCACTTTCATGACCAAATACTCACCCAACACGGAACCCCAGAAGAAATAGTGACAGACCAAGGACTACAGTTCACTTCTCATTATTAGGCGCAAGTGATAAAAGACCTAGGAATTAAAAGATATGTGTCCACTTTGTATCACCCCCAGACCAACACCCAAACCAAACAGGTAAACCAGATTTTGGAACAGTATCTCCAAAGCTACACAAACGCCAATCAAGACAACTGGGAAGACCTATTATCCACAGCCCAGTACGTGTACAATAGCAAAGACCACACATCCACTGGGATGTTTCTCTTCTGTCATGAATGACATTTCAATACTTTTATTGAAAACCCAAGAGTTGAGCCCCAGTTCCCAGAAGGCGGATTGAACCCTCCAAGACAGTCCAGGACCCGCCAATCTGTTAAGTCACAAGCTCAAATCATTAAATTACTCTGCAACCTGCCAGCCTACTACAGAGGATTCCCTGAATAGTTGCCAGTCTGCTGCCAAACTGGTGCCAATGAAGACCCATACCTACAAAGGAAATGTAACCTGGCTAACAGAGGTTGGGGAAGGACCTACTGCCAACCTGCCAAGAGCCAATACTGGAGCTTTGGAATCAATGCTGGAAGCCCTGGAATCAAATCCTGATCCTCTAAAGACTACTTGAGTCACACAAAGTGGACAGGAACCCGCCCATATGCTAAATTGCATACCCAAGTTGACAAGTTACTCCAAGACCCACCAGTCTCCCAAGGACAATTCCCTGAATGATCATCAGATTGATGCCAACCTTGAGCCACCAAAGACCCAAACCTATGCAGAGGTTGCAGCTTGCCTTAAGGAGGTTAAAACAAAACCTATTTTTAAATCTGCCAATGATCACCAGCAAATGCCAGCATTCTGTCCAGAGAGGGTAGTGCAATTGAACTACTCAGTTGACATAGTGAACAGTGGCAGTGGAAGAAAGCATTGGCACTTCTATTCACCAGAGCAGGGGCTACCTGGATCTGAAGCCCTCAAGACTCTAAGCCAAGATCCATGCCCTGCCAGTGCCTTGTCTGTGAACCTGAACCCTGCAAAAATTGAAGAAGCAAAGTCCTGTGGTATAAAAACCCTGGCGGTATGGTGAAGACCACATTGTCATTTTTGATAATAAAGTTTTATGAACCTTTGGTTCAAAAAAATCTGACCCTATCTAGTCTTAGTGATCTTCCATCTTAATTCTGGTCAAGTAGACTACCAGGCGTCCCCCCTTCCAAGACCAATCTGCCAAATTGCCCAGGGAATTATACCTTCCCCCAGGAGCCCCCTTTGGACCTGTGCACTTTACTGAATATCCCCCCAACCCAGCCTATTTGGAGTACAACTTGGAAACCATCCTCATTGCTGACCTTTTGGCAAGGACTAGAAGTATCAAATACATAGGACGCAAAGGAAAGAGGGTTGATATACCACCCTTACTGTTCAAAGACAAGTACAACTACCTACCAGCGTACTTTGTTCCCATGACTCCAACATTAACCCCAAGACCAGACCACCCACTGGAACCTACTGCCGCAGCCAAGACCACCTCTACCCAATTGTTTGGAGTACTCTACATTAATTTAACAGGACTGGTGGATTTCATAATCCCCAACTCCGGACCCTGGTCCTTACTTGGACAATCTGTATCTTATATTATCAAGTTAGCACCCATTCTATGGTGGGTCTTACCTGCCAGCTTGGCCACGCCTCATCCCAAGCCGCCCAATGCCTCTACCTATGACTGGCTTCCTGAAATTATGACAATCTTTTACAAACATGGTAACCTGGGTCCCAAGATGTTGTTAACACTTGGGGCAACTTGTATGCTCTTTTTTATGATAATCACTTATTACAACCATAAGGCAATTGCCTCCCTGATACTCCCATGGATGAAGAACCAATCTTCCAAAGAATTGAAAGAACCTGTACCTGGTGCAGAACACCAGAACCCAGCCACATCACAAGTGCAAAATGTGATAGTGAACCAGACCACAACCAAGGTGAACATGCCCCAGATGGGCAAACTAACCTTAGAAGAAGCTTGCTGAGCCATGCCAGTCCTCCGCCTCCACTTCCAAACCAACACCAACGCCTACCCCAGTGACACTGAGAAAATCTTAGGGGTGGCTGCCATGCTATCAGGAGACGCACTGGATTGGTTTGGGAAAGCCACTGCTGAAGATGTTTAATTATGCCTTGACTATTCAAAAATTGAGGCCAAACTCATGAGCACTGGCAATGACCAAGACACCAGATACTATGCGCTGAACTCTATGTTAGAGATCCAACAAGTGAACCACTATATCCAAGCCTATATCAATGAGTTCCTTAAACTTAAGACAAGCACCTAACTTGATGATGAATTATCTGCTATTATCTTCAGAAAGGGAGTTAATTCAGCCATGAAAGACCTGTTGAAGCACCACCTGCCTACACTGAGCCTGGAGGAACTACTATCCTTATGCAAAGGCCTGATTCTAAACCAAGAAGAAAAGAGCTTGTGTCCTGCCCAAGCCGGCAGGGCCATGACGCCCAATTAACTGGGAATGTCCCCTGACAAGTTACAACACCACTATTGAGATGGGTTGTGTTTCTACTGCCATGAGGCCAGACACCTAACCAGAGCATGCCCTAAGAAGAATACACCTCCTGTATCCTTGGCACAAATAAACACCTCTGCAAAATCTTATAAATTCATCCAAGTGACCATAGACTGTATGAGAATCAAGCACCAGATTGAGGCCTTTATTGACACAGGAGCCAATGAAAGCTTCATTGACGCTAACCTGATAAAGGAACTAGGATTAACAGCTTCAGAGCGCAGCCTACAAGTAACCATGGTAAGCAGTTCCCTGGACACTGGCTACAAGTGTGAACAGGAACTTCTTTTGACAATTGGACAGAACATGTATCCAACCCCCTTGATCCTCTTGCCGGGATTGCCTCATCCTCTAGTACTGGGGGACTCATGGTCCAACAGACATGGCCTGATTCTAAACTATCATTAGCAGACCGCCACCTTGGGACAACCTGAATCTTGTGACACTGTTCTGTTCTGTATGAGTCATGGCAGAACCCCAACCAACAGACTCTTAACCATAAAGATGGAATCCAGTGTTGGGACACTACCTATCCTCTTGCAGAAGTGGGTCCATGTATTTAGCAAAGAAGAGGCCAAAAAACTACCCAGCCATTCAATCTATGACCACGCTATAGACCTGCTACCAGGTACCCAATCACATCATGGTCCCATATATAGTTGCAACCACTGAGAACAAGCGGCCTTGAAAGTTTACTTGGAGGATATGACAAAAAAGGGCTTCATCTGAGTTTCAAAGGCCCCCTGTTTGTCACCAATGCTGGTTGTAGGGAAAAAGGATGGTTGAATGCGTCCCTGCGTGAACTATCAGAAGCTAAATGATATTAATGTGAAGAACCGTTATCCCATCCCAAACGCTGATGACCTTTGTGATGTACTGACCAGAGCCCAGGTGTACTCAAAAATTGGCCTTTGTGATGCCTTCAACCAGATCTGAATCAAAGATGGAGACAAATACAAGACAGCTTTCAAAACCAGATATGGGTTGTACAAATACCTAGTAATGCCATTTGGCCTATGCAACGCCCCCAGCACCTTCCAAAGGATGATTAACACTGTCCTAGGGGAATATCTTGACCACTTTTGTGTTGCATACTTAGACAGCATCCTCATCTACAGCAAGACTCATGAGGAACATCTGCGCCACCTGGACCTTATACTCAAAAAACTCTCCCAAGCAAACTTACACACCAAGCTTAAGAAATGTGAATTCTTCCAGTCCAAAGTTGAATTCCTGAGATACATGGTAAAGAACAGCAGGTCTGCAATGGCACAGGACAAAGTAGAAGCAATAATGTCTTGGCTGATGCCCAAATGTAGGAAAGACGTGAGAAGTTTTTTGGGCCTGGCAAATTATTGCAGGGATTTCATCCAAAAATTTTCTCACATCACTCTGCCCCTGACCTGCCTGTGCTCTGACAAGGTCACCTTTGCCTAGACTCTGGAATGCACCACCACCTTTGAGACCCTGAAACTTGCCTTCACCTCCGCCTTGTCTTGGCCATGCTGGATCCCTCTAAGCCTTTTGTACTGAAAACCAACACGTCTAACTTTGCGGTGGGTGGGGTCCTTCTTCAGGAAGAAGGGAATAGTATGCTACATCCTGTAGCATATTACTCCAAGAAGATGCTGCCTGCTGAATGAAACTACCCAATCTACAACAAGGAGATGCTTTCTATAATGAAGACCTTGAAACATTGACGCCAATACCTATGTGGCGTTGAGTTTCCAGTAAAGGTCCTAACCAACCACAAGAACCTGGTTTATTTCTTTAAACCCAGACAGCTGAACCAAAGTCAGGCCAGATGGGCCTTAGAACTGGCTGACTACACCTTGACCATCAACTACAAGCCTGGGAAGGTGAACATGGTACCTGACGCCCTGAGTAAAAGAGCTGATCTGACCCCTTCCTCTGCAGAAACCAAGGACCACCACACACGTGTACTCCTTGACCCTGCCAGCCTAGGCATTCAATTGATGTACATGAAAATCATGGCCCACAAATCTGACATAATTGAGGCACAGAAACAAGACAAATACTCAGCAAAACTTGTTGACAACTTGACCTCAGACCCAGAGAGCCGCCACCACAAGAAAGGATTTTTGCTGATAGGATCCACCCTGCTATTACACAACCACATCTATGTATCAGAAGGTGAAACAGGGACCAAAGTACTTGTTGATTATCATGACTCAGAGATGGCCAGCCACCCTGGCAGAATCAAGACACTCTGAGGAATCAACAAGAATTACGCTTGGCCCCAAATGGACAAAGACATGGCTACCTATATCAAAGGCTGTGAGACATGTGAAAGAACCAAAACCCGTAGATCCAAACCTGAAGGCCTGCTAAGATCACTAGACATACCAGCGGGACCCTGGCAGTCTGTTTCAATGGATTATATTGTAGAACTTCCCCTCTCCAATTTATTCAATGCCATCCTGGTCATGGTAGATAGGTTTACTAAGATGTCCTATTTCATACCTACCACCACTCACTGCACTGCTGCAGAGACAGCTAGACACTTCCACAACTGCGTCCTAACTCAACATGGTACTCCAGGAGAAATCATCACTGATAGAGGACCCCAATTCACCTCCAAATACTGGACTCAAGTGATGAAGGACTTGGGGCTAAAACACTGTGTATAAACCTCCTACCACCCACAGACTGATGGCCAGACTGAACAAGTGAACCAAATACTTGAACAATACCTACAATGCTACGCCAACGCCAACCAATATAACTGGGCAGAGATGCTACCCATGGCACAGTATGCTTACAACAGCAAAGACCACACATCTACTAAAATGTCCCCCTTCAAAGCCAATTATGGCTTTGACCCATCCTGGGACCCCAGTATTGGTAGTAAGGAAATAAACCTGTCAGAATAAACCTGGATTGAACAGATACATGACACCCAAAAAACCTGTCTTAAGAATCTGACCCGTGCTATCCAGACTTATAAGGCATTTGCAGACAAAAAGAGGACCCCTGGGAAACTGTTGAAAGTAGGAGACAAAGTCTATCTGGACTATCAAAACGTGCCTCTGACTATCCCCTGTTGGAAGTTAGCCCACAGAATAAGTGGCCCCTGCAAGATCACCAAGCTAGTAGGTGAAGTAGCATTTGAACTAGAATTACCCCCTTGTGGAAAATACATAACTTCTTCCACCGTGCGCTTCTATTCAAGAAAGAAGGAAAATCCCTCCCCCCACCAGAAACTCAAGACTGATCCTGTGAGAGAGAGGGGCTAAACTAACTAAGTTTGGCTCCCATCCTGGTGCAACAAACCACCAGGATGCCATCCAGTGCGCAACTGGGATGGCCGCTTGGAGAGGGGACCACAGGGAGGACACCGGGGACAACTGGGGGAAGTAGGCGTTCAAACCCATTAGAATCAGGGCAGTGAGAAACCAGGGAGTGCGAGTAGAAGTGGGGGAGGCCACCTTGGAGGACCTGGGGGGCACCACATTCTTCTGAACCATGGAGGGGAGAGGAGGTGTGGGGGGCACTACCTCTTCAGAACTAGGCAAAGAAAGCTCCACAACGTCCAGGTCCAGATTGTCACACGTCAGGCTCTTAACCACAGCTTCTCTGGAAAAGAGAAGACTGCTGGGGAGGTCCCAGAGACTGGCAGGGTTGCTACCTACCAGACGGGCCAATGAGGAGATTTTCCCCCACAGGTCAGGAGAGGTGGACCACAGAAGCAAGAGAAACGGAGCCAGGGAAAAAACAACAAATTTAAGAGCCGGCAGTATCATAGAAAGAACCAGTACAAAATTTGGGGTCAGATGGTATAGTTTCTGGAGATAAAGGAGAGAAAATGGCAAGACTAGGGCAGTCTTTGGCAAATCTTTGGGAAAACAGCAGAATGGGTTTGGGTAGCCTCACTGTTGTTTTGGGGGCCTTGGATTATAACTGCAAGCAAAAGGGGTTCAAAATAATGATTTTTAAAGGAAAATTCAAGATAATAATAGAAATTATAGGAAAATTCAATTGAAATTTTGAGCTTCAAACTTTAACTTTGAAGGCAAGGGCAAAAGAGACGACAACTAAGTGAAAGAATACTTGTACAAGGAGCCAGAAGAGAAGCCAGGTTCAAAACTGGCTGGCTAAAGGTAAGCTTAGGGCAGGGGCTACACTCTAATATTTTGAGCTTTAGGGACACAACTGGTTCCAGGCAACTCAAAATTAAGAAAATTAAGGTGCAGGTGACTCCAAACTTTAATGTAAGTGGAAAATAGACAAGCAGGGGACTGAAAGTCCCCTTGCTTGGTTAAAAGGAATGGATTGCAAAAAACTGGTCACATGACAGTTGGGGGTGAGCCTGATTGGCTAGGTACAAAACTTTGCTGGATGGGCTCAGGGGGACTGGAGAGTTTTACTCCAATTTCCGAAATCAAATCTGATTGGCTGGAAGGGATGCCAGACATTTGGGGGTCAACTGGGTTATCAAGCATCAATGTGGCGACACCTGATTGGGTGGCTCTGATAGTTTTTAAAACGGACAATACCAGGCTAATAGGTAGTCCAAATTAACCAGGGTTTCTTCCCAGGAAGGAGCAACCAAAGGCAGGGATTTCACAAGATAAGCCAGCACAAACCTCTCATCAACCGTGTGAGCTAAATCATTCAACAAATGGAGGGGTTTGGCGGGCGTTTTGGGACCTTTCTTGGTACAACGGGGAAATATTGAGTGGTCCAAAGCCAGAGGTGGCAGTGAATTTACAGACCCCCCTCCCATCCAAGTAGGACGCTCTGAAGAATAAAAATTTGAATATGTTCATGGGGACTGTACCCACTATAAACCCCTCCAGTACTACGTCAAGTGGAAGGGATACCCTCCTGAGGAAAGCACCTGGGAACCACTAAGCAACCTACTCAACACCCAACTAGCAATCTGACAATACCTTGAGAAGAAGGCCGGGAAGGAAGGGACCCATGAGAAGGAAGGGGATGATGTCATGAATGACATTTCAATACTTGTATTGAAAACCCAAGAGTTGAGCCCCAGTTCCCAGAAGGTAGATTGAACCCTCAAGGACAGTCCAGGACCCGTCAATCTGTTAAGTCACAGGCTCAAATTGTTAAATTACTCTACAACCTGCCGGCCTACTACAGAGGATTCCCTGAATAGTTGCCAGTCTGCTGCCAAACTGGTGCCAATGAAGACCCATACCTACAAAGGAAATGTAACCTGGCTAACAGAGGTTGGGGAAGGACCTACTGCCAACCTGCCAAGAGCCAATACTGGAGCTTTGGAATCAATGCTGGAAGCCCTGGAATCAAATCCTGATCCTCTAAAGACTACTCAAGCCACACAAAGTGGACAGGAACCCGCCCATTTGCTAAATTGAATACCTGAGTTGATGAGTTACTCTGAGACCTGCCAGTCTCCCAAGAACAATTCCCCAAATGGTCATCAGATTGATACCAACCTTGAGCCACCAAAGACCCAAACCTATACAGAGGTTGCAGCTTGCCTTAATGAGGTTAAAAAAAAACCTATTTTTAACTCTGCCAATTATTACCAGCAACTGCCAGCATTCCGTCCAGAGAGGGTAGTGCAATTGAACTACTCAGGTGACATAGTGAACAGTGGCAGTGAAACAAAGCATTTCCACTTCTATTCACCAGAGCAGGCGCTATCTGGATCTGCCACCCTCAAGACTCTAAGCCAAGATCCATGCCCTGCCAGTGCCTTGTCTGTGAACCTGAACCCTGCAAAAATTGAAGAAGCAAAGTCCTGTGGTATAAAAACCCTGGCGGTATGGTGAAGACCATATTGTCATTTTTGATAATAAAGTTTTATGAACCTTTGGTTTGAGCAAATCTTACCCTATCTAGTCTTAGTGATCTTCCATCTTAATTCCAGTCAAGTAGACTACCAGGCTGCCGCCCCCTCCCAAGACCAATCTGCCAAATTTCCCAGGGCATTATACCTTCCCCCAGGAGCCCCCTTTGGACCTGTGCACTTTACTGAATATCCCCCCAACCCGGCCTATTTGGAGTACAACTTGGAAACCATCCTCATTGCTGACCCTTTGGCAAGGACTAGAAGCACCAAATACATAGGACACAAAGGAAAGAGGGTTGAGATACTGCCCTTACTGTTCAAAGACAAGTACAACTACCTACCAGCGTACTTTGTTCCCATGACTCCACCATTAACCCCAAGACCAGACCGCCCACTGGAACCTACCGCCACAGCCAAGACCACCTTTACCCAATTGTTTGGAGTACTCTACATTACTTTGACAGGATTGGTGAATTTCATGGTCCCCAACTCCAGACCTTGGTCTTTACTTGGACAATCCATATCTTATATTATCAAGTTAGCACCCATTCTATGGTGGGCCTTACCCGCCAGCTCAACCGCGCCTCATCCCAAGCCGCCCAATGCCTCTACCTATGACTGGCTTCATGACACCTTCAAAGCCAATTAAGGATTTGACCCCACTTGGGACCCCAAGATTAGGAACCAGGAGTCTAACAAAGCAGGTAGGACCTGGATGAAATACATCCAGAAACCCAAATGACCTGCTCCCAAAACCTAACCCGCGCAGTACAGACCTACAAAGCCTTTGCTGACAGAAAGCAAACCCCCTAGAAAGCCACTAGAGATTGGGGACAAGGTCCATCTAGACTCAAGGAAAATACCCCTAAATGTCCCATGCCGGAAGTTAGCTCATCAAAGAAGCGGGCCCTATCAGATCACAGGCCAAGTAGGCGAAGTAGTGTACTGTTTGAAGTTATCCAATACCTGGAAAATACATGATGTATTCCATCAATCATTGCTGTTCAAAAAGGTCAGAACTTCCCTGCCCCACCAGAAACTGAAGACTGCCCCTCTGCCCATCCTGATAGGGAGATCCCTTGAACATGAAGTAGAGTATATATACAGCGACCACACCCACTACCATAAGCCACAGTACTATGTCAAATGGCTAGGATACCCGCCCAAGAAAAGCACCTGGGAACCATCTGACAATCTTACCAACACAACCAATGCTGTTTGCCAGTATTGGGAAAAGAAGAAAGCCAAGTCCGGTTTAGAAGGGGATAGTGTTACAAAAGTAACAAGTTTAATGCCCCGGATGGGAATTAAACCCGCTCCTAGCCACAAGGCGGGGCTAGTGGACAGAGAAGATTTGCCTGCACCTGGATTTTTGCTTTTTGAAGCAAATCCAGGTGCAGGAACCATTCCTGCCCTGGTGGTAGCTGCAGGGCCCATTCTGGGCCCCAAAAGCTATGCTCAAGCCTTAGTGGGTTTAGCTGGGCCTGGGCAGGCTATTTTTAGCTGCCCAGTAAACCCAGTTCAAGCCCACCCTCCATTAAGTAATTTGGGGTCCCCAATTGGGGACCCCTTTTTTAATCAAGTTCCTTGGCCTCAGGAAAGCCTGTCAAGCCAGCCCAAAAAAGGTGATCAAATTGGGAAAACCCCCATAGCCCCAGAAGCCAAACCTGCTAGAACCTTTGGCCAGCCAAGCCAAGATGGACCACCAAAAAGCCAAACAACTGTTCCTGAAAACCCCAAAAATTACCATGAAGCAGCCAACCAAACAGCAGAACCTGAGATGTCAAGCCTTGCCACCCAGATAGCACCAGAAGAATGCCCAGAGGCACTTGCATGTGAGTAAGTATATAAACCAGAAGCACCTGAAAAAGTTATGTATCATCATCCTTACCAAATAAAAAGTTGTTATGAACCTTTGATTCACCAATATGCTTCCATACCTGTTTTTGATACTCTTCTATCTACATACACCCAAGCGTCAGTACCCATCCACTGGTATAGATAGCCAGACTTCAGTTGACAAACCCAAAGCCTTTGACTACTACCGTCTGCCCAACACTCCATTTGGCCCTGTGCATTTCACTGAGTACCCCCCAAATCCTGACCACAAACCCTGGACCTTGGAAGACTTGCAGTGGTACACCCACCCAAACGCACCCAAAGAACCCTATCAAATTGTCTGTGACGGCAAAGCAATCACCATCTACCCTTTGATATTCAACGGGAAATACAAAAATCCTGCAGCCTACCTGGTCTTCATATAGCCACCCCTGACACCCAAACCAACCATCTCTACCCCGCCCACCTCTGACGCCACTGGCCAGAACAGTCAATTCCTGGGGGTGCTTTACCTGGCGCTCACAGGATTGATTGACTCTGCTTTGCCAGCAGCCAGGCCTTGGGCTGTGGCTGGGAAGGTCCTTTCCTACCTGGTAAAGTTAGGTCCCATCATCTGGTGGGCCATGCCAGTACCTGCTTCAACTCCTCCCTCACCTACTGGAGCCCCACAGTACTCTTGATATCCTGACAAGAAAGATTAAATGAATAGAAGAATTAAACAACAAAAAGAATTAAAAATAGCAAAGAAGAACTCATTAAAGAATTAAATAAGTAAGGAAAAGGAGAAGTAGACGTGAACAGTATAGAGAGACTTTGAAAACAGGGCCAAACATTTTTCTGGGGACTATGATGAAGAGCAGGAGCAGGATGGCAAGGCGTTTGAGTTTTGCTGACGGGAGGGATTGTGGAGAAATGTTGACAAACATGGTCAGACAAGATCTTATTTGAAACATAAGGAAATCAATCAGTCAACCCAGGGAACATAACAGGAAAACAGGAAACCTGTTTTAAATGTGGGCTGAGGGTTTCTCTGGAAGGTAGGGACAACAGGCTCAAGCAAATGGCAGCAGCAGGTAGCCCAGGGAAATTTTTCAGAGGAATAGGCAAATGAAGGTGTGTTGCTCTGGGAGTATGGGGACAGCTCATTTCTGTAATAGGGCACAGAGTACTTGGCTTGAATACTGTCATATGTGAGGATATGATTAGTATTGTGGCAGAAGAACATATAGGAAGAGGAATCAATAATTACTTTTGAAGATTGGCTTCTGATTACGCAGAAGCACTTTTAATAAGTCAAAAACTATTTTATTATTATTAGGGGAAAAGTATTTATACCCTCTTGGGGAGCGTCCTCCTGAGCTATTGGCAATATCTTCTAGGACATTCCAACACACTCTTATTTTGGGTAATTAGTGATCTAGGTTTGGCTGTTTCAAAAACGCCAACCAATGAGATTTAATTGCTTCCCCCAGCACAGGTGGTCCTTGCTGGCATGGGGGTTTGGTATATTTTGGGGTCATTTGTCCTGCTTAATTTGTGTCCCCACATTGGCTGCTTAGAAATACAATTGAATTAGGAAATCTGAGATTGTGAGGGATCAAACCCAGCGCCTTGGCACTTGATGTAAAAGTAAGGTGCTAATAATAATTTTCAGTTGGTGCGGCAGCGCTTGACGTAAAAGTAGTTCAGCTCTTTGGTGCCTAAATCAGTTTCTAGGTGGTGCGGCGGCAAATCATGTATCATTTAATTGCCACAGCAGCACTTATCATTGGCTAGTTTAAGGCTCAGGTCAGAAAACTACTGCTGATCCAATATGCATATAATTTATACTACCAATTTATGTTATTTGATAGCTGCAATTCATATCTGCAAGCTCTGTCATAATTAGTATCATTGTATTTTGTACTACTAATTTATGGATTTGGTTGTAGCAATCCCAATCCGTGGGCTCTATCATAATTGGCATCATTGCTTGGTCAAAATTCCCAACAAGGTGTTTTATTGGCTGTAGGTCAAAGCCTTCTTTATTAATGTTTTTCATTGATAAAACAAGAGTAAAAAGACTAATAAATCAGGGGGATAACGAGGAAAAGTCTGCTCTGATTTGATGAGGTAATAAAGAGGGTTAATTTATTATAAAGAGAGGGGGAAATGGTTTACGCCTGGGGAAAAAGAAACCCAGAAGGGAAAACAGACTGAAACAAGGATCTATTTAAGGGAAAACATACTGAAATAAGGGGGAAATCCAGAGCGGAAAGTTGCAGAAGGAGTCCAAGATATAAGGAAATATGCCCAAGACCAAGAGTAAGGAGTCCGAGAGCGTAGACAAAGAGCCTAAGATATAGAGGAAAGGGCCTAAAACCAAGTGCAAGGAGTCCAAGACATAAATCAAGGAGCCCAAGACTTGGCACACCAAAGATCACCCTTCAAAACAGGCTAAATACAGAAGGTTTCTAAGGGGATCTTTCTTCTGAGTCAAATAAATGCCAATCTCAACCCCTAAACCTTATCCCTGATTTCACATATTTTATCATGAATAAAACTCATCACAGTTTAAATCATAGACCAGGAGAGGAGGATGTATACAGAAAAAGCTGCAGAAAGTTTACCACTAGTAAAACTTTTGATGCAGAATTGCATCAACTCACCAAGCAACTCAGAATGACCACCAGAGGCAAGGAGCTCCTAGGAAATGAGTTCAAGAGACTGTTTCAAGACAGGTATCAACCTAAGGAGGGTAGAAAATCTGAAGAGGTGATGGTCTATTAAGGGGATGCTAGGATGGTGATTGGGAAGGTGTTTGAGAAATTTGAAATCCTTTACGCCAAGTACAAAATTTTAGCCAAGGAATCCCTTTACTTGGAGAATGATGGCCCTACCCAGTAAGCACCTGGAATTAGCCCTGGACATTTACTGGTTTTCAAGGAGCTAGAGCATCACAGACGCCTTTGTTGATCAGAGCATACATTTAATTAGTGAGGTGCCTCTGTAGTTTAACAGCGTCACCAACATAGGCAAGTTAGGAGTTATTGCAATTTAGAATGATACCGTTAGCAACCCCAGTTAAGGTTTTGTGCTGATGATGGGGATGCCTTGGCAAAGAGAAAAGATAATAAGTTGGTAGAGAGGATCAAGTGGTTCATTGCAGCCATGGCCAACAGTAAGGGCCTTAAATATGGCAAGCCCATAAGTTGTGAGCCTTGCTGGGCAGCCAAGGTGATCATATTTAAAGTGATATTGGCAGATTGCCTTTTCTTGTTACTGTATTTGATTCTGTACCACTTATAAAAACCATCACCATCCTTCTTTGACATAGTGGGGTGACTCCCAGGGAATTGGGTGGGCAGAGCAAAGGCATCATTGCAGTTGCAGATATTGTGAACAGCATTCATATCCCACAGATCAATATGGTCATCTACATGAGCACCTGGCTCAGGTTCCTGCTCAGGTTTTTGCTCAGGCTCTGAAGTGGGGTCAGAATGACAGCTGAAATTGAAAAGCTTTCCCTGGGGATCAGATGGGGAGTGGACAAAAGGAGAGTGGGGAGGGATAGGACTGCTTTCCTCAGGTTCAGGTGATAGTGTGGGTGTCTTGGCAGGCTCTTTAGCCTTAGCATGCTGCTTTTTTGTGGTAGTCTTGGATTTTTTGGCCTTGGGCAGAGTGATTTTGGACTTGGAGGCCTTGGGCGTAGCTTTGGCAGTTGACTTGGGAGGCATCTAAAAGTGAATTAGTATCAAAATATAAGAAATTTGGGGGCAGTTTTTAAAGGGAAAAATAAAAAATGTTTTTAATATAAAAGTATTAAACATTTTTATATAAAACAGTACAAAAACATGAAAATATATTAGATCAAATTTTCAGAGCTTTTATCATGTGGAAATATTTTTCCTGTAGCGCAAATATGAAATTTTTTGATTTTTTAATGAAAGCTTGCAGTTGAAATGATGTATTTGAGATGTTGTAGCTCAAAAACATAATGATTTTACATATTTTTATTTTAAAATAAGAAATTCATGACAGATTTTATAACCAGGCCAAAGAGTAAATCTTGAATATCCTAAAAATCAGCTTATACAACTGGGGTTAAAAATTACTCAGTTGTTTAGAGAAGGCCAAAAAAATATATCTGCAAATTTTCATAAGTTTTCTTAAATTTTTTATTAATATGATTTTTGGTATGAAAGTATACTTTTGGAAAGTGGAAATCAATAATTGAGATTAGTAGATTGATATAGTGTATTGTGGTGTCATATGTAATCCCCCTTATTTTCTTATATTAATTGTGTGCATCAAATCAATTGGATTATATGGAAACTAGTGAAATTCAAAATGATATAAATAAAAATGGCATAATTAAAACTGTTCATATTAAAACCACTAAAAAAATATTTTATTAAGAGAACCCTTATCAATGTATTACTGTATAGATAAGTGATAAAATACATATAGAAAAAGTATTTTTTTAAAATAACAGTGATAATCAATAGTAAGAATACCTTAGTGGTGTTATTTTAGGTTGTTCTTATTGTAAGTCTCTTGGGTTAATACTATACTAATATCTTCTGGAACTATACAAAAGAATTTGACTTAATGCTGGTATAAACTTAATTTAATAAATGATAAATGGCGTAAATTTAAGATGGCGTAAACATGCCCCACACTAAGTGATTTCATATGTAAATAAATTTGGCAAAATAAAGTTAAATTGATTTGACTCACAATATCAAAATTGAGATGAAATATTTTTGAGATGTATAATATAAATTTATAAATGAATTTTAGCTATTTTAACATTTATTTTATTTTTTGTGATTCAAATTCACTAATGTAAAAACCATCATCTCAAATTAAATTTGAGATGACCCTTTTGAGATGGTGTGTCCTATCAAAATTGATTCAGTCTTAAAACAAAGGAAAAATGGTTCTACTTGAAGTTCAATTTAATCAAAAAATTTCCATTAATCCAGGTTCAGATTCTAAAAATAGTCAAACACAAAACAAATTTAAACCCAAATACACAATCCCAAAGCTGAGACAGTAAACAAAAGTAACTGTCAGGAAATCAAGATCTATCAGGGTTGAGTGATCCATCTCATCATTACTAAGGCTATAGACTAAAGATAGACAGACCACTGCCAGATGTGAGACACCTATTTTGGATACGTGCAAAGATCTATCAGCTAATTATAGGATCCCTATTTGGAAGATACCTGAGACATTCAGGGTTAAAAATCATTGGCTGATTGAGAAGCTCACATAATTAAATATGAACCATTTGGGACTACTATGGGGAACGCGCCATTGTCAGGTAGAATACAACAGAGAAAATGCAACATATGTTTCACTGAAAAATGGGACGCAGGACTGCCCATGCGCAGTATGCATTAAAACAAGCACAAGATGGGATACTGCCCAATGAATGTCAACTTAGTTGGTTCAACTGAGTCAAGGAGAAATCTATTCTGAAGAGGGAAAATTAGGCATATGATTTTTCCTCATTCCAAAACCATCATTAAGGTTTGGAATCCAACTCTGGGGGTTGAAGCTAGTAGCCTGGGGATGATAGGCTAGCTAGTAAGAGTTAACTTCAGATAGAAACTAGCCTGGCCACAGCCCACTACACTATAAAAAGCCCTTCTAAGATCACTTGAAAGGCGGACAAATAATAATCACCAACATAACTACTCATCAAATAGTAGTAGTGTCAATTATCTAATAAAAGTGTATTGTTGATACTTCCAGATTCTGCCAAACCACATCTGTCCAAAGCTGCCAGTGCTGTGTCCCTTGACCACAAGACCTCTCCCATTACTTGGCTCCAGCAACAACAGAACCCCACCAGTTGCTGCAATAATCACTACACCAATTGGAAGCACATCTGTCTTCATACAGATTTCCCAATATCAAAATGCATAATACCTTTAATAAAAACAATAACTCTTTTTCATGAACCTGAAATCTTGACACTCAGTATCAGACCCATAATCCTTCAATATTTGAGAAATGAATATGATGAAAGCTTTTCATAAAGCCATAAAAAAACTTCTGAATTTTAGTAATTGAGTTTTTTAAACACTGTCCAGTATGCTTTGCAAAAAATATTGTAAGGCTGAAACCACAAACTGCTCCATAAACAAAGAAATTGTCTCTAACTATAGAACAATTGGATAATTATCACTGATAGCTCCTGAAGGCTATCAGGAAAAAAATTAAGTAATAAATCTAAAAACAAGGATACCACAGTTTTATAATCTTTTGAGATAAATAAATCAACTCAGTCTAAAAAAATTGAAAATCAAGGAATTTATATTGCATTATAATAGATTTGGATCCACTTCCATTTTTTTTAGACTGTGATGATTTTTTTATCTCAACAGGTTATGAAAATTATGTATAAACTACTCCAAAACATCACCTTACTTTCACCAGGATGATATAAGAACTTAGTAGGCAATCTACAGTCTTATAATTACTCTAGAAAACAGAATGGATAACAAGAACAAGGGTATATGACTGCAATATGTCAAGCACATATCACTTTTATCCAGATTCAGAGCTAGCTAAAAGACAGGTTACTCCTGTAAAGTTAGTCCCTTTGGCATTAGATGGAATCATTTTCCCTTGATGATCAAAGAAATCCAATCAAAGTCCTGCCAAACCTTTAAATTATTTGGCAGACTTGGCCAACACTGCTTACAAGAAATTTTTTAGAACGCCCCATAAATCACCCAGCTTCTTCTACTCTGTCATGGGACAAAACACTGGTAAATTTGGATTACTTGCTGGCCTGGTGTCAACCGCTTTTGAAAGCTATAAGTGACAACCAAGCAAAAGTCACCACATTGTCTTATGTGATGTCAAAATTACCAGCTGCAAATTGTTCTCAGGAATACCCTATATTCTGCATCCAATCAGATCTCATCCTATAAATTATTTCAAGAACTTTTAACCCTCCTGATCAAGGGTAAACCTTTTTATCCTTCAGCCAACCAGGAGGCTCCCCTGCTCCTGGTGGCCCTGTTGTTGAGAATCCTGACTCTTAAAGGGCAAGCAGGCTCTTTTTGGTCCCTGCTTGTATATTCTTATCAATAAAGACTTTGAACTTTAAAAGAATTTTTATTTTGTTGCCCCAGACTTCATGCTTTTGGGTCCTACATCTAGAAAAGTGTTGGTAAAAATCATAGTTTTTTCTTGCCTTCTTTCCCCTCTCCTGACCACCGGCAGCTTCTTCTGTCTACCTAAAGTTAATGTTAGTGTACATTAACATTAATTAACTGTTTTTTGCTTTTGAGAGCAAACTAAAACTCAAGTTTTAAGTTATTGAATTATATAAATACTTAGTTTAATCTTGAAAATATCTTGTTTTTGCTTCAAGTCAACTTCAAAACCAAAAAAACTTAACACTAAAGTCCTCCCCAATGGCCTTCAAGCTTTCCTATGTGATTTTAACACCTACTGAAGCCAAAAATTGATGTGATTGCCCCTGAACCATTGCTTTATACCAGTCAACCCCCATTATTCTGCACCAAAGCTCTCCAAATTTCTTGGAGATTTAAAAATGTTGCTCCCTTCTATTAAATTTACATTATTCACTATGGCCCCTGCCTTGCTTCTTATCTGGCCCACCTCATTCAAACTCTGAGTGTGTATTTCTTCCTCTGCCCACCTGGTGGGAGAAAACTCCTCCTAGCTCCTGTATCTTCTCAATGGACTTCCTTGTAGGGCCAGCAACCTGCTCTCTACTAGGGCAAACCTTTTCAAGAGTCTCACTTGCAACAATGTGGAGTTTTCTCTACCTGTTTCTGTTCCTATGAATCATCATGGTGAGGAGACCCTGATGTCAGTCCCCTTGAGGATGGAATAGTTACCTCTCCACCAGGAACTTCCTGCACTCTCAGAGTATGCTCCTAAGTGTACCCCTGGTTACTTACTGGCATGTTGTTGATGGGCCTGAATGCTTACTTTCCTCAATTGTCCCCTGCCTTATCCCTTTGGACACCCGTTTGAGCGGCTATCCCAGTCCTGCACTGGATGGCATCCTGTTGGGTTTCTCCCCCAGGATGAGAGCTGAGCTTAGTAAGTTTAGCTTCCCTCTCTCACAGCTCTTTATTAAAACTTAAGTATGGGTATAGACCAGAAATAGCCACTCATAAAAAACAGCCACACATCACCATCCCTTAAGGAGAGCCCCACAGAGGCACAAAATCCTTTACTAAAAACTATTAGGCTTAAGAAAAATTGACAGCCACAAAAAGAACAGCACAAAAAATTTAAATCTAAGAAAACCCACTTGCCCTTGTGTGATGATCCACATGGAGGCAGTTTTGCATGTGAGGGCTGATTTGATCACAATAAAGACTCTATTCTTGAAGTTAGAGAATGATAGTGGCTTAGGACAGTTAAATGCCTAGTAGGTAACTGGTGGCTAAAAGAGGTATATAATGTCCCAGTCTAGTAGGTAACTTTTGAGAGAGGGGGGCTAAACTAACTAAGTTTGGTTCCCATCCTGATGAGACAAATCACCAAGATACCACCCAGTGAAGCACTAGGACAGCCGCTCTAAGGGGGGACCAAAGAGATGACACAGGGAAAAATTGAGGAAAGTACACATTCATTCCAATCAATGTTAGCCCAGTGAGCAACCAAGGCGTACAAGTGGGGATAAGAGTTGGCACAGGCGCTAAGAGGGGCACTGAGTTAATGCTCTCCAGATGAAGGGAAGAAGACACAGGTACCTCCTCAGCCAGGGGAGCAAGCAAGGTGCAATTGGAGGAGTGAAAGTCCAAGTTTTTGCAGGTCAGACTCTTGACTAGAGCCTCTTCAGAGATGAGAAGACCACTAGGGAGATAAAAGAGGCTAGAGAGGTTATCATCCACCAGGCAAGCCAAAGAGGAGATGCAGGACCAAAGATTGGGGGAAGTAGTCCAAAGAAGCAACAAGAAGGGGGCCAAGGAAAACACCACAAAATTAAGGATAGGGAGTATCATTATTGTGACCACCAGAAAATTTGGAGCCCTGTGGTAACATTTCTGGCCCTTTTATTTTAAAATTTGGCTGAATTTGAGGAGCTGTAGGCAGAGCTAGAGCAAGAAACGTCAAACAGCTTTGGTGGCCTTGTAGTTGGCCTCAGATAGCTTTAACAGTATCAAATTTGAGAGCAAAGTTTAAATCAAGCAATAACAAGGAAAATTCAATATAATAATAGGTAATTATATCAATTATTAACCTGAAATTTGGGTTCAAAGTGTAGTTTTGAAAGCGTAAGTGTTTAAGATAACAGCTATAATCTGACACTTCTTCTAGTAGTTTCAAGGAAGCTGCTGGGTTCAAACAAGACCAAAGAAAGGCAATAAGCGTTAGGAAAATGACTAACACTTTTAAAGTTTACAAGGGAACTCAAATAACAGCTTGAGTTTAATAAAATTATAAAAAGTGCAACAACAGGATCCAAACTTTAATTTAACAAGAGAATCAACAAGCAGGGGACTGAAAGTCCCCTTTCTAAGTCAAAAGGGGGAGTGTTGCAAATTGTGAGTCACATGGCCACCTGACCTGAATCCAATTAGCAAGGGGGGAAATTTTGCTGGCCCAAGCCAGGGGGGCTGGAGGGTTTCATAATAATTTCTGAGCTAACATCTGATTGGCTGGTGTTGGTTTTAGACATTTGTGAATGATTTGGCTTTATGGACGTCAATGTGGCATCACTTGATTGACTACTTATAATTGTTTCCAAAAGCGGGCAACATCAAGCCAATAAGTAGTCCAAATTAACCAGTGTTTCTTCCCAGGGGAGAGCAACAAAAGCCAGATGATCTGAAGGGTAAGCTAATACAAATCTTTTGTCTACAGTGTGCGCTAAACCCCTAAAGAATTAAGCAGCTTGGCTGGCATTGGGTTACTTTTCTTAGTGCAATGTGGAAAAATAATGCAATTCAAAGCCAAAGGGGGCAGTGAATTTACATAATTGGTAGATACTAGAGCTGAAGGACAATACAGTCTAGCAGGTAACCTTGGCTACTAGAATGTTGATTGAGAGGTTTGAATCCAGCAGGTAACATTGGCTGCTGAGGGTTGGTCAGGTGTCTCTTCTCAGTGGGTAACAGGTGACTAATGGAGCTGGAAGGACATAGGATGCAGTAGGTAACAAAGAGCTACCAGGAAGGGATGAGCTGAGGTAGCTCAAAAGGATCTCTTGTTCACTTTCAGGAGATCTGTAAGTGGGGCCCTTACTTAACAGACTGGTAATGGGTCCTTGTTCATGTTTTTCTTGAGGCTTTGGGGAAGTCCTGAAGCTATCATTGGGGGCATAGATATTGTCATGGCCCATACCAGAATCTGGCTTGACTCCCGCAGGGGAGGCAGGCTGGGCCTGGAAGGCCAAGTACACAATAGGCACAATCCTGTCCAGATAGTTGACTGAAGTAGCTAGGGATTGCCTATTCCCAGTATGGGGCACAACCTGGTTAGCCAGCCCCAATACTGTGATATAGACAAAACCCAACTTACTAAAGTCCTGGGTAGGAGGCACAGTTGGTAAGGGAGGAGTAGGAGGGATCTCTAGCATGAAGGGCAAAATGATCACTCTTGGTGGCCAGGAGGAGCAAATATGTGAGGTTGTAAAGTGTAGTGAAGTTGTAAATATATGCAAACAGGATAGTTATATTGGTGCAAAAGTAGATAGATTTTGCAAGAAAATAAGGAATCCTGAGCATAAAGATGTTTAACTTTAAGATGTCAACAAAGAAAGGGGATGTCAGTGTTCCCAGCTATATCCTGCTAGGAAACTGCAATTTGGCTTACTGGCAACTTCTTATTAGTTTTCAATGAATTATTCTCAAGCTGGATTCCATTGGTGACTCCTGATTTGTCAGTTAGATGGATCCTTTCATTATTTTTGCCCTGGGGAAGCTGACAGGGGAATTTTGGGCCATTTGGCAACCCAAGTCCCCAATTCTGGGTTTCAGAGGGTGTGGGCCAATTAAAATCTTTTCCACTTGGCTTTGGGAGGGTTTTCAATTTTCCCCAGGCTTGGCATTGACCAGAGTTCAATTCTCCACTTATAATTAAAGTTTTCTTTGGGTTAATCTGTGTGATCAACAACACAATTGTTTGGTCATGCAATTGCTCCATCACAGGCGTTGAACCTATGCAACATAGGGTTTTGTCTGGCCCATTCCTGGCCCTGACATCATCTCCCACCATAGTCAAGCTTGCAGAGCATGACTCTTTATCCCAAGACTTATATTCCTTCAGCAGGGTAGTGGCGTTCTCAAGGTTGGATTCTGGTTCCTAAATATTCTCTTTGTTGGGGTACACTTTCCATTTGATCTGGAAATGGGGTTTCTGGTATTGGAGTTTGTGTCCCAGGATGGCTTCAACCTTGTGTTTCATGAAGATTCCTACTTTGATGAGTGGAGGAGCTGTTTTCACTATCTGGTGCAGGAGAGAAGATCCTTTCTTCTTTGATAACAGGGAGCGGTGGAATACACTGTGAATCTTCCATCCAGGGGGCAGTTCTAGTTGTTAGGCTACGGTACAAATGCGTTGTAAGACCTTGTAAGAGCCTGTTTGTCAGGGGCTCAAGCTAGCGCAAGGGGTGGTGGTCTTGATGTTCTTTGCGCTGAAGTACACAAGGTCTCCTACTTTGATTGGGGGCCAGGGCTTTGTTTCTTATCAGCAAAGTCCTTGTATACTTGTACAGCTCTTCTCAGGTTCTGGGCACATTCTTCTGGGCACACATGGATGTTGCTGACCTAGTCTTGTCCTTCTGGGTTATTGGCTTCCTCTGTGGGGGGCATCCCATGTGGGTTTAAATCCATAGTTGGCTTTGAAAGGGGACATACCAGTAGAGATGTGGTCTTGGTTATTGTACGCAAACTGAGCCATTGGTAGGTGGGTTACCCAATTGTTCTGTTCCAAGCTAACATAGCATTGTAAGTACTGTTCAAGGACCTGGTTTACTCTCTTGATCTGCCTGTTGCTCTGGGGGTGATATGCAGTAGACAATGATCTTTTTATTCCCAAGTTCTTTAGGATTTGGGCCCAAAACTTGGAGGTGAATTGTGGGCCTCTGTCTGAGACCACTTCTTGTAGGAGTCTGTGGTTCATGAATACTTGGTTCCAGAATAGAGTGGCAGTTTCCTTTGTTGTTACTTTGGTTGTTGTTGAAATGAAGAGAGCCATCTTGGTGAAACAATTGACAATTACAAGGATGGTGTTGAATCCTTTTGAATTGGGTAGCTTCACAATGTAGTCCATGAAAACTGACTTCCAAGGGCCTTCTGCAATCTGAAGAGGTTGTAGTAATCCTTCTAGCTTTCCTTGCTTAGTCTTGGTACGTCCACATGTCTCGCAACCACTGAGGTATCCTTCAATTTATGGCTTCATCCTGGGCCAAATGTAGGCTCTCTGGACTTCTTTGAGTGTCTTTGTACGCCCAGGGTATCCTGACATGGGAGAGTTGTGGTATTCCTTCAGTATCTCTAAGCGCAGTGGACCCTCTGGTAGGTGTGTCTGTGTATCTGCAGGGTGTTTCCATGTAGGGTGTAACCAGTTTGATAGTATTGACTATTGATATCTTTCTTTAAGTCTTCCATGATGGAGATCAGTGCTGGTCTACAATCTGAGCTAGTTGGATTTCTTCTCTTCTACTGGCTAGTCCCAGGAATAGGAGCATTGGCTCAATCATGTTTGGGGACAGCAAGGATTTAGTGTTGAATTCCTCAATCTCTTTGGTGCTAGGGAAAAGATCTGCTCTTAGGCTTAGGGCATCAGGTACAATGTTAATCTTGCCAGGCTTGTAGCTGATTGATAAGTTGTAATCTGCTAGGAATAGGGCCCATCTAGCTTGTTGCTGATTCAGTTGTTGCAGTTTGAAGAAGTATGTCAGGTTCTTGTGATTGGTCATGATTCCAACTGGGTGGTTGGTGTCACACAAGTATCTTCTCTAATTTTTCAAGGATTGGATGATGGCAAGCATTTTTTTATTGTAGATGGGGTAGTTCAACTCAGGTGGAGGGAACTTCCTTAAGTAGTAAGCCACAGGGTGCAGCTTACTATCATTCCCCTCCTGAAGCAACACCCCCAATGTAAAGTCAGAGGCGTCTGTTTCCACAATGAAGGGCTTATCATAAACTGGCATTGCCAAGACAGGGGCAGAAACAAAGGCATTCTTTAGCAACTCAAAGGCAGATCTTGCGGCATCATCCCACACAAAGGGGTGTTTCCCAGAGGTAAGCAGGTCAAGGGCAAGCAGATTGAGGAAAATTTTGGACAAATTCCTGGCAAAATTTTTCCAGGCCCAGGAAACTTCTGCCCTCCTAGCGGTTCTCAGGTTCAGGCCATGACATCACGGTCTCTATTTTGTTAGATGGCATTGCAAAACCTCCTTTCAGTACATTGTAGCCAAAGAACTCAACTTCCTCTTGGAAGAACTCACATTTTTGGAGTTTAACAAAGAGTTTGTGTTTCTTGAAGTGTTGTAGGGCAGCTTGAAGGTGTTCAACATATTCTTCAGGGGTGCAACTGTAGATGAGGATGTCTTTAAGTAGGCTACATAACACTGATCCTTGAGTCCTCCCAATACCAAGTCCACCATAGTTTGAAAGGTGCTGGGCGTTTTGCACAACCCAAATGGCATAAACAAGTATTTTTATAGGGCTTGTCTAGTCTTAAAGGTGGTCTTTCATTTGTTGCTAGGCCTGATCCGGATCTGGTTAAAGGCATCCCTTAAATCAACCTTTGAGAATATGTTGGCTCCTGAAAGCTGGTCTGAGAGGTCTTCAGCATTGGGTACAGGGTATCTGTTTTTCACTGTGATGCTGTTTAGGTCCTGGTAATTGACACAAGGACGTAGGTTGCTGCCCTTCTTTTTAACAAACAGTAAAGGGGACAAACAAGGATATTTGGAGATTTGTATATATCCCTTCTTCAACATCTTTTCCAAGTACTCTCTTAAAAGACTTGTTCCTTCATGTTAAAACTATAGACAGGTCCATGCTTAGGTTGGGTTTTGGGGAGGAGGTCAATGGTATGGTCAAACTGACTGTGTTTAGGCAAGGCGGTGGCTTCTTCCTCTGAGAAGACAGACTCCCAAGGCTTCAAACATTTTGGGATCTCAGCCTTACAGGATTTCATGGTGATGTTGTTTAACTCAGGGGTCTTCTGGGGGGTTCAGGCAGGGAACCTCTAAGGTTTTGCTCTCATGAGTGACAGTCACTTGATGGTTCTTATAGTCCAAGTTTAATTGGTGGTTAAACCACCATTCAAAACCTATCACTACAGGTTTGGGAAGCTTCTTCATGACGTTGAATCTGGTGGGCAGAAGTTTCTCATTTAAATTCAGGGAGACAAACTCTTTGCATTTGTGGGATAGGTTTGTTGTCTTGTTGCCCAAGGTTACCAGTCAGGAGTTTCCTTGGATTGGTACACCCATTTTCTCAGCTAGGCTATGTTCCATGTAGTTGAGGGTTGCCCCCCTGTCTAGAGGGCTACAGTTTTCATCTCATGGTTGTGATAGCATAAGGTAGTGACAATGATAGGATAAGATTGGCAAGTGTTGTTTATTGCTGATATAGTGGCTCCTTGGGTTCCGTTGGAGCAGCTAGTACAATCCTTGGATAAATGGCCACTCTGGTGGCAATAGAAACATAGCCCACTTCTGATGTAGCATTGGTACTCTTTGGGGGCCGTGTTCAAACAGGGTCTACTTGCACCAGGGGTTTGGTTGTTCCAGGGTTGACCAGTGTGGTATCCTTGTATTTGGCTGAAGTCCATGCCTCAGACAATAGCCAGGAGCTTGTCTTTGGGGAGGTTGCATTGGTGGTATCTCATTAGGCTGGTATGGTGTGGGTTCAAACTGTTTCTGAAATGCAGGCCTGATATGCTGTCAGAAGTCTTGGCTGCCTCTGCCAGGTGTAGGAATTGTTGTATGTAGGTCTCCAGGTTGTCTCTTCCTTGGGTCAGGCGGATGAGCCCTATGTAGGCTTGGATCTTGGCCCCAGCGGGGGTGGTTGCTGAATTCATTCTCTTCAGGAATTGGTTGTAGGAGAATATGAGGTCTGGATCCTCCTCTAGGTTGGTCAAGAAAGTTTCTCTGGCATCATCCTTCAGTTGGGCAGCCACCATCATAACCTTCTGAGTGTTGTCTCTGAAGCTCTTGGGGTGGGCACAGAACAAGGTGTTTATCATGATCATTCCTTTTCTGAAGCCAGCCAAGTCCATTTTTGGCAGGTCAGTAAAGGTTGTGGGAGCAGCAGTATTCTGGTTCAAGGTGAAGATGGTCACAGTCTGGACTTGGGACAGCTTGGTGACAATTTCTTATTGGCTTTTGTTCTTTTCTGGTTTCTTGGTCATATGTTGTCTTATGTATTAAGCTGAGGTCAAAAATGAAAGCATACAAGATGCCCCTATAATCAAAGAAGAATAGGGGCCCGGGATTACTAGTTTTTATATGGTTGGCATACTGCCATGGCCCATACCAGAATCCGGCTGGACTCCTGCAGGGGGAGGCAGGCCGGTCCTGGAAGACCAAGTACACAATAGGCGCAATCCTGGCCAGATAGTTGACTGCAGTAGCTAGGGATTGCCAATTTCCAGTATGGGAAACAACCTGGTTGGCCAGCCCCAATACTGTGATATAGACAAAACCCAACTTACTAAAGTCCTGGGTAGGAGGCACAGTTGGTAAGGGAGGAGTAGGAGGGATCTCCAGCATGGAGGGCAAAATGATCACTCTTGGTGGCCAGGAGGAGCAAATATGTGAGGTTTTAAAGTTAGTGAAGTTGCAAATATATTCAAACAGGATAGTTATATTGGTGAAAAAGTAGATAGATCTTGCAAGAAAATAAGGAATCCTGAGCATAAAGATGTTTAATTTTAAGATGTCAACAAAGAAAGGGGATGCCAGTGTTCCCAGCTATATCCTGCTGGGAAACTGCAATTGGGCTTACTGGCAACTTCTTATTAGTTGCCAATGGATCATTCTCAAGCTGGGTTCCATTGGTGACTCATGGTTTGTCAGTTAGATGGATCCTTTCATTATTTTTGCCCTGGGGAATCTGGCAGGGGAATTTTGGGCCATTTGGCAGCCCAAGTCCCCAATTCTGGGTTTCAGAGGGTGTGGGCCAATTAAAATCTTTTCCACTTGGCTTTGGGAGGGTTTTCAATTTTCCCCAGGCTTGGCATTGACCAGAGTTCAATTCTCCACTTATAATTAAAGTTTTCTTTGGGTTAATCTGTGTGATCAACAACACAATTGTTTGGTCATGCAATTGCTCCATCACAGGCGTTGACCCTATGCAACATGGGGTTTTGTCTGGCCCATTCTGGATCCTGACAGATATGCCTAGGTACGTTATCAAGGTAGCTGCTTGGGGAAGCAGCTGAAGAACTTGGTAATGAATGAGTATCTGGGAAGAAAATTTGGTTACTTTGCAACTGAAAGCTCAGAACTAACCACTTGAGTGAGTAAAAGCAACTGCACTGACATGAGAATTGTCTGTGATTGATGGCCTATAGTGGTGGTCACTTATGGGGGGCAGTCAAATGCTAACTAACTTGTGGAGACTTATTGCCTGAGTCTGAGGTGTTATTAATGGGGACTGTAGAGAAGGACAGAACCTTGGTGGTTCATAGAGAAGGATAAAACCTTGATGATTAATAGAGAAGGATGAAATTTTTTTGGTTCATAAAGCAGGACTGGAAGATCATGAAGCAGGACTAGTTGAAGGACTGGAAGATCATAGAGCAGGACTAGCATAATGGCAGTAAGATCATATAGAAGGACTGGCAGAAGGAATGAAAGATGACTGAGAAGTACTAGCAGAGGTAGAAGAAGGAGCAGAAGAAACGGGCTTGGACAGTTGAAGATAAGATTGGATAGAAGGAAATAATTAAAAAGATAAGAGAAAAAAGGGACAGTTAGCCAAAATAAACTGTGAATTTTTAAAGAGTTGATTAAGTGAGAAGGAGCCAGAGCAGATAGAAACAGAACAGGGAAACTGTGAGGGTGAATTCTGGAGTTTTGCTGAAACACTGAAAAGGAGCAAGAAGCAAGCAGCAGGCAGGTTCAAATGGTAAAAAAGGGAAGAAAATGTTGTGAAATATGAAGAAATGTTGAAGAAATTAAGGTTTAAAAACCCCTTAAGTAAAACATAGTTGAAAGCGCTTGATTTTGCCTGGGAAAACATGCAGGGAATTACGGCAAAATTGTTCAAAACTTGGAGCAAGTATTTATCCGGAGCAAGACAATGCTGGGTTTGAACCAGGGTCAAGAGAGAGTCATTTGGGTAAACCTTTTGGGAAAACAGTTCAATATAGACGTTTGATTGGCTGCAGGTCAAAGCTTGTCTGATCACTATTTTAAGGGCTTTAACTGAAGAGTTTAAGCCTAAAAAATGAGGAAATAAACAGAGAAAATCAGGGTTTTAATTGACCTAAGTAAGTAAAAAAGTTTAATATATGATAGAGCAGAGAAAACTGGATAGTTTAAGCCCAGAAACCAAATTTATGAGAAGGAGAAAGGACTGAAACAAGGAGCTATAAAAGGGAGAGCAGTCTGAGGCATTTTAAGGATTGGAAACAGTGGATTACAAAATACTGCAAAGAGCAGAACAAAGAGCTGAGGACAAGGATAAAGGAGCAGGAGCCCAAGATGAAGAAGCTGGGACTTAAGATAAGGAGCTAAAGCCAAGCAAGGATCAGGATTAAAGAGCAGGAGTCTAAGACTAAGGTACAGGAGTCTAAGACCAAGTACAAGGAGTCCAAGAAATTGTTGGGGGACTCCAAGTATTGGTAAACCCCTATTGTTTCCTATACCCCCGGGCCATATACCAGAAGGTTTCTAAGGGGATCTTCCTTTTGAAGCAAATAAAAGCCCATTTCAACCCCTGCCCATATTTCTGAGTAGTACAATTAGTCCCTATGAGTGAATTTCCCAACATCTTCTATCCTAGCCAAGGGGAGGAGGATACCTACCACCAAAGCTGTTGAAGGTTTGCTATTAGTAAAAATTCCCAGAAAGAATGGGAAATGTTGACTAGAGATATTGAGATGACAGATAGAGGGAGGGAATTCATTGGGTTTGAGTTCACAAGACTCTTGAAAGATTGGTATAAGCCTCCAGAGGGGCTAGCCCCAGCTGAAGTTCAAATACATGGAGGGGATGCTTGCTTAGTAATAGGAAAAGTATTGAAATAATTTTCTGTAATGCATGTCACAGTAGATTCCATAATGCCAGAAATAATTTGCTCAAGCCAGAAAGCGCGGAAAGCCATTTACCAAATTAACTGATTTGACAGATTTAAATCAAACAGTTGATCAAAAATGGGTTACTGCTGCTCCAGTTCGCCATTTGGATTTGATTCCCCCTTGCAAACTGACGCTGATAAATCAACGTAATCTTAGAGTCACTTGATACAACCTTATTTATCAGCACGGTTGTCAGAAGTTGGTCACACAAAGGTTCTTTGCAAACTGGACTAGTTATTCACTTGATGATGCAGAAGGAATTGGAACCAAGGATCTGGGTGGTATTGCTTAGTTAAATTTTGATATATTAGGAAAATTTTGACTGTTCAACTCTTAAGAGTTGAGTCCTCCCTAAAATTTTTACTCAAATAAAATCAATATTCTCCTGGTCTAACTTTAATTTATCATGCATCCTGTAGTTGGCCTGCTGCGCTACATCCCTTATAATTTGATTCTCAGTTGAATTATTACCAGAAGATGGGGTCCCACTGTCGGCACTTTGCCATCATCTCCTTCCAATGTTAATCCAATGCAATCAAACCTTGGAGTTTTCCCTACCGTATCTGAAGCCAAGACACTTGCTCCATCTCAATATCCTGAATTCTATGCTGAAGACACCTTGATTCTCTCCCAGGCGCTTTATCTTAGACTTTTTTAGTTAGGATTAATCATTTTGCTTAATCCTAGTGTGTCTTTTGGAAATTTTACCAAACAGTATTTGAAGCTTTGTTGGTAGTTAATTATCAACTCCATGTAGATTTGGGTGGTGATTCCCCACCACATGGAGACTGCTTCCTACTATCCGACCATTTCCATCACAATGCAAGCCCGGTATAAGCTCCAAAATAGCCACATGACCCTACTAGGGAATGACAACTCCTTCCAGCCGGTCCCTGGCTTTGACCCAGGACACAAAATGGGGACTGGTGATCAGGAACCCCACACCTTGGCATCTCAGTCAGAGTCCTTGTTAAAAACCATAAGAAACTAGACCCAGAGGACCAGGAAGAGTTGTCAAACACTGACCAGAACACTTTACATACCTTGTGGAAAACTGTAGCGCTAAGGAAACAGTCATCAAGAAATACCACAGGTCCTATCTCCGCCTAAACAAAGGGGATTGCTCCACCACCTTAGTACCTGCTGCCAGTTAGTGACAGGATTGTCAGGCAACCACCATCAAGAAAAGACCTTACCCTGATGTCCCTGCCACAGCAGACTACTTCTTAAGCAAGGAGTATGTTGAGGGAGCAGATTTAAACCCTCAAAGCTTCCATTTTAATTTTTCATCCTCCCCTTTGCAAAAACAATAGTTCAGTTACATGTCAACCTGCCACACTATCTCTCCCACTCATACATGATCTATAAATGCTACTAGCACCAAGTCACATAACTTTAGCTTGCAAGCCAAACCTATTATTCGATAAAAACATTCTTCTCGCTTCCCTCTTTAGATTGCCTCATTCTCAATAGCATTAAAAACAAAAGGCATGTTTACACTGTAAAGGCTAGGTCTGATTCCCAGATAATAAACAGGCCTCTACTTACTTTATCGTGACTAGTTTGTAAACAAGCGGTGACTTGATGAAGGTAACCTCGAGTATGCTGCTTCAGGCTCAAGATTGAATTTCGGTGCCCTATGATATATCCATGATTTAAAGATACACGCTGGAATGGCATCCCATGCAGTAAGATCTAGTACGAACCTAACGGCTTAAATCATAAATAGATCTGAAAGATTTTTTTGTATTCAGGTACAGCCTACAAGTAGAAACGAATCTCAAACCCACCTACAGGCGAGAAAGCCAAGTACGCGAATTAAACTATGAGTGGCACTGAGAATGAATAGCTTTATATGCGTTTTAGGTTGTGGTCGAGCATGTTAACATAGATTTAAGAAGCTATCATTTGTAAAAGGTTGTATTTTCCATCACATGCTTAAGAAAGCGAATTGGATCTTGAAAGCGTTGAACTTCTTAGTAAAGTGCACTTTTGATATAGTACTTTTCAAAGCTATGGCGCTAAGCAAAAAACTTAGCTGTAAGTGGAAACAACTGAGATCTGAACGAAATCAACTCAGGTGTAAACGAAATTAAAACTAACTAATTCATAGTGCTTAACGATATATTTGGGCCCACTTCTATTTCGTTTATATCTGAGTTGTTTTTGTTTAAATCTCAGTTGTTTTGCTTACAGATGAGTTGATTTCTCTTAGCGCCATAGCTTTGAAAAGTACTGTATAAAGGTAGAAACGGGACTGAGTTTAGAATTTAGGGTGTCGCAAAAGTGGCAAGTAAAGTACGATAAAACTTTAGAGACTAAACAAACCATCTATATCAAAGAAACCCTCAGCTAAGAGTACGAGAAAAATTCATGAGCAGATTAAACTAAAGTATTTTGGCTTTGATTAAGTGATGTCACATTTGAAAAGAGTTAATTAAAGCCTCAAAAAGGGCTGAACTATTAGGTGAAATTAAAAGTAATTCTTAGATTTATAAAGTGGGGATAAGAGTTACAAGGTGAAGCCAAAATACTAAGAATCAAAGGTCTTGAATTGATTTGAGGGTTTCCTCCAATTCAGCCTTTGCTGCCTTAACTTCTTCCACAAGAGCTTCATGTTTCTCTTCAGCTTCATCTCTATTCTTCTCAGACACCTCAACTTCCTTTTCGAGAGATTCGTATTTGGTTTCGACCTCTTCTAGCCTTGAAATAATAAGAAGAAGGTTAAAATTCAGCTTACTTTTTGGTGGCTTCTTCGAGTTTAGCTTGAGCAGCAGTGAGCTCAGCTGTGACAGATGCAAGTTTGCGACTTAAAGCATCACTCTGTGTCTTATTCTGATCTGCCTCCTCTTTGTTTGCTTTGGAAGCTTGAATATCACCATGATTACTTTCGATCTTTTCATCTAATTCATTTACTTCAGCAGTCAAACTTGCAATCTCATTTTTCCTGTTCGGTTTGAATTTTTTCAGCTTCGGCGAGATTGGCTTCAGCCTTTTCTGCTCGAGCGTTTGCAACCTCCACTTGTTTTTTCAAGCTGTTGAGTTTCTATTAAATATTTAGGATTACTATTAGGATTAAAGTACCTCTCGTAATTGCTCCATATTAATATTCCAAGGTAAAAGAAGCTCTGTTTTAGCAGGTGTGGAAAATACTTGTTGATAAAAGGCTATGCTAATGAGGTCATGTAGTTGAGCTGGTGACTAATTATAACCCCAACGTGTAGCAACTTGATAGAGCCAAGCTCCACGCCACATTACATGAACTTGTCACCACTGATCCTTATTGCTGGGACCAAACTACAAGCTCTGTTCCTAATTCGGACTGGTTTCATCCAATCAAGTAAACTAGATCTGCGTTTAAAAGCTCAATAAAGCAACCTTTTACCGCTTTGTACTTTAAAGCGAAACAAAATAACTAAAATCAAGATAACAAAGAGCACTCATCCAAAGAAAAAATGGCAAAAGAAATAATTATCAACCAAACTATATATTTTTACTTTGCATAAAAAGTATCCAATAGTCTTAATTTCAATCCTGAGTTTTCAAGCTTAGGCTTATTTTTGTGATTTATAGGTCAACAAGCCTCATAGCTCCAAAGTTGAACAACACATGTTCAAATAGACAACTTATAGTTTTATATAATATTTATAAAATATTTATAACATAACAAATTTTACGAGATCTTTGGCTAAGTTCAAATCCACATATTCTTACTTGCTTCCCAGCAGCTAGGGCTGTGGCGTACCACCCCTGGACAAAAATCGTCTTTTTTCTGGCATTCCAGAAGTGCGGATTTTAAAGCTTATCAAAATAGAAAATATATTACCTTCCACATTTCTGGAAATTCTGGACAGGAACCGGGTTTTGTCCGGGGTGGTACGCCGTAGCCCTACTAGCAACTTATCTTCTGGAGATGCATTATTACAGTAGTTTTAAAATCTATGGCGACAAACGAAATGAATTCAGATTTAAGTGAAATTGAAATGAGCCCAAATTTATTGTAAATCAATATAAATTCATTTTTTTAATCTTGTTTAAATCTGAGTTCATTTCGTTTAAATCTGGATTGTTTTTGCTTGTCACCATAGCTTTTAAAACTACTGTAAACCTTCAAAGTCAAAAAACTTATTCCCAGAAAGGATCACAAAGACTTTCAAGGGTGTTGAGGGCTCAACCTTGTCATGATGTTGGTCAGCACAATATCAGACACCAGAATTTTAGGGCAGGATGATATCCTGATAATTAATTTCATACAATACTGTAGATTCAGAACCCAATGGCACAATTGTGGATTGTCAAATCCTTCATCCAAATTTCAAATTGCATTTATGGGCTGGCCTTTTTTAATTAACATTGAGTATATACTTCTGGGAAGTATATAAAAAAATAAAGGAGAAATAATGAAGAGAATGATACTTTATTGATATGAACGTTGAGAATGTCAGGGACCCACTTGAGAGGAAAAATACTTCCTATCTTGTGGGCAAGGGTCCCCAAATTAAGTCCTTCTACAACAGAACCTATCAGTACTGTCACTATTGCAAGGTGTCTGAACTGCCCTAGGAAGACAAATTTCCACATCAGGGAGCTGAACCTATCCAAGAGATAATAGCCTACCAAGTAGACCAGAAGGTAAAAGGACATGTTGAGTCAAATCAGAGAAATGTCGGCTTCTGGAGGAGTATGCAAAGAGCAGCTGTAATAGAACTTTTGTTCTCAATGGCCCGATGGGTATTTGAACCAACTGTTGGCTAAGGACTCTTCCTTGTGGGAATCATCAGGCAAGGAGTTGCGCCAGTCTGTGATTTGTGTGGGACCTTTCAAGGGCAAGGTCAACCAGGGTAAGAGGGTTAAGAACCAGAACAGGAAGATATTCATATTCATGGTGCTAAGTGAAAATCAGGAAAAAGACTAGTTCTTATGAACAGAAATATTATTATAAGAGATTGATATTTATTGCTAGAAGAAATGGAATAATGGAATCAAGCTCTCTTGAATACTGATATTACAGTATCAAACATTCAAGAGGCCTTTTAAACATAAAAGAGGAGTGGAAACCTAGGTTTCATAGGGTTTTAGGAGTTGAAGAGCTTCTGGACTGAAATAATCAAAGGTGGTAACCAACAATATCTGGGAGTAACTTGTTGCAAAGGAGCCAAAACCATGGTTAATGGAGCCATAAATCAAGCAAACAGTGGTTATAACAGCAAATTAATAAACAAGAGGTACCCAGAAGTGGTTTACTAAGCCATAGCTTTAGTTTCAAAAGCAGAAGCAACTGCAGTTGCAGTTAATCAGGTGCTTGACAGTGAGTAGTGAATCCTCTGATCCCTAAAATCATTTTAAATGTCAACATGTAATCCAATTAAATAGAGGGAATATAATAAGGGAATATAACTTTGAATTCATGCTTAACCTTAACATCAATGTCTGTTTTAGGGTTCCAGGTTTGATCCTTGTGCTGGTCACCAAGGACACACTTATTGATAACAATTAAATTCTGGCTGTCTGTTTCCAGTGTTATATTATTACCATTACAATTACCATTATTGACTGAATTAAAGTAGTCAGGAATGTGATCCCTGACAGAGGATTATATAGTATCATGGGAAACCACATGCTGTCTATATATATCATGAGGCTTGTCTAGATAATATTTCCTTTGGGACCCAAAAGATTTGATTCCCATATAAGATGGGTGGCTGATAAGAGTGCCACCAACTTAATGATTAATCAGGGAATCATTCAGGGAATTACTTCTCCAAGAGGGAGTATGTGAGAGAGGGGGGCTAAACTAACTAAGTTTGGCTCCCATCCTGGAGGGAGGATCCACCAGGACGCCATCTAGTATAGGACTGGCATGGCCGCTCAAAGGAGTGTCCATAGGGAGGATGCGGCAGACACCCGGGAGAAGTAGGAATCCAAACCCATTAAGATCATTCCGCTAAGCAACCAGGATGCACGCTTAGGAGTGAGCTCTGGGGTGCCCAAGCCTTTCTATGAGACCAGGACAGGCGGGTCCTCAGAGGGAAGAAGCGTGGGGTGGCCCAGACTGAGGGGTGTAGCAGAGACTGTTTTGGTGGTAGAGAGGTCAAGGTCATTGCAGGTCAGGCTCCTCACCACATTCTCACTAGTGGTATATATATCCTGAGCGTGTGCAGGGATATCTTTGAACATATTCAAGAGCTGATTAGGGTTTGAACCAATACGGAGAAAAGAATCAGCAATACGTCCTCAAAGATCTTGAGAGGTAGACAAAATCATCACCAGGGCTGGTGCCAAGGTAAAAGCCACAAACTTGACCAGAGGGACTAACATGTTTAGAGTCTGGAAGTGAAGCCCAGAAAAAATGCAGATAACTCTGTTATTTTAACCCTTAAATTTAGAACAGAAGGCTCAGGAGCAAACAGAAGGACTCTTAAACACCAGAGAAGAATAGGGAACAGCAACTGCTGACCAAATGATTTCAAAAGCGTATATGAAAGCTTTAAAAAGCGTATATGAAGCCCAAGCGCAAGCAAAAGCAAAAAAAGTACAAAATTGAACTTAAAATAGGTAAATATATTAAATTCTATACTAAATTTTAAAAATCAAGTTATTTTCTTCAAAGCAAAAGAGGTAAGCTTTAACCTTGATGTTGACAACACAGTTAGGGACTTCGGGAAGTGGCAGAAGGGCCCAGGAGGCAAGGGGAAGGTAAGGAAAGGAAAACTTATACTAAAAATCTTAGAGAATTGTAGGGCCAGATAGGAGACCCAAAAGAACCAAAATTCTAAGAGAGAAAGATTTAAAACTTTATTTTGAAAAGAATGAGCAAGCAGGGGACCAAAAGTCCCCTGTCTTGCTTTAAGGGACAGGCTTCAAATTTGAAAGGTCACCTGACCCAAGAAATGGGTCTGATTGGCCAGAAGAGAAATTTTGTGAGGGCTTATTCATTGAGTTGGAGGGTTTTGCAATAATTTCTGGCTTCAACTCTGATTGGCTGGCATTACTGGAATGATTTAAATCAGCATTCAATCCAGTTGGATTGGAATTTGATGGTTTAGCAGTAGCACGACCTGGTTGTTTGGACTTAATTAATTTTAAATGTGGTTGAGCCCAAGCCAGAAGATAATCCAAATTAATTAGGGATTCCTCCCAAGTGGGGACAGAGTCCAAAGTGCCATTATTTACCACTTGAGAAGGGTATGCCAACACAAATCTCTTGTCAATTGTGTGGGCTAAATCTTCAAGGGAATTGAGGGGCTTGGCTGGCTTCTGAGCAGATTTTTTTGTGCGGCGTGGGAAGATTGTTCTATCCAGGGCTAAAGGGGGAAGTGACTTTGCAGAGTAATTGTAGACATTGCAACATAACTCCCTGGGGTGCTGAAAGGTAGTGCATTGGGGGTTTTATTGAGAGTGTGTCATGAATAAAATTTCTCCCAAAAGAAGTGATAAGCTCCAACCAGGAGAATCAAACTTGGGATCAGGCTCTGATGGGTTTGGGGATCCTGCGGACCCTCAGGCCGCCCGTGTTTTTACGGCTAGCCAATGGGCGGTCTGGAACAAGTAGCAATTCAAATATGCTTAATAATGGGAGTTTGCAGGCTTTCCTGGCCACAAATTTGCAGAGTGCAGAAGAGTGTCATAGGCTGGTGATTAATCCAGAAAAATCTAGATTGCTAGAAGCGCTGAACCAACATGCTGTCACTCCTGTCATAACTGACAGGCTGTCCAAAAAGGGGATTGCTGCTCAGCATGATGAGTCAAAGTCCAAAGGGAATTCAAATGATTGGCTAGAAGTTTGGCTGCCTGGCCATGTGATCTCCAGCCAGAAAGTGACCCAGAAGCTACTCCAGAAGATGCACAATTAATGGGAGAAAATGTGAGTAGGCTTATAGTTTCTCAAGGTCTCATGATCCAGGATGACAGAAACACCAGTAGCAATGATGAAGCCATGAAGATGCCATCATCAGACTGTCAAATGTAGGTCATTTCATTAGAAGAAATGTCCAACCAGAAGGTTCAGAATGGGCCCAGAACTCTCAGGCAAGAAGAAACTGAGCAACTCAGCTATCAGATGATGGTTTAATCTAAACTTAGCATTTTGAATGATAGTTAAACTCTGTGAAGTCTTGTATAATGGTATTGTCATTCTGAAATAAATAATATTATGGGAATTTGGTTCTACCATTTTATTCCTTATTTAGTCTTGGTTGTCTTCCACTTCACTACTGTTCCACCAGAAAATCCCGGCCTGATGGCCCACTTTCTGAGGAAGTTCTCAAAACCTGGACCGCGTTTATTGTCTGCCCAGAGCACCCTTTGGCCCGCTGCATTTCTCTGACTACCCACTTAAGCTGGAATAAATTTTTTTACCTTGGACAATATCCTCCGCTTTGACTGCCTGGCCCAACAGAGAACTTCACAAACAGTCTATCACAAAGGAGCCTGGTACAAGCACCCAGCCGCCATATTCTGTGAGAAGTACAATTATTTACCTGCCTATCAGACAGATATGAAAGCACCCCCAACACCCAGACCTGACCACCTATCCCCATCCCAGATCCGTCTCCTCCCACAGCCAGTCAATATACAGGCATAGCCTACATTACCTTGGCTGGGTTAGTTGACACCATGGTGCCCTCCACCAGATCTTGGGCCTTGCTAGGCCAATCAGCATCTTATCTCATCAAGTTAGCACCCCTCTTATGGTAGGCTCTCCCCTCCTCCCAACAGAGCAAGTTTGCAGCCAAGGCAAACGGAGCCCCAACTGGGATGCGGTATCCTGACAGAGTGTCAGGGATTCAAGTTTGGCATTGATCTAGTTTTTTGTTGGGAACAGGTAGTTGTGAGTTACGCTGTGCAGTTCTTGCCTTGCATAGGCAGAGTCAATCATGATGCATATGTTTTAAGCCTGTACAAGCATCAATGTAAGGCCTTGCCCAAAATAGAACAAGATTGTAAATAAAAGCGTAAAGAGCTACATAATTTAAATTTTAAAGATATAAAAATGTAGGTACAGTTTGTAATAAAACTTTAAGAGAAACTGCCAAAAGTTTATCATTTGTGGGGTGTGGGGAAAAATTCTGTAAGAACCCCAAAATTATAATGTAAGACAAGATATCCCCTAAATTTTGAGTGGTTACAAGTGGTATATCAATGTTTGGAAAATTGACACAAGAATAATAAGTCATAACTCAATACAGTAGTTTTAAAAGCTATGGCAACAAGTAAAAATACTTCAGATTTAAACAAAAATAACTCAGATGTGAAAAAACTTAAAAATAAACAAATCTATTGTAATTTAATTTAAATTTGCTTATTTTTACCTTTGTTTATACCTAGTTATTTTTATTTAAATATGAAGTATTTTTGCTTTTTGCCATAGCTTTTAAAACTACTGTACAAATTATCCTTAAAATTAAAGAGATTTGTAAGTAAAGCAGCAGTGCACTGTTTCCATTTTCATTGTAATTTAAATTTACTCTAGATCAATAAAAATATCTGCGTTAATTTTTAAAAGAAAAATAAGTAATTCAGATGTTAAAATAATAAAGCTGCATAAATTCTATAAATAAAATGAAGTGATTTTGATAAATATATGGTAATAATTAAAGAAATTTCAACCTGTAAAGTTCAAAGTTTTAATTTTTTGAGACTGTATTTAGAGGATTGAAGTTTTAAAAAAAGTAAAATCAAATTTGAGGTTGACAATTTAAGTAAATTTTAAAGATTGAGTTTTTATAAAAAGAGAAATAGGTAATTTTGAAGCTAAATTATTAAGTTGAGCTTAAAAATGTTTAAAATCAAGAAGTTAGAATCTAAAGCACAGAATGACTTGGAATTTTGGCTTAAGCCTAATCTTCCTTTCTAGGTTTGTTTATATAGAAAAAGTAAGTTGTAAACTGCAACAAAGTAATATAGAAAGAGAAGAGTTTGAACAAACTTCCAACAGAAGCATAGCTTCTGCAACAGTTTTAAAGTTAAGAGATAACCAGGGTGGTTATTAACACTTGTGATGTAAAAGATGTTTGCTTTTGGAATCAAGCAAAAATAAAGCATCAAAATAGAGGTAAGGGATTAAACTTAAAATTACTAGCTTAAAATCCAAATTTAAAATTCCTAAAGGAAAATCAAATTTCAAACTTAAAAGTTGTTAATTAAGTTTGAAGCACAAAAACCAATCTCTTTGATGAGGTAGGTGTTATTGAGTTTGACCTCCATGACGGCCCCTGGCCCTCTTAACCCTGGTTCCAAATTATGCAGATCATGGCTGATAACCCAGATCTTGTCTCCACCTTGGAAGTGTTCTTATTGTAGTGTGATTACTTCCCTCTCAACCCTTTCTTTTTCCTTGTCCTCTTGGTCCTTCCTGGTGCACTGTACGTCAGGATCACTGTTGTCTGGCACTTTCTTGGGAATAGATAATTGTGGTCCTTCAGTAGTGCTAATAATGGCGGATTTATGCCCATAGACAAGTTCATACAGGATTTTGCCTGCATTGCAGTTAAGTTGTGTCCTGCACACCATAAGTGCAGTTGGCAACATGCCATCCCAGACTTTTGGATTGTTGGCAGATAACTTGCTGAGGGCTTCCACAAGGGAATCATTCAGTCTTTTAACTCTTCTGTTTTCTTTTGGGTGATAGGGGCTAGCTATGGTGTCTTTTATTCCGTTTTTTGGCAAGGTAGATATTGGTGTCAATAGCTTTAAGTTTGGTCCCTCCATCCATGATTAGGAGTTCAGGTTTCCCAAACTTAGCTATAATTTCTTTGTCAATAAATTGTCTTACATTGTTTCCTTTGTGTTCTTTTTTAGCTTGTGCTACAGGTCACCTAGTTGAATAGTCAATAGCTGTGATAATGTACTTTTTTCCCTTTCTGTCTCTGGGAATTGGTCCCAAAATGTCCAATGACTCCACTTTAAAAGACTGTGTGATTGACACTGGTATTACTGACTTGGGGGTGCCTTGGAGCAGGTGTACTTTTTACAGACTTTGCATTGCTCCAGTACTTCCTTGATATTGTCTAACATGCTTTGCCACCAGTAGTGTGTCTTGAGATATTAATGCAAGTTCCTGCTATGGGTGTGTCCCAGATCTCTGTTGTATCAAAGGATTGTGTCAATCTTTTGTGTTGACAGGACGTAGAGTACAGTATCACCACTTGGAATTATGCGGTGTAGTGTGTTGTATAAGTTTTTGAACAGGTGTTTGTTCTTGAGGATTTTCTCTTGGATGTCCATTGGTGTGCCAGGTGGGAACCACTCTTGGAGATTCCCCATGATTAACATGGGCCAATTGGGGTCTCCATCAATACATAGGATATGTTTACGGTATAGCCTTAATAGGGCGTCTGCAATAAGCATTTCTTTGCCTGGCTTTTATTTGGTTGTCATGGGGTACCTTTGTATAAGGCTCATCCATTCTGCTTTTCTTCTTGATAGGTGTTGTTGAGTTTTGAAGAATATCAGTGAATTGCAGTTGGTTAGCACTTTGAATATTTGTGTACCTTCCAGGTAACATTTCCACTTCATAAGACAGTGGACAATAGCTACTAGTTCCTTGTCATGTATTGGGTATCTTTGCTCACCTTTGGACAGTTTTCTTGATTCATACACAATAAGAAGGAAGTCCTTTTCTGTGGTTTGAATCCCAAGTAATCCTCCTATTGTATAATTCAAAGCATCTGTCTATAGGCAGTAAATCCCTTATTGATTGGGATATTGTAGGATAAGTACCATGACCATTTGTTCTTTCAATTGGAAGAAGTGTTGTTCTCTTAAAGGGGCTCATGAAAACTTGGATGTCTTGCCAGTGATTGAAGATAGTGATGCAGTCAGAGCTCCCCAGTTGGGAATGAATCTTCTGGCATATAAAATCATTCCCAATAATGTTTGGAGTTCACTCTTGTTATGTGGTGCTGACATGTCTGTGATGGCCTTTGCTGTTGTAAATTTTGCCATTAATGCTATTTTGATATGGCCTTTGAATAATGATATGTGCAAAGATTTGGTTGGATTTTCTTTCAACTTTGAAAATTCCTTGCCTTCCATAAATGAGTTGACATCAATGTCCACCCATTTTGGAATACCATACCAGCACTTGACTGATCCTGGTATGATTTAACTCAATGTGACTCCCTCTGTCACTCTATCTACATATTGATTGATCATTGAACCTTGTCTACTATTTAAGTAGAATCAATTTAATAATAACAACAAGTTTATCCACATTTGTGTTGGCGTTTTTATTCTTTAAGCCTTTTCCTTTCCTTTTTGCCAAAATGAAATCTTCTTGTATTCTAGGAAATTAAGGTACATGTCCTTGATTTTGCCCCAAATGCTAATCCAAGGCTAGCTTTGAACCTCAAACCTTTTGTTATAAAGGATTCCTGCCATTTCCTCCTGGATGTTGTCCCCAGGAGCTGAACACAACACTTGCCTTTTCTGGGTCTGGCTTGATTACATATTTACTAATGATGTGTCCTAGGAAAGGTAACTTGGTTGAGAAGAATTCACACTTAGTGGGATTGGTTACCAATTGATTGTTCTGGAGGGTGTTGAATAGCATAAAAATGTTCCTCCAGTGTTGCTCATTGCTGGGGCTATATATATTTATCATCTGGGTAGACTATGGCTTGTTTCCTAATGTGGTTCTTGAACACTTTGTTCATTAATATCACAAAGGTACTTGGGAGTTTTTCAAACCAAAATTAAGAACCAAACATTCAAATAACCCATATTTGTTCCTGAATGCTGTCTTTGAAATATCTTCAGGCTTAGCTAAGATATAATGATATCCTGATGTTAAGTCAATCTTTGTGAAGAATTTTAATCCTCTCAAATTTTGTAAAACAAGATGTCAATCAGAGGCAGGGGATACCTGTTCTTAATTATGACCTTTTTGAGGACTCTGTAATTGGTAACAAGGTATAGAACTCTATCTTTCTTAGCCACAAAGAAGGCTGCTGCACCAAAGTGAGATTTTATGATCAAATGTGTCCTTTTATAGGGCCTCATATAGATATTTGTTTAATGCATCTTCCTCCTGAGGTGTTAAATAGTAGATATAGAAAGCCTTAGGTACACTTCATTTTAGGTCAATTTTGTGTTGGATACTCCTGTCAGGTGGTAATCCTGGAAGTTTATCCTGGAATACAGTTGGAAAGTCTTGAAAAAACTGCTGGTGTATAGGATTCTGTTCATGTGAGACGTCCACATTTTTAAAATGTATGGTTTTGTATGTACAGTTATTCCAGTCAATCTTCCTGGCGTCCTTTTCCTCTTCTGTTTTGGCAATATTCACAAATAAATGGTATATAATGAGGGTGTCAAAGCAAGTTGTATATATGTCAGAGAACCAACCTTGGGTGACTGGCTCATAATTTTCTGGATTATGCGGGCTGTGTGATTGGTGCTAACTTAAAAAGTACAACATAGATTTCCCCACCCAAGACCACAAGCCAGGTGTTATGGTTGAATTTCAAATGGAAGGAATAATGCAATCATGGAAGATAAGGAACCAACAAAGAACTGTAGCCAAACCCCAAACCATGCTGACTGATTTAAATGTGGTTATTGACAAAAAGTGGGTTAAAGCTGGAGTTTCTCAGATAACCCTTGAAAATCTGGATCTTTCCTGTTTTTCTCCGATTAATTTTGGCAAATTAATTATACAATATTCACCATTTGGTGTTGGTAGCGCTCAACCTGCTGGCTGAATATTTTTTAAATTATAATGTAATCAAGTCAAATTTTAATGCAGATTGACAACTGATTAAAATACTTTGATCATCCAGTCAGAAGCCAAAAACAATCCCCCATAATCATTCTAAAGTCCTTAAAACTATCACCATTCCCCTCTAAAAACTTGTTTCTAGATAGCTTATGATCCCTGAAAATATTAAAGAAAATTTATCATAATGTTGAAGTAATTAGGCCCATTGACTCTATTGTTGACAAAATTTCATCATCCTTTGTTTCATTTAGCTATAGAGTCTCTTACAGCTCCCTGGTCTGTACTCTATACCACTTTTCTGCACACCTATTTTTCAGATTTTCCTTTACAACTTCTTTTCTCCATTTTAATCTTGATCATAGTTTTCTTTTATGCCTCTAAGAGATTGAAACTAGTTAGCTCCTCATCTTAATTTGATTTTTTTTATTGAAACAGCTGAAAATTTGCTTACTATACCACATTGCCTCTCCCTAAATCAGGCAGCTTACCATTTTAAATCTACAATAAACTTCCCCTGGGGTTAGCTCCTGCAATATTACAATTACCTTGAGACCTAAAGTAAATTCCGAACCCATCAATAAGTTGATCCAGGTCCTGAAAGGGGGTCTAAAAGCCCTGGTGGCAATATCAAAAGGCCCCAAAAGAGAAGAAAATTTATGCCTGGTCTTAGGACCAGCTCTAGAGAAAGTAAGTGCTTATGAGAAAGTTAGGGATGGCCCAATCAGGGGTTTTTAGAAGACCAGAATCAGGAGAGATACCTGAGGCTGGGTAAAAATTTTGGGTTGCATCCAAAGTATCAGGATTCTCCCATTAAGGGAAGTGGCATCTTGATACCACAAGCCACAGATGACAAAATAAGCCTTGAACAACCCAAAGCCATCATCCAGAGAAATTAATCCTAGCCAAACCCTTCCCAGAAGGCTTTTCTCAACTTAGTGCAGGAGGCACTACAAACTACTGTATCAAATCTAACAATTTAGACAAGATCAATTCAAGTGTGCTTGAAGATGCCAAAGTCCTGGTGGAAGTGGTTATGAACTGTTGAGTCAGGATTATATTCTGTCAATTATTTTTCTGTCAAATTTGATTAGCTATAATTTCTTCATAAGTACTTTTTTAGATTTACAATAAATCAAAAATTTAAATATACTTTTGTCAAGGAGCTGGATGTACAGGTATTCTGGCCACTGCCAACACACTTAAAATCCAGTCATCACCTGGTTTGGTGCCAATCCAATATTTGTTTTACATACCAAGAAAGGCAACAAACCAATATCACATGACTTGTCCAAGTATCCAGTGACTCAAACCCATCCTGCACCTGACCTTCCCTATCTTTGATTCAACTATATCCCTGCCACAGTGCAAGCTATATAAGTCTAAAGTATTATCCAATAAAATATACTTCTCCTCTTCTTAATTCCATATTTGAAGCTTCCCCAAAAGTTGCTCCTCATCACTGGTAGCAGCTACAATTTTTTACCACACCCATGAAAGAAAGAATGACTGAGCAGAACCTGCCTACCTTTGCTCACGTACTCAACCAAGCCAAATCCCAGGATACCTGGAAAACATACTTCCACGCCCTCAATATCAACAAAGATATACCTAGTGGATGCACTGTATTCAAAGGAATGGTAATGCCCAAAGCATGCGCCAAGATAATTCAATACAGTCACTCTCTCTAACCACAAACAAACACACAACCACCTTTCACAGGCAAAGTTACCAACACCAAGTACATTGGTATCAACAATTTCTTAGGTAAAAACAAAGAAAACTTCATCAACTGGCTAGACCACTCAGCCGCAAAACTTTGCACCAGCCCTATACCCCACAAAAAATGGGTCCAAGAAGCCAGCAAACGCCTGTACTAGGCTGCAGCTAACTGGTTTGCTACCTGGGCTGTCTCACAAACTGAAGACCAGCTTGATAACTGGGAAGAGTTCAAAGCCAATATCACCCACAATTTTTGTGTCACCAAACCCCTTCAAGAGATTGCAATACAGCTCAGCAATCTTCCTCAAAAACCACTATCACAGCTTACACCAATGAATTTGAGGAAATACACCACAAGATCCAAAACCCAGCACAAGCTGACAATGTGCAAACTAGAGCCTCATTTTTCAACAGAATAAAACCCTCAGTTGCTGCCCTCATCCGCCCAGAGGCCAACACCTCCATGCCCGCACTCATTGCAGAAGCCAAGCACGCAGAAAAATGCACAAATATAGAATATGCTGCACGCAACAGCAATCACTCCTCAAACGGCAATGGTAGAGACAATTCTAATGGCAACAAGCGCCAAAACACCAACCATAGCAACGGCAACTCCAATTGTAACAATGGCAATTGTAGCCAGAGCGCAAAATGCTCCTGTCCCAAGAAAGAGGACACCACCAAAGTGAACAATGCTGAAACAGCAACCGGCTATTAATCTGACCCCAAATTCTATGACCTCAAAGGTCTTGAAACAGAGGAACAGGGAAAAGAGTAAGAGGAACAGGCTTAAGTGCCCCTGACTCCCCCCAAATCAACAAGAAATTGTACCAAGGCACAAACTTTGCTGCTTGTATCCCATGTGTCCCAAAATCCTCCATTTTTTGAACATAAAAATTAACAATCACCCACAACTTCTTGTCTACCAATGCACTTATAAATCTCATACACATAAAATTTTATTTAACTCTGGTGCATAACACACCATGGTTAGCAAACCATTTATAACTAAATACAAGATACCAGTTGTCAAATCCAACTTCAAATATGCCAGAATGGCAGACAAATCAAAGGTTATACTTGAAGGCAAACAACTCCCTTCAGAATTGACCTCCAAGACATTCAAACTTTCATCAAAGGACTTGCTATGAACAACATAAACTACAAAATTGTATCAGACACGTACTGGTTCACTCAAGTGAACCCCAGCGTATGTTGGAAAAAAAAACCATGACCATCAAACACAACAGAGTCAATTTTAATATCCTCAAAAAATCCAACAACCTCATTCTAAGAGACACAGTATTTGTCCAGGTCATAAACCAAGATGACTCAGAAAATCTAACCAAAGAGAGTACCCTCCACATAATGAGGTACACTGAATTCAATAATATGCAAACAACCAAGATCCAATGCCCAGAACTTGCAACACTCCTAAATGAATACACCCATGTATTCAAAGAAGAACTCACTAAGTTACCCCCCAAACAGGAGGTCAAACATGGCATTGACTTATGCAAAGCCATGCCCAAACCTGCACTCCTCTACAGACTCTCCCTATGGAGACCCAAACCCTCAAAACACACATTGAGGACAACTTAGCTAAAGGCTTCATCCGCCTGTCTTAATCCCCATGGGGGGCAGCAGTGTTCTTTGTAAAGAAAAAGGAAGGCACTCTGCGTCTAGTAACTGACTACAGAGCACTAAATGCAAGCACAGTAAAGAATAAATATCCCCTCCCACTCATAGAGGATCTGTTTGCAAGACTCTCTGGAGTCAAATTTTCTCCAAAATTGACCTCACCTCAGGTTACAACCAAGTTGAAGTAAAAGAAAATGACATACCAAAAACTGTATTCCCTACACAATTTAGATATTTTGAATGTAAGATAATAAACTTTGGGATGACCAATGCTCCCACAACATTTGCTACTATAATCAACCAAGCACTAAATGGTCTTTCAAATATATTATACTACCTTGACATTATATCATATTCTAAAAACCAAAGAGGAACACCTCACGCATGTCCGCAAGACACTCAATTGACTTGCAAAGCACAAACTCTATGCAAGCCTAGAAAGTGCCAATTTATGGAAAATGAACTCTTGTTCTTGGGCCACATTGTCTCTGACGGTAGCATCAAAGAAGATCCAGATAAAATAAAAGCCATAAACAACATGTAACACCCCACCTCTGTTAAACAAGTTAGATGCTTTTGCAGAATGGTAGCTTACCTAAGGAAATATATCAAAGACTGCGGAAAACTAACCACACCAATCAATGACCTAACCAAGGGTAATGTCAAAAAGAAATTCATCTGGACATCAGAATGCAACAAGAATTTTCAACTACTTAAAAAAGCTCTGGTTGAAGCACCAATCTTTTAATACCCTAATAACAACAGTTGCTACAAGCTTGAGTTGGATGTCAGTGATACCGCTATTGGCGCAGTACTACGCATCTGCCAGCCAGGGCAGCAAGACTTCCTGCCAGTATGTTAAAAAAGTAGAAAACTAACTAACACTGAGCAGAGGTACCCAATACACAATAAGGAATTGCTAGCAATATACCACACATGCAGGAAATGGAGATATTATCTAGAAGGAAATTTCAACGTCAAGGTACTAACTGACCATAAATCCCTAATATATTTCAAAACTCAGAACACACTTGCACAGCAACAAGCCAAATGGATTACCCTGCTGTAGCAGCTCAATTTGGACATCCAGTATAAAAGGGGGTAGAGCTGGTCATGGATGATGCTCTCTCTAGGCTATGTCAGCCAAGAGAGGATCATCCTGACCACCTGGACCCTTACTGGCCTAACCTATATAACACTGAGTACAAGACAAAAGGGAAAGACCCCTCCACACATCAACTAACCCATGATATATTAGTAAGGAATGAAAAACATTTCCACGTGTCAAATGGCACAGTTTAACGCATCATTAAGGATAAACATGTTCCCTACATCCCCCTTGCACAAAGAGTTGACACCATACTAAGACATCACCGCCTACTAGGACATACAAAGGCTAACAACCTATACCTCACTCTAAAAGAGATAGTATGGTGGCCCAATCTCAAACAAGACATAGTTGACGTTTTGAAAAAGTGCACAGTGTGTGAGAAATAAACCAGCACCAAGGCTCCACAACCAACAGTAAATCCAGTACCAGACCCTGAACCATTCAAGGTTTGGGGGCTGGACGTGGTGGTACCCTTCCCAGAAGCAAAAACAAAACAACACTTTCTAATTGTAGCCATTGACTTTGCTACACGCTGGCCCATCTGCTGGGCAACACAGAACCACAAAGCAGAAACAATAAATTGCTTCATCAACAAGGCAATAATAGCCAACTACAGAACCCCTGACTACATCATAACATATGGAGCCACAGAGCTATCAGGTCATGTAGTAAACAACAATTTAAAATCCAAAAACATCAAACACTCAACAACCTCACCCTACAGGCCACAGGCCAACAGCAGAGTTGAACGCCTAAATGGCAGCCTCATCAGAACCCTCAAGAAAATAATGGATGGCAAAGCCAAAGACACATGGTCAATATATGTGAAACATGCATTATTAGTATTGCAGGTACACACCAATCAAGGGACAGGCTACTCACTGTTTGAACTAACATACAGATACAAACCAGAGTTAGTCACCCACAATAACCAACCATATATGAAGATTTCCCCAGTAAGACCTCCCAAAGTAAAATAAGCACCAGCTTTAAACACATACGCCTCAGAGCTAAAATAGCAGAAACCAAGAGGATCAAAGCACAAAAAGTAACCTCTGCAGAGGAACCACTTCCAATCAACTCCCCTGTCTGGATACTAGCAGGGAACAGGAAGAAGTTGGATTCAGTACACAGAGGACCAGGAAGAGTCATCAAATACTGACCAGACAGAAATACCTATCTAGTTAAGTTCCAAGGCGCCAAAGATCCTGCCATCAAGAAATACCACAGATCCTGCCTTTGCCTCAGAAAAGGGGAACACTTGACACGGCTAGTAACCACTAGTAAACAACTCCAGGAACATCAGGTGGTAGCCGCCAAGACATAGCCCCCTCCTGATGTACCAGAGTAACCCCTTAAGGGGGGTGTCAAGGAGCTGGATGTAAAGGTATTCTGGCCACCGTCAACATACTTAACATCCAGTCATTACCTGGTTTGTTGCCAATCCAATATTTGTTCTACATACCAAGAAAGGCAACAAACCAATATCACATGACCCGCCCAAGTATCCAGTGACTTGAAACCATCCTGCACATGACTTTCCCTATCTTTGATCCAACTATATCCCCGCCACAGCGCAAGCTATATAAGTCTAAAGTATTATCCAATAAAATATACTTCTCTTCTTCTTAATTCCATATTTGAAGCTTTCTCACAAGTTGCTCCTCATCACTTTATCTAATAATAAAATATATACTTAACAAATATGATTGTTTTCAATTTTACTTTTTGTATCTAAGAGGCTTAATTTTAAATCTTTACTTTTTAAAAGCTAATTAAATTTCACTTCCTGAAAATAAAATAAGAGCATTGAATTTTTTTAAATAATAATCTTTATATAGCATACTTTATTTATTGTTTTTGTGTTTTTGATTTTTATATTGTTTCAAAGTTAAAAAAATTAAATGCAAAGACAACTTTAGTTGGATCAAATTTGATGAGAAATCAGTTGATAGAAAAAAATTGACAGAATATCTTCCTGCCCCAAACTGTCACCTTTACGGGGGCCTCTACTATGAATGCTTGATTGACACTTTACTAGTATAAAAAACATTTAAAAAGATGGTGTTTACTATCAGACTTCCTTAGAATATGATACATGAGTTGACTGTTAGGTGCCATGGAAAACAGTAAATGACTTTTCCTAGGGGTTAATCTCTTTTAACAACTTTTGCCTTTGGTATAGATGAGTTCTAGTACAGTAGTTTTAAAATCTATGGCAACAAGAAAAAATAATTCATATTTAAATGAAATGAACTTAGATGTAAACAAAATTAAAAATGAATGAATTTATATTAATTTACAATAGATTTGGGTTGATTTCAATTTTTTTCAAGTCTGAGTTCATTTTGTTTAAATATGAATTATTTTTGCTTATTGCCATAGCTTTTAAAGCTACTGTACAACTTGATACATCAATTGAAGAGATGAAAGGCATTGAAGCTTTTAGAGGAAAGCATATTCCACATGTGATGGAGCTCTAAGAAATCTGTGCACCAAGGCCTAATGAACTTGCTGGTAGGGGAAAACCTCCACTTAGCATTGCAACTTAGAGTGGCAGGTTCATTTTCCATTGTTCTTGTCCACCAGTAGTATGACATCATGAGGGTTCATTCATGGCTGATAAAAAAGCTAAAGTCCTGAATGATGGATATAAAAACCCCTTGTCACATTCCAGAATGAATTAGCCAAAAACATAGTTGACTTATGTCAAGGGCAATAAAACAATCACTCAATTGTCCACTTAATTTAATGCATTTGTTATTTTATTCCTGTAAGCTCATTTATTTTTTTGTCTAAAAAGTTAAAGTCAAATCAAGGGTTAATTGCACATAGAGCGTGATCTTTACGTCCACAGCTAATTATAGATATGTAGTATTTAAGAGCCATCTTCCTCCATTTAGAAAAGTGTTTAAAACTGGTTGTTTTGAGACAGGACATTTTTATATGCCACTTCTTCACTGCCTCAATACAGAAAGTCCTTTTATTGGTGCCTCTTTCCCTTGGCAACAATTCCCTTCTCCCACTATAAAACCTATCAAATAAACACCAGTTTTGTCTTATTATCTTCTTATATTCTTATTTTCTTATACAGGCTGTCATTATATCAAAACATGTATAATTTTAAGAAAAGATGTAGTAGAATAACTATTTGTAGAAATACAGCACTCATAGTGCATCTTTAAAACATCTCTCCCCTCATGATTGATTGACATCACCATTTTCTAAAATAAATTGTAATTAACCTTTGGTTCAGCAAATTCATACCCTTACTCCTTGTAGTATTTTTCAGCTCAAATCTCACATCCAATAATTCTACCTAGAGGAAAACCCATCCTAGCTGGTTACCATTGATAATCCCACCAGAAGTAGAGACTTTATTTCTTGTATAATGAAACACTGCTCCATGATGTATCTTTAAATAAATATATAGCCCATACTCTTGGGCGCTTTTAAACAAACAACATCTCATTCCTCAAGAGCCTTAATAAAGAATGGCCTAACCCAGACTGATTTATGACTGCTTCTTCACATACCATCCCTTCTAGTCTGGATTCTAAGCCCTTCTACATATAAAATCTTATTCACTCTGACATTTCCTGATTATAAACATATTCTACTTGAACTTAGCAGATTAGTCAACTCTCTTAAACCCCACTTGGAAAAATGACTACTATTATCCCGCAATCTCATAAATTGTAAATTTAGGACAAGTTCTTTATCTTTTCCTGTCATTCAATTAAATTTGTTTTGGCCTGCCAACCAACAGAGCATGAGAATGGTGGGTAGTTCCTGATAATTTAGTACACATAAAAAACAAAAGAATTAAAAAGTATATGTTAACAATAAGCCAATATTTTTTGATAGATTATTACTACAACTACACATAATCTCTATATTTAGTAGAATCTGAATAATCAAATAATAATTTATAAGACCACTATTTTTATCAAACTTAATAGTAAACTCAACCTATTTGAATTTTAAAAAAATTTAGGCTTCAAAAGTTTTTTGTTTGTATAATAAATCTATATTTCTTTAAAAAAAGTGCCCATTAAAACAAGAAATTAATTTAAGAGATGATAAGTGTCAGTTTTTTGAGATATTGACTAATTGACAGATTCAACCAATTGACGTGGAACAGCTTTTAATTGCTCTTAGGAGTGATTTCAACAAATTAATGCAGGCAACCAGGCCACAAGATCAATGGAACAGTGTATCAATGACTAAATCACATCCTGCCATTAACAAATTCCTTGTTCCTAATTAACTAACAAACCTGCAAATATTTCTCATTAATTATTTCCCTTCTTAAAGCACCTCTATATAAATTACATAATAATTACTATTCTAACTTTAATTATATCCTGGAACAAGAGGGCTGCCATATGGGCCATCATCTGCATTAATTCTAGAAGAGTCCAACATGGACTGGGCTGCCAGGCCAAACATTCTAAGATAAAAGGCTCTGAGCTTATTGTATTAGAGTAGCTCTGATTGAGGAATAATTACCTCCATTAACTATTAGTCAACCAGGATAACTATCCTTGAACATTGCCCAGGTAAAGAGCTATTCCCCTCAGGGTGAGAGATATTTTTACAGCTCCAGAAAGGATAATGAGCTATTAAAGTTGTCAAGCCAGCTTCCTTTGCAAACCATATACACCCAAGGTTGGACCCCTTGCCTTGATGCCCCAAATCTACTTTAGTATCTTCTTAGTGCTGTGAGCTAACCCAAATAAACACAGGCAGCTGAGCCAATCTCAATATCAGTTGTGTAAAGAAAGAGTTGGGATTCTGTATCCTTCCCCTAACTTGATTCTCATTAAGAGAGCAAATATTATAATTTTGCCTACATTATTTATTCCTATGGTAAAATATAGATATAATGTTGGAAATTGAGCCATTAATGCTATTTCAATATTGCCTTCAAATAATGATATGTGCAAAGATTTGGTTGGTTTTTCTTTTGACTTTGAATATTCCTTGCCTTCCATAAATGGACTGGTATCAATTTCCACTCATTCTAGATTCCCATACCAGCCCTTGAATTATCCTGGTATGATTTCAACCCAACATGACCCCCTCTGCCACTATATCTACCTAATGAGTGATCACCAACCCTTGTCTACTATTTAAGTAGAATCAATTCTCCTAATAAAGACAAGTTTATCCACATTTGCATTGGCTTTAATATTCTTCAAGCTTTTTCCTTTCCTTTTTTCCAAAAGGAATTACTCATCTTGTATTTCAGGAAATTATGGTATGTGCCCTTAATTTTCCCTGAATTCTACCCCAAGGCTAGTTTTGAACCTCAAATATTTTGTTATAAAGATTTCCTGCTGTGTCCTCCTGGATGTCATCCCCAGGAGCTAAACACAACATATAATAACTTTATGAACCTATATCCAGAAGTAGGAAGAAATATCCAAAATCTTTTGCCCCAAGGGCCCTTTCAGACTTGCTACTTCTGATAATAAAATATATTATGGACCAAAGGTTATAAGAAAGTCACAGGTTCTCTTTAATTTTCTCACATTAGAAGACTTAGGAGATCATCTTGTGGATGATAAAATACCACAGTCTGCAGATTTCTGACAATAAGTAATACTAGCCTAAAAATATAATTAATTTATTTAATTTCAATATTAAAATCAACTATATATCTTCATTGGATGGGAAACCGCCTTAGATTTGAATAGAATTGTTTAAACTCTATAAATCTTTATTCAAATCAATGTGATAATCACGTATATTTTAATCATTTTTCAGAGTTTAGTCAAGCTACCAGCAATAAAATGTTAGTTTCATAATACAATAAATTTTTTATGCAACTTCTTATTAAAAAAGATGGAATTAAATAAGAACAAAATGTTTTTAAGAATTATTAAATGTGCTATCTTTTATTATTTTGGCAGGAGTTCACAACAAAAGGAAAATTCTATTAAAAAATTCAATATAAGATGACCCTTTAATATAATTTATATATTTATATATCAGACTAGTCTTCATCACTTTCAGTGCCAGCATAATACCGCTTCAAACTCACAGAGTAGTAAAAGTTGATTGGCAAGAACTTACTAAAGAAAATGCTGGGATACTTCTTGGCCAGCTTAGCAATCTGGAATGGGTTGGCCAAGAAAACTTGGGAGAGGTTGGGGGAGCTTTCAATTATATTTTGCCATGAAGATGTGGCAATCTTCTCACTTGAGATGATAGTTTTCAGTGAGTTTAAGATGCAGGGGCGGCTCTCATGGCAAGGAAAGTCAAATGGATCATTGATGTAAAGGTATGCAAGGTTGGGAAAGCATTTGGCAAGCCATAGCCAAATCTCGCTTGTGGCAGAAACCATGAGGGATACTGATTGAGCTTGAAATAATGTGTTGGGTAAATTGTAGCTGTCAAAACCAAAGCCAAAAGTCAAATCAAACTCAAGCTTTGGAATACTAGTCAAGCTTGCAAAAAGTTTGTCAGTCTTCTCCTGGGGAAAGAAAAATATGGTGAGCTTGGCAAATTTAACATGTTTGAATTTTGTTGCCATAATAGGGTACTCCTTATCAAAATCAATGTTGAACACTTTATCTGCTTGAAGCTCATGAGCTCTTTGAACATTTTGAAGTAGTTTCTTGGCATCTTTAGGGTAGAACATCTCCAAATAAACATAAGCTCCATTGAGAAATCCCAAATGCAGAAACTGGCAGTTGAATACATCATAGGTGAAGCTACTGATATTAGCTGATAAGCTGCCTCCTTTGTGCTCAATTCTCTCCAAAGTGGGATACTTGGCAAGGAGAAGAAGAAAGAACTTCTTGTCCCAAATGGAACTATCACACAGGAATTTGAGTCTTCTGACCAATGGACATCTCAGACTCTCAATGTTCTCTCTAGGATTATCTTCTTTTTTATTCTCTGCTCCAATCTCAAGTGAATAAACTCTGCTTGTGATGTTTTCCAACTTTCCATAGGCAGAAAGGGGGACATAATGCATAGAGAAATGTCGTAATTGTGGAAGTTTCTCCCCTAGCTCCAAAAGATATTGCAAGCTATCAGTGTCGCTATACTCAAAGGAAACATGGATCACACATGTGCAACAAGAAATAATTTGATAAAGGCTTGCATCAATTTTTCTCACTTCCAGAGTTCTCACATACTTGGAATATTTTTTCACAATTCCATCTAAATTCTCTGGTGCTTTGCAAAATTTCTTGGAAATCAATGAAAAAACCAAGGGAACCAGTACTCCATTCCATTGCTTATTGACAAGGCGTACCTTGCAGCAACTTCTGTGATCAAGGTATCCAAATACTTCATTCCAAATGAAAGTAGGAAAGTCCATTTACCTATTTCTTAGCCTGCCTTACTTTATATACCTTTCAGCACATGGCACCCTTAATTCACTTGAGAAACAAGGAAGCCAATCAGAATTTCTGTTTCATATGCATGTCAGCTAAACTACTCATGAAAAACAATAACGCCCGCGCTGCCTACTATTTCCAAAGCCCATCCACTAGCATATACCACTCCTGAATTCCACTGGCAAAATATCTTTAACATCAACAAATGTGAATACCCTTTAAATAGAGTTTATATCAACGTATTCTACTCCTCGTTTAAATCCATACTATCCCTGTCAGAGATAAATGGCTGAAAGCTGCATATAGCTGCTTAAGCCAAATTTCAGCCAGCCGCGGCCAGTTCCTGGGCCTAGACCGCCCACTTAAAGTATTAATTTAAACTTGTAAATTTATTTCCGCTCCTGCCACACAGTCCAGAGCCACAAGCTACCTGGAGCTGAGCTGAAACATCTCTAGCTGTGCATAAATCGAAACCTTTTAAAAACTGTCGTAAAGGCGACAGAACGTTAGATTTTGTCATTGGACAATTATGAAGCCTAACAAAGGAATGCTGAAACAACGAAAAGATTTAATATTCTCAATGTGCATACAATCCTGTTTTAACACCAAACTTGATGACAAGAAAATTAACTAAATGGCCTTTCTTTATCTCTTTGAATAAAGTTTGAAACTCATATATACTTTCATCTTTTTAGTTAGTTGGTGGGAATATTTTATCCGATAAATAAGAAGTCCCTTCTAACTAAAAGAAAGTTAGGTGTATTATCACCATTGATTGAGTATATCGATACAAATAATATATATAAGTGAGTCTTCATGTCTATTTGTAATGTTACCTCTAGAACACTCAAACTGTAAGGGATTGAATTGAATCTACATGTTATTTAAATTTAAAGCCGATGGCCAAGCCAAAAGCTTGATTTGGTCAATTCTTGCATGTAATCCTTATAATTATCGTTGGAAGTATGAAGGTTGAATCCAGTGGAGTTTGGCCTAAATTATGTATAAACGAGAATATTAGCCATTCAGACCTTTTAATTTTTTTATTTACTACTTTATTTTTAAATCGTGCTTCAAACCTTTCAGCCATGACAAAGAGGGTCATTTGTGTATATTATCCAAGTTAAGAATGTGTGGATTAAAATTGAAAGGGAGCATCAGATTGTTTCAGATACTTTTATATGATTGGATGTTTAAACTCTTTGTTGAGGATTGAATTCACTAGAATAAAGGGCGCTTGTTCAATCTAATGAGATCCGATTCAAATTAGATAGATAAATGCTATTTTAAGTAAGAGATAGCTGGCTTGCGCATTTCAGTTTTATTTATTTTGAAGTGTAATAATAGAATATTCCACTCGGATTCATCACCTGATCAAAGTGGCTACAGAGTGTTTCATAGGTAAACTTCTTACCATTCCATCATCCCGATAAGGATGTCAGTGGAGTAAATTTGTGATAATAATATTAAGATACATTAAAAAGCTCTTATAAAATATAAAGTACCTATATATGCTTTTAGATAATTACGATAAAAATAGTACAAAAATAGCTCTAACTTCTCTATATGCCGAGTAATAGAATAGAATGAAGAGCTGAAACTGAAATCGCGCCATAACCAAAGTCTGGATTCAGCATGATCCATTCATTCGCATTAACACTTAGTAAACATAAAAACTATAAAAAAACTACATCTATGTGGATACTAAGTCAATATTAATGTTTGGTTGCTTATTTTAAAGCTACACAACAGCTTCATATTTTAATTAAATTTAGAAGATCAGATAATGTTTCTTTAAATTATTACTTCTTGAAAACTTAATAGTAATACTCCACTTACTTTGATTTCTAATGGTATATTTATGCTTAAAATTTGCAGAATATTTATAAAATAAAAACACATGATTTAAAAATACCTGTTTAATAAAAAATTAACTAAACATGTGATAAGTTATCTCAGCAAAAATAATAATAAACCATTTTAAATTGATTTGTTAAATCCAACTTACCATCTGTCATTGGACGGGGAACCACCCAGTATATTATCAATGATTTTGTCATCCAGATTGTTGGCAAAACAGGAATGGATGTTTGTTGAGAATATTAAAATATTTTCTTTGTTTCAACATTCCTTTGTTAGGCTTCAGAGTTGTCTAATAATAAACTCATACGTTCTGCCGCCTTTACGACAGTTTTTAAAAGGCTTCAATTAATGCACAGCTAGTGATGTTTCAGCTCAGCTCCAGCTAACTTGTGGCTCTGGGTTGTGTGGAGGGAGCGGAAATAAATTTATAAGTTTAAATGAATACTTTAAGAGGGCGGTCTAGACCCAGGAACTGACCGCGGCTGACTGGAATTTGGCTGAAGCAGCTGTATGCAGCTTTCACCCATTTATATCTGACAGGGATTGTATGGATTTAAACGCGGAGTAGAATACGTTGATATAAACTCTATTTAAAGGGTATTCACATTTGTTGATGTTAAAGATATTTTGCCAGTGGAATTCAGGAGTAGTAATTGCTAGTGGATGGGCTTTGGAAATAGTAGGCAGCGCGGGCTTTATTGTTTTTCATGAGTAGTTTAGCTGGCATGCACATGAAACAGAAATCCTGATTGGCTTCTTTGTTTGGCAAGTGATTTCAGGGTGCCATGTGCTGAAAGGTATATAAAGTAAGGCTGGCTAAGTAATAGGTAAATGGACTTGCCTACTTTCATTTGGAATGAAGTATTTGGATACCTTGATCACAGAAGTTGCTGCAAGGTACGCCTTGTCAATAAGCAATGGAATGGAGTACTGGTTCCCTTGGTTTTTTCATTGATTTCCAAGAAATTTTGCAAAGCACCAGAGAATTTAGATGGAATTGTGAAAAAATATTCCAAGTATGTGAGAACTCTGGAAGTGAGAAAAATTGATGCAAGCCTTTATCAAATTATTTCTTGTTGCACATGTGTGATCCATGTTTCCTTTGAGTATAGCGACACTGATAGCTTGCAATATCTTTTGGAGCTAGGGGAGAAACTTCCACAATTACGACATTTCTCTATGCATTATGTCCCCCTTTCTGCCTATGGAAAGTTGGAAAACATCACAAGCAGAGTTTATTCACTTGAGATTGGAGCAGAGAATAAAAAAGAAGATAATCCTAGAGAGAACATTGAGAGTCTGAGATGTCCATTGGTCAGAAGACTCAAATTCCTGTGTGATAGTTCCATTTGGGACAAGAAGTTCTTTCTTCTTCTCCTTGCCAAGTATCCCACTTTGGAGAGAATTGAGCACAAAGGAGGCAGCTTATCAGCTAATATCAGTAGCTTCACCTATGATGTATTCAACTGCCAGTTTCTGCATTTGGGATTTCTCAATGGAGCTTATGTTTATTTGGAGATGTTCTACCCTAAAGATGCCAAGAAACTACTTCAAAATGTTCAAAGAGCTCATGAGCTTCAAGCAGATAAAGTGTTCAACATTGATTTTGATAAGGAGTACCCTATTATGGCAACAAAATTCAAACATGTTAAATTTGCCAAGCTCACCATATTTTTCTTTCCCCAGGAGAAGACTGACAAACTTTTTGCAAGCTTGACTAGTATTCCAAAGCTTGAGTTTGATTTGACTTTTGGCTTTGGTTTTGACAGCTACAATTTACCCAACACATTATTTCAAGCTCAATCAGTATCCCTCATGGTTTCTGCCACAAGCGAGATTTGGCTATGGCTTGCCAAATGCTTTCCCAACCTTGCATACCTTTACATCAATGATCCATTTGACTTTCCTTGCCATGAGAGCCGCCCCTGCATCTTAAACTCACTGAAAACTATCATCTCAAGTGAGAAGATTGCCACATCTTCATGGCAAAATATAATTGAAAGCTCCCCCAACCTCTCCCAAGTTTTCTTGGCCAACCCATTCCAGATTGCTAAGCTGGCCAAGAAGTATCCCAGCATTTTCTTTAGTAAGTTCTTGCCAATCAACTTTTACTACTCTGTGAGTTTGAAGCGGTATTATGCTGACACTGACAGTGATGAAGACTAGCCTGGTATATAAATATCTAAATTATATCAAAGGGTCATTTTAAATTTAAATTTTTAACAGAAAATTTCCCTTTTGTTGTAAACTCCTGTCAAAAGCCTTAATATTATTACCTTAAGTAAATATTAAAAAACTATTTTTATTGTTCTAAATTCACTTTTTATTGAGAAATTGCATAAATATTTTGATTTTATTATGAAACTGCCATTTTTTGGCTTAGCCTTGACTAAATTCCAAAAAATGATTGAAACATGGGTGATTATATGTTAATTTTTATTTTTTTAAAACTTATTGTAATTTTTACAGCTGTTGATATGTATTATTTGTTTCAACTGAACCAATGGGGATTAAGTATTTGGAATTGGGAAAGACAACAGTCCAATAGGAAAATACAGAATAATAAGTTTAAGGTATCATTTATTGTAGAATATTGTGATTAATATACCATATAGGGAAAGCCACAAGGCCACACAAGGGTGGAATGGTGGGAGGCTCTATGTAAGGTTCAAAGCCAAGGAATAACTCATGCAGGGATCAGCAAGTTGAATTGGTAGCGCTTATAATTAGGATGAAGTACCCGCCATTCAATATTGCCATCAGATTAGTTCATGTTGTTAGATACGTCAAGGGGCAACTCATTGAGCGCTCCCTGTGTATTGTAAGATACATTAGCAGGCGAGTCTAGAAAACTTAGTTGCAACACCCCCCTTGCCCCCTGCTTGTTGTCAGACACCAAGACTGGATTCTGAAGAAGGTCTGAGAAGGTCTACACAAACAGCTTTTGTGTGGGGATGGCGCGGCAGGGGCGCAAGCAATCATGGTGAAGCTTCTTGGTATTTCCTTGGGCATCTTCAAGTTGATAAGTATGATTGTCATAGACTGCAGCTATCTTGAAGGGCCCTAGATGGTTGGGTTCCAACTTGGAAGAATTGGGATTGAGGGTATAGACAGGGTCACCTACGGCATATCTAGCTTCAAGGTGCTTTGTCCCTCCTGCAATCCACTTGTGTTTGATTTCCTGGGCTTTGGCACGCCATTGGTCTAGGGATGGAGTTGTTACTAGGGGAAGCTTGTCAGGAACCTTGGACCGTAGCTTTACCTGTTCAACCCCTGTCAGAATTTCAGGCATTCCAAAGGCCAGGGTGCTGGGGCTGAACCCTGTGCCCCTGTTGATTCTTGCTTGCAGGATAAGTAGAGCAGTGGACAGGTGTTCAGTCCATGCAGTGTTAGGGTACTCTTGTGAGAGCTTGGCAATCAATTGAACTAGTGAGCCATTTAACCGTTCCACGTGTCCATTGACTTGAGGATGGTAGGGGGTTGTAACTATACGTTGGAGCGCGTTCTTGGCGCAGTATGCCTTCATGACATGTCCAACAAGTTCAGGGCCTCCATCTGTGATGAGACGTTTGGGTTGCCTAAAGCAGGCCACAATTTCTTTGCCAATGAAGCGGGTGATGGTGGTGGCAGTGTGGTTAGTTGTTGCCCAGGCCACTGGCCAGCAAGTGAAGTAATTGATGACAGTGATAATGTACTTCTTTCCCAGTCTGTCTTTGGGGAGTGGCCCCTCAATATCAAGGGCCCACTGCTTGAAGGGTTCCATGGCCTTGATGGGCAGGACAGACTTGGGGGGGGTGCAGGTTTAGACATGTTATTTTTGCACAACACACACATTTTGAGGAGGTCCAAGATGTCTTGACGCATGCGCGGCCACCAAATCTTCTGTTTCATGATCTTGAAGAGGTTACACCCTCTGATGTGACCCAGGGTTTGGTGGTGGTGCAATATTGTGTCCCCTTGTTACGTGGTGGGAATTTAAGGTATCTTCTCACCTGTCTCTGCCTGATGGCAGACGTTACCAGCATTGATGGTGAACTGACTTTTGTTGTCCTTCAGTTTGGATATGGTGACCAAGTTAAGGCCTTTGTAGCAAGTTGCCTCAGGACAGAGGTAAAGCATGGGCCAATCTGGATCCAACCCATTGTCTCCAGTGATGGATGCTACATAGAGTTGCAAAAAAGCGTCAGCTGTGACAAGTTCCTTTCCAGACTTGTACTTGATGCGCAACTGGTAAGGGGATAGATGCTCAACCCATCCTGATCGGCACCATGTCAAGTGTGACTGTGTGTTGAAGTACTGAAGTGACTTGTGATCCATCAGAACACGGGGTGGGAAGGTAACACCTTCCAGGTAACAGCGCCACTTCTTGACGCAGTGTACAATGGCTGCCAATTCTTTATCATGGATGGGGTAGCGTTGTTCCAAGTCAGTAAGCTTCCTGGACTCATATGCCACGGGGGGGGAAGACACCATTGTCAGTTTCTACCCTTAGTACGCCCCCTATGGCCCTGTTAGAGGCATTGGTCTTGAGTTTATACTGACAGTTTTGATTGGGGAACTGCAGTATCAGTGCTGTTGTGAGTATTTGCTTCAACGTCTCAAAGGCTTGATCTCTGACAAGGGTCCAATGGAAGCGCTGTTTGGTATTGAGGAGCTCAGTGAGAGGTGCAATTAGTTTCCCACAATTGGGAATGAACTTGCGCACATATGCAACCATGCCTAAGAATGTCCGCACCTGGCCCACATCAGTGGGGGGCAGCATGCTGGTGATTGCCTTGATTTTGGCAGGGTCGGGCTTTATCTCTTGGGCAGAGATAGTGTTCCCAAGGAATAAAAGCTCTGACTTGAGAAACTTGCATTTGGAGGGTTTAGCTTTTAGCTGGTTTTTACAAAGGGTGTCAAGGACAGCACAGAGGTGTTGGAGGTGCGTGGTTTGATCTTGACTGAAGACAATAATGTTGTCAAGGTACACAATCACACACTTTCCAATCAGGTCCATAAATACTTTGTTCATCAAGATGGCAAAGGTAGAAGGAGCGTTGGTCATTCCAAAGTTCATGACACAGCACTCAAACAACCCGTAGCACGTGCAGAAGGCAGTTTTTGCCTCATCCCCTGGTGCAATGCAGACCTGGTTGTACCCTGCAGTGAGATCAATCTTTCTTAAGACCTTCATACTGGCAAGTGTATCAAACAGGTTGTAAATCAGTGGCAGGGGGTACTTGTTCTTAACCATCACCTCATTTAGGTTGCGGTAGTCTGTGACCAGGCAAAGGGACCCATCCTTCTTAGCTAAAAAGAAGACAGCTGCCCCATACAGAGAGAGCAAGGGGCAAATGAAGCCCTTATCAAGCGCGTCCACAAGGTGCTGGCAGAGGGTCTCATCTTCATTTGGTATGAGACGGTATAATGGTTGTGCTTTAGGTAACAATCCTTGAAGTTACACACTGTGCTGGATCTCCCAGGGAGGAGGTAGTTGGTCCAGTGTTTTTCTGAAGACGTCCTTGTACTCCTTGAGGAGTGCAACAAGCGCTGGTGGGGATGAAGTGGTCAAGGGAGGGACTTCAGATGGTTCAGCGCGGATAACTTCAACTGAGCATTGATTAAAGTCTAGTTTTCCCCCCTTGAAATTGTACAAGCCTGTCTCTGTTATTCTGAAAAACACAGTATCATGGAGTAACTTGCCTAATTCCACAGGGTAAATCTGGAACCCCACACCATTTCTATTGAGGGAGATGATAGAGGTACCCCAGTCAATGTAGGGATGGTTGTGCTAAAGCCAGTCAAGGCCAGCAATTACGTTGTGGCTGAGCTCTGCCATAATTGGCCCAGAGAGCGTCACCTGAACGTTCCCTATTCTCACAGAGAAGGGTACTGTCTTGTGGGTGATTGCAACTCTGTGGGAGTCAGCCACTTGTACTGCCTTGAACCTGCTGGGCACTTGGTCCAATTGCTGAGATTCAGCAAACGCCTGGTTCACCATAGTGTGGTTGGCCCGGTATCTACCAGTAATTTGTGGGTGTTACCACAGAAAAGGAAGGGATAGGACAAGTGTGTTACTTTATTTGAGGAGTGACTTGCTTGTAATACGGGGCCGTCACTGTAGACTTGACAGACAGCCAGGTTTTTGACTTCATTAATGTTATAGTTGCAGGGGTTTTTTGCAAACAGGGATTGAGAGGATGGGTCAGGTGGGGTTATAAGGCCTCTTGTTGCTACAACCCCCAGGCTTTTCCATGATCCTCAATCTGCGCTAGCTGAAGCTCTCCCTTGCAGGGGCGTTTAGCCCCATTATACTGCTGACAGGGCTGGCAGCTGTGAGAGAGGGAGGCTAAACTAACTAAGTTTGGCTCCCATCCCAGCAAAACAAACCACCAGGATGCCGCCCAGTGGAGGAATGGGACAGCCGCTCAAAGGGGGGACCACAAGGAGGACATGGGGGACAACTGAGGGAAATAGGCGTTCAAGCCCATCAACATCAGGCTGGTGAGCACACAAGGGGTGCAGGTGGGAGCAGGAGAGGACACCTTAGGGAACACAAGTGGTACTGGATTGCTCTTAGCCACGCTGGGAAGGGGAGTTATGGAAGACATATCCCCTTTGGAGACAGACAAGGTGTGCTCCACGGTGTCCAAATCCAAGTCATTGCACGTCAGGCTCTTGACCACCACCTCTCCAGAAAAGAGAAGACCGCTGGGGAGGTCCCAGAGACTAGAAGGGTCTTTACCCACAAGCCAGGAAGACAAGGAGATTTTCCCCCACAAGTCTGGGGAGGTGGACCACAGAAGCAGCAGAAACAGAGCCAGGGAAAACACAACAAATTTGATAGCTGGGAGTATCATAGGATTAATCTCCACAAAATCTGGGGTAGGTTGGTAGGATTTTTAAGAAAAATAACACTAAAAAATGCCTAGACAGGGTAACCTTAAACAAGAAGGCAAAAGAAGCAACAGAGCAGATCCAGGCAGCTTTACAGTGAACTCAAACGCCTTGGTATTTACAGCAAGCAAAAGCGGGTTCAAAGATAATAGTTTTAAATGAAAATTCAAAATAACAATAGAGATTATAATGAAAATTAATTAAAAATTTCAAGTTCAAACTCTGTTTTCAAAAGCAAAAGCAGAGAAGACAACAACTAAGCGTAAAAACTCTAGTATAAGGTCCCAGAGAAGAAGCTGGGTTCAAAACCAGTTGGCACAAGGTAAGCTTTAGAACAGCGACTAACACTTCAATCTTTAGGGTGCAGAAACTCCAAACCAGGTTTCCAACAGCAATAAACTAAAATTAAAGTGCAAAAAGCTCCAAGACTTTTAATATTATTGAAAAATAGACAAGCAGGGGACTGAAAGTCCCCTTGCTGTGTTAAAAAGGAATGTATTGCAAGAAAAGTGATCACATGACAGTTGGCCCTGGATCCAATTGGCTAGGAGAAAAACTTTGCTGGATAGGCTCAGAGAGACTGAAGAGTTTCACTCTAATTTCTGCGGCCTGATCTGATTGGCTAGAAGAGGTACCAGGCATTTGGGGTTCAACTAAGTTGTCAAGCATCAATATGGAGGCCTTTGATTGGCTAGATCTGATAGTTTTTAAAAATTGGCAACACCAGGCTAGTAAGTAGTCCAAATTGACCAACATTTCTTCCCAGGAGGGAGCAACCAAGGGCAAGGAATCTGCAGGGTAGGCTAGCACAAACCTTTCATCAACTGTGTGTGCCAAATACTCCAAGGAATGAAGGGGTTTAGCTAGCATTTTTGGGTCTTTCTTGGTGCGGCAGGGGAAGATTTTACAATCTAATGCCAGGGGTGGCAGTGAATTTATAGCAGCAACCTACTTGATTGTGGCCATTGCCAGGTGTGGTACATGATTGGGATGGAACGTCACTGGTACAGCAGAAGCCCATTGAGGCCTGGTTGTTAGCCTCCACAATGTCCTTATAGCAGTCATCAATGGAGGTACAGCAACCTACAGGACCCACTTGCAGATATGGAGTTTTAACCCATTGACAATACAGAGAAGATTAGCATGGCTGATGCTAACACTATTGCAACTGAATCAATGAGGATTCAGTATTTGGAATTGGGGAAGACAACAGTCCAATAGGAAAGAACAGAATAATAAGAACAATGTATTGTTTATTGTAGAATATTGTGATTAATATACCATATGGGGAAAGCCACAAGGCCACACAGGGGTGACATGGTGGGAAGTTCTATGTAAGGTTTGAAGCCAATGAATAACTTGTGCGGGGATCAGCAAGTCAAATTGGTAGTGCTCCTAATTAGGATGAAGTACCTGCCATTCAATATTGCCATCAGATTAGTTCATGTTGTTAGATACAACAAGGGGCAACTCATTGAGCGCCCCCTGTGTATTGTAAGATACGTTAACAGGCAAGTCTAGAAACTTGGTTGCAACATAATTAAAGTTTATTTGACCAAATTATAGTTGTACTGTAAATTCAGAACCAAAAGATAGAAATGCAGGATTTTCAAATCCTTGGTCCAAAATTCAAATCACATTTGCAGGAGGACCTTTTAATTAAATTGAATTATTTGTATTTTTATTTGAATACTAAATTTTTGGGATCTCATAGACACTTTACAAATTTTACATTTGATCTGTATATTTCAAGTTAGAAAAATTAGTAAAATATAATCAGATTAAAGTGTTTGAATCAAAAACCCATTTTTATTATGTTTACTATGTTTTTTTTAATTTAAAAATTGCCAAATCCAAGAACAAAATTTAAATCACAAATCAATGCCACTTGTAAACTTAAATAATAATTGTGGGAACTGAAATCAACTTTGAATATACATTAAGTAAGCTAGGAAGCACTAACCCAAATTTAAAAACTCCACTATGACTAAAATCAAATGTGAAAATTTATTTTGATAACTATCTTTAAACATGAAAATCAACTAAAATATAAGATTATCTAAAATCTTCTCTAGTAAAATATTATATACTTTAAATCACCAGTATAGAAATTATGTTACTATTTAATGCTGAACAAAGAGTAAACCAAAATCCAAAACTAAACTAAAAATCTTAATAAAACAAATCTTTAATCTAAAATATATTTTTTATTTTATTTTTATGAACAGACTACCCCATTCCCAACCAGATCCTGCAACAGGCACTGGGGAAGTCTGTTCAAGAGGATGCCCCAGATGGTCCAGTAATAGACCTAGAACACAGAATAGGCATGTTGATGTCAATACATAGGCCACTCAAGGTTCAGTACAAGCCAGTCACATCCTGCATCAAAATCCAGGAATACAGCTTGAATCCCAGACATAATCCACTCTCAAGGCCTGCCACCAAAGTCTCTCATACCAAGGTTTTGGGAACAACAAGGCTGCATACACCTCCACTGTTTACCCTGTTGTAACATGGCCCCATACACTAGATCAATAGTTGCCAGTTCAAGTCCCCAAGTTTTTTATACTTCCTATGAGCCATTGGCCATAAATAAATAACCATCTGATCCTGTGGTGTATTCAGCAATTAACGGTGCCACTACAAACAAGAATGATAATATGTTTGAAACAAAGGCACCCATTCCATGTGTTCACTCTGATAGCTTGAATGTTTTGATTTTGCCGTGTTCTGAGACACGGCGCAGATACACAACAGGGAATACTAACCTCAGGATTGGATTTATACTAAGTCTTGGTTAGAATGGCAAAAAAGGCTATGTAATTACCTTATAGCCCTGATTGAATAACATCTACTAGACATGGCTACAGAGGCGCCAAAGTACTGGGAGACACAAAGAAAAAATGTGAATAGAGCTTAATTTTTATTAGTGAATAAGAAATAGAATATATAGTGGTTGATGATACCACAAAACACTACCAGGACAGTAGGATCACTTGCCACAAGCACAAGTGGGGCAAGTGAGTTGCGCAGAATCAAGAAACCAAACAATTGAATTTCCCAATTTGAAGCTAGACTCATTTCAAAGGGCAAAAGCAAAACAGAGAGATTTGTCCTCAAAATAACTCATCAAAGAAAAATTGAAACATGGTGAATGACAGCATTCACAACATTGTCCCCTCTAGATTGGCCTTATGAGGGTAGTACTTGCGCAGGAACTTGGCATGCACTCAGGCAAACAGATGACCACTGGAGAGGAGTTTCACAGTGTACTCTGACCCTTGGTTGAAGGTCACTTTTAGAGGTCCAACCCACAACATATCTATCTTGTGAGTGTGTCCTTCTACCCTATGCTGATAGTAGAGAGCATGATCCCTGAAGTTGAACTCAGGCAAGGGAGAGTGTCCAGCATTGTCAGGAGAGAGCTCAAGAACTTTGGTCTTATACACAGAAGTATATGCAGTAGCCTGTATATCAATGATGCAGTTGACTAGATCTTTGATATGATCATCAGGATTCATGGCCTTATCAGAGGAGAGTAGAGGGGCCCCCAAGAGCAACAGAGTGGTGGCCTCCTGCCCATACAGTATAGCAAAGGGAGAACATCTGGTGACACAATGTTTGCTAAGGCAATAAGAAAAGAGAGCAGCAGATAAGTATAGATCCCAGTTGGCAGTATCAGAATAAGTGTTTTTCCTCATGATAGAAACCAGAGTCAAATTAGCACGCTCAACTGCCCCATTGATAGAAGGGTTATAGTGGACAAAGAAAGACTGGTGAGACCCCAAGGCTTTGTAACAGAGTTTACCAAATTGGCATTGAAGTTAGTCCCATTGTCAGACAACAACACTTGAGGGCAGCTGTGGCAGAAGAATACATCTTGTAACAGAAAGGCGGCAGTTGTCTTGGTAGTGTGTCCTTAGTAGGGCAAGCCTCTACCCACTTATTGAAATGATCAACGGCAATCAGGATAAAGTGATAACTAGAACAGGAGTGGGGAAGAGACCCTACAGTGTCAATGCTGACAGTGTGAAATGCGTGTTGAGGGGGAACTAGCTTGAACTTGTGAGAGGCAGCTTGAGGTTGTTGGCTCTGGAATTGTGGCAACTAGCTATGACATCTGGAATCAGCAGGCAAAGGTTTTCCCAGAAATAGTTTTTCTGGAGCCATTCATAGGTCTTGGCAATGCCTCCATGTCTTGTCTCCTTATGAGATTGAAGCACCAACAAAAGGCAAAGACTAGGCTGTACATAAGGCAGATATTGGTCTCAAACCTTTTTGAAAAGATGATTATTGCAAATGAGTGTGTCTTCAGATAGTTTGGACAGGGCAATTCAAACTTCTTCTGTCTTGCTCTCCCAAGAGGAAGGATATCCAATTAACTCATACAGCCAATCAGACTCAGCAGAGTGTAGAGAAAGGATAGGCATTCTGGATAATCCATCTGCATTCTGATGCTGAATACCAGGACAATGTAGCACAGTGAAGTTGTAACCTTGCAGGTGGAGAGCCCATCTAGCTAGTTGTCCTTCTGGTTTCATAAGATGTTGTAACCACTTAAGCAAAGCTGGTCAGTGATAACTGTGAAATGGGTACTATACACGTAGTGGCAGAGCTGCTTGACTGCATGCAACACAGCAAGACACTCCTTCACTGTGACACTATAATTCTTCTCATGCTTGTTCAGGACAAAAGAAGTATAAGCTACAGGGTGATTCACACCTTCATCATCCAATGGAGCCAAGATAGCCCCAATATATATGTTGCTAGTATCAGTGTAAAGGATGAACTCCTTATTTTAATTGGGATACACTAGGATGAGAGCCTCTTTGAGTTTTTGTTTAAGGGTCTCAAAGGCTTGTTGCTGACTAGCAGTCCATTTAAAAGGGACATTGCGTAACAGCTGGACCAAAGGTTTGCTAGTATTGGAAAAGTCAGGGATGAACTGTCTGTAGTAACCCATCATGCCCAGAAAGACTTGTACTTCTTGCAAGTTAGTGGGTGGAAGCATTTTGTCAATGGTCTCAACTTTCTTCTCATTGGACAAATCCCTGTCTGAGTTACCTCATGGCCCAAGAATTCAAGGCGTTCCTTGAAGAAAGCACACTTAGATGGTTTCAGTTTAAGGCCAGCCTCTTGAATCTTTATGAACATTTCCTTGAGGTGAGCCAGGTGATCTGTAAAGGTAGCACTGAAGACTGTTATATCATCTAAATACACTAGGACACATGCAAGTTTCAAATCACAGAGGATGGAGTCCATGGCTTGTTAGAAGGTAGCTGGGGCATTGCAGAGTCCTTGCAGCATGTGTGTAGGCTCAAAAAATCCCTTGGAAGTGATGAGCGCAGCTTTCTGTATATTCTTGGGAGAAAGATCAACTTGCTAGTACCCGGATGTTAGATCTATAGTGGAGAAGAACTTAGAGCCTCCAAGGCAGCAGAGAGCATCATCAATATGCAGCAGGGGGTAAGAATCCTTTTTGATTAAGAAGTTCAATCTTCTATAGTCCATCACAATACAATGACCTCCATCCTTATTCTTCAGCATGAGCAAGGGGCAGTCCCATAGACTTTGGGAAGGAGCCAGTAGCCCAGCGTCTAAAAGTTATTTGAGCTCTTTATATACCTGAGCGTTCTCTACATAACTGCGGTGATATGGTTTAGTGCAGAAGGAGGGAGCATCACAGTATCAATATGGTGAATGAATCCTTTGTCTAGACCATAGTTAGTGCTATCTTTAGCAAAAATATCTGAAAATTGATCTAGCAAATCAAGTACCTCCTTCTGTTGGACCGGGGATAGCTGCAAGAAATCTTGCACAGTGAACAAGGATAGGACTTGGGGCTTGTCTTCAGGTAAATTAAAATCCTGGAACATACCAAAGGGATGTAGCAAAAGGACATTGGGCACATTCAGTAACTTGCCATAGCCAACAACCTTTCCTCTAGATACATGTATGGGGAGAGCAGTTAAGTTGACAACCAGCAACTGAACAGGGTCTTTATGAGAGACATCCAAGATTCCCAGGCAGAGGTAGGGTTTGTTGCGGCCTAGCAAGGGAGGAGAGTATAACTCTAGGAACATGCGCTCAAGTAGCTCATATGATATTTGGGAGTCTAGGATAGCTTGAGATCCTAGGGGAATGGTTACAGCGGAAGTGGCCAGGAGAGGAGTCCCCTCAGACGCAGGGAAAGCCATATGAAGGTACTTTATGTTGAACAAATGGTTATGGTATTTTAGGGTGAAAACACCAGTGGGATATTCTAAAGCACACGTTTTGAGGCGTTTTGTGGGGACTTTAACAGGATCTTCAAAGATCAGAGGCACTTCATATCTTAAGATAGAGAGGTAGTCATCCTTCAAGTTGATGATCCCATTGTATTCCCTTAGGAATTGAGTACCAACTAGGAGATCATAAATCTCATTCTCAAAGACTACGGCAGGCGCGGCTAAGAGTAGCTTGCCAAACTGCATGGGGATAGCAGAATAAGCACCTATAGCACTAGTCATAGATAGCCCAGCTGTACCATACAACTGGTGATAGTTAAGGTTGGGGCGAGCTTCAGCTTCTTGAAAATCTTGGAGGAGACAACATTAACAGGAGATCCAGTATCTAAGACTGCCTTGATTTTCAACTTTTGGATGGATATTTTCACTTGATTGGTAGTACAAACAAAAGGTGGAAGGACATCCAGGATGTCCTGGGCTTCTGCTAGTTCTTTTTCCCACTTTACAATCATGTATCTCAAGCCTGGAAACTCCTTATAGACATTATGGAGAGGAAGCAAGACCAAGACATTCTTTAATACAGCGTCAGCTACTTCAGCAGCTTCTTTGGATGACTTTACAAGCATGGGAGACTTCTTAGCTTGAGTGAAGTATGGACAAGAAACAACCTCTTTGTATTCAGTCAAAGGCTTGGCAGTAGTTGTAGTTTTCTCAGAGCGTAACTTATAAGGGACAGCAATGCTTTTTGGGACAGCAAGAACTGAATACTCATAGGTGTCAGGATAATCAACGTCTGAATTATCCATATCAGAGTTGTCAGAGATGCTGTGGAACAGCATCAGAATGGGAGGAGCCTCAGTGTCAGCAGTCTCAGAGTCAGCTATGGAGGGGGGAATTGAAGGAGAATGGGAAGAATTGTCAACCAAGAGCGTCTCTGCCTCTAGGTTGGCTGTTTTTTTCCTGCCTTCTCCTTAGGATCAGCTCCTTCAACCCAATGATAGGTGCAAACAAAAAACAAGGTGACTTATCTGGCCACAGTTGTGGCAACCTTGGTGTCTAGGAGGATTCTGTGAGTTCATGGTAAGGATGCAAGGGCCACAGGAAGACAAACTAGAGTTAGAGGCAGATCAATTATCCCTCACAACTTCCCCCAGAATGGGTAAGGTGCATATCCTGCAGCAGCATATTTATGCTCTTAATAGAGAAAAGCATGGTCTTATGAGCCTTAAAGTGGAGACTCTGAAGCTGGTTAACCTTAAGGGCTTGAGCGCAAGCCATGTAAGCTTTGTGCACTGGCAATTTTATGCTTGTTATCAGTTGCTGTCCTTCCTTGTAGAATCTATCTGCAAATTTAGCTAGGGTCTCCTTAGGTTTGAAAGTAATGTGCATAAAGGCGTCCTTCTTCACTTCCAAACTAAGGTCACCACCAAATTTGTCAATCAGAAGCTGTTTCATGTCTTCTGGAGTCTCAATGGTGGGCAACTCAGGCACTACTACCTCCTAACAGGTTGGATGCAGGAAGGTTATAATGTTTTCCTTCTTAGCCTTATCAGAGGCTCTCCTCATGGCAGTTTTGTAGATAGCTAGGAGAGCTGCTATTGTAACTGTGCTATTTTAGCAGAGTTACAAGGGGAAAAATATTTGGAAGCTAGATAATAATCTTTATTGAGAGATTGGTATTATATATTTATTGTGAATTCTGGATAACAGGAACATGATAGTGTTGATCACACAGTGAGATGGTGAAGGGGGTGCCTTGATCCTGATAATGAGTCAAGCGCCAAAAAAAGGTATCCACCGTAGGGGATCATCATCTGTTTATGTTGTTGGATTTGGTAATTTGAGTTGACTTCCTAGTCTGGCTTTGAGTGGCCAGATAATTGTATTGCGGATCATTAACCTGCTTGTTTAGAACCTTGCTGGCAGGTCAAGCCTGTGGTTTCGATACTGCAATGGTAAAAGTTTTGGGGTCAAAGACTTGCTTAAGGTAGGTTTGAAGTGTGCTTCAGGGGTTGGACCACCATTGTTGCTATTAAGTACATTTATGCGCAGGGAGAATTCTGCTTCAGATTTGGAGGGGGGCTGCCTGGCCCATAGCTGATAAACACTCTCTTCAAGAGTAGGCAAGGTCTCAACAGTGTGGGTATCTGTACTATTAGATAATGTGGTCTGTAGCTCAGTAACGTCTAGGCGTTGGTCCTGTGTTGTTACTACCGTGGAAAGCTCATCTAGTTGGGAGGTAAGGGAAGGACCCACTGAGAGGCAAGGGGCAAACCTGTCATTTACTTAGTCAATCAATTCACTCATTTCTTGCACGTCTTTATCAAGTTGGATTAGTCCCATTTCAAGTGATCCACCTCATTAGCTAAAGCTATCAAATCTTTAGCACATTGGTTGTGGGGGCTTCTGGCTGGATGGGGCAGCAGCCATCTTTGTCAATAACCCCAGTTGGACTAGAAGCAGTTGCCACCATTTTGCATAGGGCAGCAACCTCTTGCTGTAGCTCAGTAACTTGAGTTGTATAAGCAAGCACGTGAGGATCTGGCTGAGGTGCTTTGGTAGGGCAATTTGACTGCAGGTAGACGCTTTCAGCTCTCAAATGGCACCCCATAGTCTCTGTTCTCTATCTATCAGATCTTCAGATGGGGGAGAAGGAGGAACATCTGGCTTGGGCGTGGACAACTCATTTACTTGAGTTTGAAGTTTGGCAATGGCAGCAGTGGTGGCTACCCTTTCTTGATCAAATTCTTCACCAAGATTGAAAAAGCCTTTAGCAGCAAGGTCTGCCACTTGTTGTAGTTGATTGAAGGAGCAAGCAATGAACACATTGAGCTAATGCACAAGTTATTTGAAATTGGTAAGATAGGTGTTCAAGGTAGAATCTACTTGGGCTGGCCAGGGCTGTTCTAACTTGTGGAACTCATGTAGACGCTCCCTGAAGTATTCAGGGATAGACTGGTGCATTTGCTCAATGGAATTAACCAAACAGGTTTTGGAGGTGATAGAGTTGCACTGATTGTCTGATACCAAGGAAAACAGAGAGTGGATCCACTGTTGATACACATCAAACTGATCCCAGTGATTTGTGACAGCTGCTTGTAGGGATAAAATCTCCTGAACTTGAAGCCCTAACACTATTTGATGGTGGGCTAAGGCAGGTTGTACAAAGTATGACAATAAGTGCTCAGTAGAGTCAGACACTGAGAGGAGATGCTGTGGAAATTGAGGAGCCACAATCAATTCATAGTATTCCTCTCAACTGAACTGTAGCTGAAGGCAAGGGATGATCCCATTGCGGGCTAGCCCAAGGGCTACTGTCATGACTTGTTCCAAGTCAGGGGTACCCAAAGGGTAGGCCACTAGGCAGGGGCCATTACTGAGGTTCAGTACAGTAGGGACAATAGGTGGGTCTGTAATATCTTCTTTGATAGTAGGAAGGGTGATTTCAGGTGAAGTTGGCTCTTGTATAGAAGGAGGCAAAAGACCTGAAACTGTGGTTGCAAAAGGGATAGCCAAGGGGCTTACAGCCCCTGTAGTGAGCACCATATTTGCTGTATTCTGAGGCGCAGTACAGACACACAACGGGAAATCCTAACCTTAGGATTGGATTTGTACTAAGTTTTGGTTAGATGACAGGGAAGGCTATGTGTTTACCTTGCGGCCCTGGATGAATACCTTCTACTAGACATGGATAGAGAGGCGCCAAAGTACTGAGAGACACAAAGACAAAATTTTTAATAGAACTTAAATTTTATTAGTGAATAAAAATTAGAATATATAGTGGTTGATAATATCACAAAACACTACCAGGACAGTGGATCACTTGCCGCAAGCATGAGTGGGACAAGTGAGTTGCGCAGAATCAGGAGATCAAACAATTGAATTTTCTCATTTGGAGTCAGACTCATTTTGAGAGGCAAAAGCAAAAGAGAGAGATTCATCCTCAAAATAACCTATTGAAGGCAAAATCAAAACATGGTGAATGGCAGCATTCACAACAGATTTTCACTAAGGGCAGGCATCAGTTGTAGTAAAGAGGGTGAGAAGCTGTCCTCATTTGCTTAAACAGTGGATTGTCCATTTGAGATATTGCATCCTAATTTGTTTTCAAAACCAGATATGTTAAAAGACTCAACACCACATATAATGACATCAGCAAAATTTCAAAATCTACAAAGGCCAAACAACAGCCAAAATTCTTGAGACCTGTGCATATTAGCATAACAAAACAGTGGATAGCTAAAGATTGCCTCCAGGATTCTCTCACTGTCCAGCCAATACTGCCTACACAGTTCAGTATTTATGTTTAAAAAACACTCTTATAAAAAAGTTTTGATTTGTGATTCTCATGGAAAGTATTAGGTGTTTCTTCATACAACAGAAACAATGAGAAGACACTTATGGATTGGTACATCTAAACTGAAACCTATATGGCCCTAAAAAAGATCAGAAGTGTCCAGCTATTCTATACAGAATAATTTTTCTCTCCTAACTAAGAGCTAGGCATGGGTGGGTTGAGAAGGAGTCCAAAAATGATATAGCACATTATGTGGCTATCAGGTCCAAACATATTCAATAGTAGCACTTCTTGTTTTCTGTTGTTTAGACCAGTATAAAATGATTAAGGGTTCTCACAATACAGGGATATTCATTGATTTCTCTGAAATTTCAAGGAATAATTGTGGATCAATTATTGTGGCACAATCACCATTGTTATGCTTGATAACTTTTGGGCCCCATAAAGTAGATTTGGTTGTGTATGTGTTCCACCAATCAACAAAAACAGCCACATCTCAATATACCACCTCTATAATTACCCAATAAGACTCCTCTACATTCTGACATATTCTTCATTTCTTAATCCAATCAAAAAAGGCGTTTGAATGAATCAAGAATAAAGTGAAAAAAGACCTCTTGCAGGATAATAAGATCTCTTCAAAATCCTTGAAGCCAAGTGATTCTCAATACCACCTGATGTGGTGATGGCTTTCTAAATGCACTCTGAGTCCTTCATCCCAAAGCACTTGTTTATAAGACAATCAAATAAAGAGGATTTGTGTCAGGAAACCAACCTTGGGTGGCTAGCCTGTTGTTTTCTGGGATTAGGAAGGCCTCATACTGGGCAGGCAGAGTTCACCAAAGGATTGGTGCTAACTTAAATAGGTACAACACATTTCCTCACCCAAGACTATGGGCCAGATGCCAGGAAGATAGTATTAATCACACCAGTAAGGATTATAAACTATTCAAAGCAGCTTGTTAAACTATTCTAAAGGGAGCCTGGGTGGGGGCAAGAGGTGGCTCAATGCCCAGTTGGTAGGAGGGGAGAAAGTTGTTCTTATCTTTAAACAGCCAGGGTTTAGTAATAAATCAAGGGCCATTTCTGTTATATCTGTTTAACTCTTTAGTTTAAACCAAGATATCTTACACTAGTATATGGTCAGGGTTTTAATATATATTTTCAGGATTCAATGAGTACCCTGTGAAGTAGACAGGACCAAAGGGACACCTAGGAGAGGATAAGTTGCAGGTGGCAGGGCAGGCAGCCTGGAGGGTTTAGAGTTGAATTGGTAGATAACTAAGATAAAATATGGTAATATTTGGGCTAAATAATATCTCAAAGCCTTTATTAAAAAATGGCAATAAATTCTGGCAAAAGGTCCATCTAAAGCTTTGAGGGGCTCTACTAGCCTTGGATAAGAAATTTCCCTAGGCTCACAAAAAAAGCGGGCTTTGTCCAGGTGCAACCTTTGCGCAACCTAGAAGATCCTGCACACACTGTAGATGAGCAGTTTGCAGTGGTTTTTTGACCAAGGAACTCCCTCCTCACTTTGGAAACCCCTTCAACCATGAAAAAGACGCTAGTTTGTTTAGCCTGCCTGCTTTAAAGGTGCAGACCTGCCAACAAGCAAATGGCAGTTTGGCAGAAAAACATGGCCTGATTAATCTTGCTGGGTCCATCCATCCTCAAGCCCAGAAAATTTTGTTAAAAGGTTTCACACATAGTGGAATCCTGTATAACTAAAACTTGGCCCAGGGGTCTCTTTCCTGGGTAAATTTGTTTAGAGGACATTCTGGCTGTGACGTCAAGTGGAATCAGCATAAAAATTGTCCCTGGTTCCTTAGAAGACACCTAACCAATCATGCTGCTGACCCCTGCACCTGGCTCAGTTGCCTTCATTTCTTGGGTCCAGACTATGGGTAGATTAGTTTGTCCCATATAACTGATTCCCTCCCACTACTCATCAAACCCTCTCCTAAAACACCCCTGGTACTTTCACCCTTCCCTTACATGAAATGAAAGCAAGGGTTGTCAGGTCCCTTGCTTACCAATTTGATTTTAAACATTAAAATCCTGATTTTGAAAAGTTTTTTATGTTTTGTATTTTATTTTGATAATACAAATTTTAGTCTTGTCTTCTGTCCTGTTTCTTACCTACTGCATTCATTTGGTCTGCCTTCCCTGCTGCCTGTGTTTTTTGGTAAAATATCCAGGGTAAATAAAATCTCATTTGAGCCCTCCAAAAAGGCTTAAAGTACCCAACTTTGACTCTGAACTCCCATCTAAAACCCACAACCACTTATGGATTTCAGTTTCTTTGATCTAGCCACCCGGAGTTTTATTGGATCCATCCTACAGAATGTTGTCATTCTTCCTAAATCAAATAATTGTGACTTGGGGACCAGTTTTCCTCTTTCTATGACCTGATTCCCCAGAAATATAGGGAATACTCTCCTTAAAATCCCAAAAATCAGTAGAAAATCCTGCATTGATAAAAATACTTCCAACATCTGACCCAGGCCCCATTCATTTTGAACTCTTTTATTAAGTCAGCATGGATAGGTCTATATCTTGAGGATTTCCCCAGATTCCAGGAGTTGGACATTGAGGATTCTCCTTCCCTAACTTAGAAGGATACCAAAATTATGTCTTCTTCAAATCACTTGCTCCCATCTTTACCGCAATACCCTCCTAAAAATCTGAACTCCTATCCCATTGAGGACTGTTCTCTGGTTGTTGGTGGGTGGCTTGGTATAGGCTTGAACACCTATTTCACACCCTTGTCTTTTACTACCTCCCCCTGGAGAACTCTCAGAGCAGCTATCCCATTTTTGTACTGGATGACATCCTGGTGGATAGTTTCACCAGGATGGGAGCCTGGCTTTGTAAGTCTATCCCTCTTTCTTGCAGTCCAGGGGTTTATATAGTACCCCACTGCCAGAATTTACATTAATTAAATAGGAATTATCATAAAATTGAGAAATTATAATTTGGGTAGGCAGGACGCCTAGGTTTTGGGGCAGAAAAATTGGCACTGGTTTAGGAAGGACATTCATTGATTGAATCTTTAGGAAGGGTGGTACAGCCCTTCTGTTTCTGAGCAATATTCTTGAGCATAGTTTTCAGGTCTGTGTTTTCTTCAGCTGGGGGTCCTGCTTGGCCAAAAAGGTAGACTTCAAACTCTTTAGGTCAATGTTAAGAAGCTTTTCACCTCCATTAGGTAAATTTTTGTATCCTCTGCTAGGTGCCTTAGTTGGAATTTTTTTTGATGTCTTCCCCTCTTTAGTATTTGCGCTCTTGGCTTGAGAGAATTCAATCTTAAAAAACTCAGGCATCTGGACCCCTGATCCTCAGGGCTGGCAGACTGCAGGCAGTTGTGACTAGTGTTTGAAACCTGCTCCAAGTCTTGGGCTTTAAGAGGGGGAGAAGTTTTATTCTCAAAAATAGCCTACCTGTGCCACCAGTTTTAATTATATACTTCATGGAAGTATATATAATAAGATAAAGAGCAATATTTTGATTAAGAGAAATGTTATTTTATTGATAAAGAAGAGAATAATTTATAGATTTATTTGGTGAGATCATAATATCTATGTAGATCTTGTTAGTCATGTGGATTTGGTTAATTTTTTCCTCTTAGAATCTGGATTTTTGTTACAGGTAATGTGTTGCCCTAGTATCAATTCCACCTTACACTTGAGAATTGAGTTTTTTATCAAAGAAATGATATAATATTGGTGTGTAATTAAAGATGTTGAAAAATCATAATTTAATTTAATTTTTGATTTTCCAGAAAGATTATTATACATAAGAAGTTTTCCTAAAGATGTTTAATAGAGACTATATAGATTAATTTAAAGTGATACTTTTGAAATTAATAACATTCATTGGTATATAAAAATAAGTATGTTTATCATGTCTATCTGTAATATCAGCTAGTGCACTTAAGTGTAAGGAATTGGTTTATTTGATTTTTTCTATATTATTTAAATTTAAAGTTACCAACTATTCCAAAAGCTTTATTTGGATCATTCTTAAATAAAATATAACATGCATCTTAAGAAGTAGGAAGGTTGAATCCAATGGATTTTGGTCAAAATCATGTTTAAATTGAAACATCACACTTACAGAATTTAATGTTTTTTTACTACTTTATTTTTAAATCCTGGTTAAAACCTTTTATCCACAACAAAGAGCCTAATCTATTTATATTATTCAACTTATGAATGTGTGGATTAAAATTAAAATTGGAGGAGCAGGGTGCTCAAGATACTTTTATATGATTGTGAAATTGATTGGATTGTCACCTTTGGTTGTACAGCTGTAAGCTAAACTGTTAGCCTGTGTGAATAAGGTACTAGTAGTATCTTTACCATCTATTTTGTTCAAGTTCAAAGATAAGGGTGTAACAATGTAGTTTATTGGGGGCTTCTCTGGTCTGAGGCTTACAAGAAGTGTAATGTGGGGTGTAAAGGATTATCCCTGTGATGCCCGTGAATGATGGTATATATACCATTATGGTGTATATCCTTTGTCCTCTGTCTAGCCATGGACCTCTAGTCTCTGCTGTGATCCTAATCAGCTGAACTACAGGAACCCAGTTGGCTGCAATAGAGAATGTGATATTATTGCCAGAGGTGGACCAAGCCTCTGGTGTGCAGCTGGCTTCATGGAATATGCTGGTTAGTTGCACCAAAGAAGCACATGGTGGTCTTCTGACTATTTGCCTCAGGAGAACCCTTTGTTGATCAAATAGCTGTGATTATTAATTAATGGAAGGGTAAATCTGTTGCATGCAGGAGAGGTAAATGCCCTACTTGCGGCATTGATCTAATAAGGGAGAAGTAACTTGGGATTAAATGGCGGAATTCATAAGGGTTTTGAAGTTGGATAACAGGTTGGATTCAATGGCAGATAATCCTTGATTCAGTTCAACGGTTTGGATTGTGAGTTGGGTAAAGGGATTTAAAGGCAGTAAATGCCCCTTGTTATCACCAACAGTGGTGTAGGATGAACAGCATCTACATATGTGAGGTCCTGTAGTGATCCCAGTCAAAGGGAGTTTTAAGAGTAATAAGTGTGTATCAATATTAGAGTTAGTTTGTTGGCAGGATTTAGTCTATGTAATGTTTACTGGAAATAAATATAAACCAATACCATTTGCCACAGGAAATACTAGCACTAGGAATTTGCTGACAGTGGATGAGTGAAAGTAGATTTACCAGTGGTAAATTATCCATTGTAGATCATCAACTCTATCCAACCACTTATATTGTAGTAAATTAACTTATTAAGTGCCACATTACAGAAATATTGTTTGATAAGGATGAACATCATTGCTAGTCAACTATCTGTGGCTTCATAATAATTAAATGTTTAAAAGTTTTGCCAAGGATTGAATTAACTGGAGAAAAGGGTGCTTGGTCAATTTCTCGAGATCCTATAAAAATTAGACAATAAATGCTATTTTAAGTAAGATATAGCTGTCTTGCACATTTTGGCTTTATAAATTTTGAATTGTAATTATATAATATTCAAAATGGATGCATCAACTAATTAAATCAGCTGCAGATTTTTTCATAGTTAACCTTGCTTTCCATTCCATCATCATAATAAAGTTTTTATTGAATTAAACAGGAAATATTAATATTAAGACATATTAAAATGATTTTTTTATAAAATCTGGAGTTTATAAATAAGTTTTTCAGAAAACCCCAATAAAAAACCTTACTAATATGATAGTTTTAGCTTCTCTAGATGCTGAGTGTCAAGATTTTTCATCTTATAAGATTGTTCTTTATTATTAGTATACATTTGGGATTTGGGAAGGGGATTTTATGGAGACAATCCTATACTATAAATCTGGGTTGTTATACATTAGACTGGTGTTTTTTTGTCTAACTTGGAGAAGAAAACACTTGACTACAAGTATTGACAAGGCTTTTTCCAGTACTTAAATAATCATACTAGTAAACAGCTAGTAGTGATACACAACAATAGATGATAAATTTGTCCCTATTTGTAAGGTCTTGCCAAATAGGGTGAAAGATTATATACTATACAATGTAAAGTGTTTGGGTTGAGATTTAACAAGTTAAGAAAAGTAGGTACTGTCTGTAAAAGAATCTTTGTGAGACCTGCTAAAAACTTATAATTTAAACAAAAAAGTGTCATTGAATTCACTAAAACTAAACAAACTATATGAAGTAATGTGTTGAACAAAAATTTATTTGTAACTAAAGGGATGTCTAGGTCAGGATATTCCCTGTGGGAGTATCTTAACATGAAAGTAGAGAGGTTATCCCTCATTAAAAGAATGGTGACAACAAGCCTATTGCTTGTTGTCAGGCTATCTCCATTCTAATTATCATAGCTATTAAAACACTAGAAATTCAGAAAAATTGAGATCTGGTCATAAATGTATTTACCATAACCTTAAAAGTAAATTTCAAAAAGCTTTGACTAAAATTATAATTTTGAATTTAAAAAGTTTCTAAGATTAAAATGTAAAATTTGAAAGATTGAAAAAACCCTGTAATAGTAATTTGGGGAATGTTGAGCAACCGGAGTTATTGCTGGTATGTTTAAAGATACAGATAGATGTTAGCCTTGCCAATGCACTCTACCTAATCCTATGCAAGAGCACTACAGACTACAATAGAATAGAACTTTGAAAATAATTACATTTATTGAAACTGGGGTACAATCTAGCCAGCAGCTGCAATCTATCCAGGTGTAACTAAGAACTTTTTTCATCCTTTCAAGTGTCTATATCAATATATACTGCAACAACCCTTGTTCTTGTCCTTTCAGACAGTTATCAGTGGCTACCTTTGCAATAAGTCCATCTTTGCTAGCTACATATATCCTGATTGGCTGTCCTTGGAATGTGATATACTACTGGCCTTACAAGGCGTCTATGGCACTTCAGCTACAGCCTACACTCTTCTTGAGCTAGCCTACTTCCATTTATTGATTGGCTGTATCTTACACGCCTATTATTGCACTTGGAAACTACACTATATTTTGTTGATACTTAGAAATGGTCCTGTTCAGTCCTCCTACATTGGAAGGTAGAATTCCAGTATTCCATTTGCAGGGCTTAATTAGTTATCCTTTTCTGGCTGGCAAGCCTTCTGCTCATTGATGCAACAGTTCAAATTGGGGATAATACACTGTATAATAGCTGACTTGATCAATATTGACTTGTGGATTATCTGCCATCTAATGCTGACCCAAACCTGGTATTTTTTAGCCATTTGCTCATCAGTTGTTTGATATGACCATATACGCCCTTCAGGCTGGGTGGGACTGAGTCAATACAATGTCCACTAGGATGAATTAAGCAATATACAAAGGATGATATAGTGATTTCACAGCGTTTAATCAATGATAATAACTATATTAGCTAAAATTTATATTACATATAATTTCTTTATCAATTATATTTTAAACTTAGTAATATACAGCATATAACCACTATGTTTTGAAATGATGATCTTTGTAAATAAGGCATATAATTGTTGTATCTATCTAATAAACAAATAATTACACTGCTTATAGCGGCCATATCAATCAGAGTAGACTATTGATTATACAGTGTATAATTACCACACTTAATGAAGTGATAACCAGATGATAATACGGCATATAACTGATAAAAATCTGTGTGTGATAATTAGCCTGATCATTTGTGGTCAATAAGCCTAATCTCATAGGGAACATCACTTAGAACTTCTGCTTAAAGGCTTAATTTTTAAATGTCTTTATTTATATTATAAAGGAAACCCAAGTCCTGGGGAGATCTTCAAGGAAAAAACAGGGAGTTTGAGGAAGATGGGATGATAGACCAGGTGAAAACACATTGTTTTTGAGAAAATGGTATTGTGAAAACACAAGCCAAAGATCTACAACTACAGTGGTTGATAAAAGGCGCCAGTTGTGTCAGCAACACCATAAGAAGAAAAAAATCTATTTAAAATAGGATTTATGATAAATTGTAAAGAAAAATTCTGGAGGACGTGTGAAAGCAAAAAAAAACACAAAATTGAACCCAAAGCAAAAAAAAGAAAAACCAAGGTAAGGATCTTGATTAAATAAGACTAATAAATTTTAAATCAAACCAAAGTTCAAAATTAAACTTTTATACCATAAAGAGCCTGCCCTTTGGGCAGGGCACAACACTATTGCAACATGTTGATTCTGCTTGATCTTTAATCAATAGAGCACTTTTTATAGGGTGTTTGAGTTTCTTGTCAGGATTAAAATATTATGCTTCTAACTATTGTCAAGGATCTAATGTACTAGTATTCTGGCCGCTGCCAACACACATAACATCCTGACATTGCCTGGTTTGGCGCCAATCCCTTATTCAGTTGGACATTACAGAAATGGTAAAAAACTAATATCATATGAATTGTCCAGGTGTCCAGTAATCTGAATCTGAATCATACAAGACCTCCCCTTTATTTGATCCAAATTAAGTCCCTGCTGCAGCACAAGCTATATAAATCTAAAATATTATCCAATAAAATTACTTTTTTCTTCTCTAAATTCATCTTATAATATTTCTCAAAAGGCGCTCCTCATCACTGGTAGAAGCTACAGTTTTTGACCACACTCATGAAAGAGAAAATGATAGAACAGAACCTGCCCACCTTTGCCCAGGTACTAAACCAGGCTATATCTCAGCATACATGGAAGCCATAATTCTGTGCCCACAACATCAACAAAGATATATCAAGTAGATGCACTGTATTTTAAGGACTGGTCATTACCAAAGCATGCACCAAAATAATTTAATACAGCCTCTCTCTTCAACTACAAACAAACACACAAACGCCTATCACAGGCAAAATTACCAACACCAAGTACAAAGGTATCAACAAGTTCTTTGGTAAAAACAAAGACAACATCATTGATGGCTGGACCACTCAGCCACAAAACTTTGCGCCAGCCCCATACCCCATAAAAAATGGGCCCAGGAAGCCAGCAAACACCTGTACAAGGCTGCAGCTAACTGGTTTGTTACCTGGGCTGTCTCACAAAATGAAGACCAGCTTGATAACTGGGAAGAGTTCAAAGCCAATATCACCCACAACTTCTGTGTCACAAAATCCCTTCAAGACATTGCAATAAAGCTCAGCAATCTTCCTCAAAAGACCACTATCACAGCTTACACCAATGAATTTGAGGAAATACACTGCAAGATCCAAAACCCAGCACAAGCTGACAACATACACAAAAGAGCCTCATTTATCAACATAATGAAACCCTCAGTTGCTGTCCTCATCTGTCCAGAGGTCAACTTCTCCATGACTGTGCTCATTGCAGAAGCCAAACACACAGCAAACACGTAAATATGGAATATGCTGCACTCAACAGAAACCACATCCAACAGCAATAAAAGTGATATTTCCAATAGCAAAAAATGCTAAAACACAAACCAAACCAATAACAAAGGGAACTAAAATAAAAACAAAGGCATCACAGCCAAAGTACAAATTGCTCCCTCCCTAAAAAAGAAGATACTGACAAAATAAAAAATGCTGAAATAGCAACCCAATATGAATCTGACCTCACATTCTCTGACCTCAAAGGTCTCAAAACAGAGGAACAGGGAAAAGAGGAGGGGTAACAGGCTTAAGTGCCCCTGTATCCCCCCAAACCAACAAGAATTTGTACTAAGGCACAAACTTTGCTGCCAGCATCCCACATGTCCTGCAATCCTCCATTTTTATGAACATAACAATTAAAGATTGCTAACAACTTCTTGTTTACCCATGCACTTATAAATCTCATACATATAAAAATTTATTTGAATCTGGTGCACAACACACCATGATTAGCAAACCATTTTTAACCAAATACAAGATACCAGTTGTCAAGTCCAACTTCAAATATTCTAGAATGTCAGACAAATCAAAGGTTCTACTTGAAGGCAAAACAACTCCCTTCAGAATTGACCTCCAAGGCATTCAAACGTCCATCAAAGGACTTGTCATGAACAACATAAACTACAACATTATAGCAGGTATGGACTGATTAACTTGAGTGAACCCAAGTGTATGTTGTAAATCAAAAACCATGACCATCAAACACAATGGAGTCAATTTCAATATCCTCAAAGACCTAACAATCTAATACTAAGAGACACAGTATTTGTCCAAATCATGAATCATGACAACTCAAAACGTCTAACCAAAGACGGTACATTCCATATAATGAGATACACCAAGTTTAATAGCATGTAAGGAACAAAAAGACAATCCCCAGAGCTTGCAGCACTTCTAAATAAATACACTCATGTATTTAAGGAAAAGCTAACATACCTACCCCCAAACAGGAGTTCAAACATTGCATCAATATATGCAAGGCCATGCCCAAACCTTCACCCTGTACAGACTCTCCCCCCATGGAGACAAAAACCCTCAAAAGTCAAATTGAGGAAAACCTAGCCAAAGGCTACATTTGCCCATCAAAATCCCCGTGGGGGGCAGCAGTTTTCTTTGTGAAGAAAAAATAAGACACTCTTTGCCTAGTAACTGGCTACAGAGCACTAAATGCAAGCAAAGTAAAGAGTAAATATCCCCTTCCACTTATAGAGGATCTGTTTGCAAGACTCTCAGGAGCCAAAATTTTTCTCTAAAATTGACCTCTCCTCAGTTTATAACCAAGTCATAGTAAAAGAAAAGGACACACCAAAAACTGTGTTCTATACACAATACAGATCCTTTGAATGTAAAGTAATGAACTTTAGGATGACCAATGCTCCCGTAACTTTTGTCACTATGATGAACCAAGTGCTTAACAGCTTCTCAAATACATTATGCTACCTTGAAAATATCATCATATTATTGAAAACAAAAGAGGAACACCTCACACATGTCTTCCAAACACTCAATCAACTTGCAAAGCACAAACTCTACGCCAAGCCTAGTAAGTGCCAATTTATGGAAAAGAAACTCCTTTTATTGGACCACATTGTCTCTGACAGTGGCATCAAAGCAGATCCAGACAAAATAAAATCCATAAGGTACATGCAACGTCCCACCTTCATTAAACAAGTTAGATGATTTCTTAGAATGGTAGCCTACCTAAGGAAATACATCAAAGACCACAGAAAACTAACCGCACCAATCAATGACTTAACCAAGGGTAATGCCAAAAATAAATTCATCTGAACACCAGAATGCGACAAGAAATCCAATTATTAAAACAAGCTTTGATCAAAGCACCAACCTTGCAATACCCTAATAACAACGGGTTCTACGAGCTCAATCCAGATGCCAGTGACACCGCCATTGGCGCAGTCCTACGCATCTGCTAGCCAGGGCAGCAAGACTTCCTGCCAGTATATTACAAAAGTAGAAAACTAACCAACACTAAGAAGAGGTACCCAATACATGACAAGGAATTGCTAGCAATATATCACACATGCAAGAAATGGAGATGTTATCTAGAAGGACATTTAAACGTCTGAGTACTAACTGACCATAAATCCTTAATCTACTTTAAAGCTCAGAGCACACTTGCACGGAAACAAGAAAAATGGATGTCCCTGCTGGAGCAGCTCAATTTGGACATCCAATATAAAAAGGGGGAAGAGCTGGTCACAGCTAATGATCTCTCTAGGCTATGTCAGCCAATAGAGGATCACCCTAACCACCTGGATCCAGATTAGCCAAATCTATACAACACTGAGTGTAAAACCAAAGGAAAAGATTCTTCAACTCACCAGTTAACTCATGACACAATAGTAAGAAATGAGAAAAACTTCCATGTGTTAAATCATAAAGTATATTATATAATCAAGGGCAATACATCCCCTACATTACCCTTTTCCAAAGAGTTGATACCATCCTCAGTCACCACAGCCTATTAGGGCACACAAAAGCCAATAAACTATGCCTCACCCTAAAGGAGATAGTATGGTGGTCTAATCTAAAACAAGACATCATTGACATCCTTAGAAGTGCGCAGTATGTGAAAATTACTCAAGCATAAAAGCACCTCAACCTACAGCCAACCCAGTACCTGACTCATAACCATTTAAGGCTTGGGGCCTGGACGTAGTGGGCCCCTTCCCAGAAGCAAAAAAAACCAAAATTTCTTAATTGTAGCTATCAACTTCCCCACACGCTGGGCCATCTGCTAAGCAACCAAAGACCACAAAGTGGAAACAATTAATTGCTTTATCAATAAGGCAATCATAGTTGACTACAGAACCCCAGACTATATCATTGCTGATGGAGCCAGAGAAATGTCAGGACATATAGTGAATAACAACTGCAACAAGGAACATTAAACACTACACAACCTCACCTTAAAGACCACAAGCCAACGGCAGAGTTGAACACCTAAACATCAGCCTCATTAGAACCCTTGAGAAAATAATGGGTGGTCAATCCAAAGAAAAATGGCCACTATATTTGAACCATGCATTATTAGTATCCCAGAAACACACAAACCAAGGGACAGGCTACCCACTATTTGAATTAATATATGTATACAAACCAGAGATAGCCACCCACAATAATTAACTCTATGCAAAGATTCCCTTGAGCAAACCCCCCACAGTGGAACAAATCACAGTACTACAACACATACGTCTCAAAGCCAATATCACAGAGAGAAAGATAATCAAAACACAAAAAGTGACCTCCACCAAGGAAACACTCCCAATCAACTCCCCTATCTGGATCCTTGCTGGAAGCAGAAATAAATTGGATTCAGTACACAGAGGCCCTGAAAAGATTGTCAAATACAGACCAAACATAAATACCTAACTAGTCAAGTTCCAAGGTGCCAAAGACCCTATCATCAAAAAGTATCACAGATCCTGCTTTTGCCTCAGCAAAGAGGAACACTCATTTTGGCTAGTATCTACTAGGAGACAACTCCAGGAACATCAGGCGCAGCTGTCAAGACAAAGCCCCCTTCTAATATACTAGAGTAACATCTTAAGGGAGGAGTGTTTTGGGTAGATGAATGTACTGGTATTCTGGCAGCTGCCAACACACATAACACCCTATCAATGCCTGGTTTGGCGCCAATCCCTTATTCAGTTGGACATTACAGAAATGGTAACAAACTAATATCATATGAATTGTCTAGGTGTCCAGTAATCTGAATCTGACTCATACAAGACCTCCCCTATATTTGATCTAACTTAAGTCCCCCCACAGCACAAAAAATATAATTCTAAATATTATACAATAAATTACTCTCTTCTTCTTAAATTCATCCTCTAAGCTTCCCCAGAAGTCACTCCTTATCACTATTATTGGTCAGTCTACTGGTCCCCAGACTTCCAATTACAACCCCCATATTTGGGCATCTATGCTTTGCCAGAATGAGATTAAAATTGATTTCTGTTCCTCATGTACACATAACAGGGTCAAAGGGAAATCTTGTCAACTATTACCGCAATCTTGAGTAATCAGTTACTAATTCAAATAGGTTTCTGCATTTTGCATTGGTGTTTATTTATCTTTTCAAAAAGGATTTTTGCAGAATCTCTCACAACACAGGAAGATTTGGTAGCAACATGTCCCCTGAGAATATTCTTTCATGTTTCCAAATCCTCAATCTGTTTAGATTGTCATCAGTCAATTAGATATATGTTTTTACAATATAGATCAGACTTTAAAGTAATGGCTTATTGCTAATAAAACAAATCTATTATCATAATTCCATCAACACTTTATCAACCTCGATGGAAGAATGCTGTCTAGGCAATAGGAACCTATGAAAAATAATAATGATGGTTAACTTAACTCATAGAACTCATAATTCCTGAAATCAAATTGTGTAATGGAGAGCTGTAATTTGGCTTGTGCATGATGAAAGGTATGCTTGTAATATGATTGTTTATGCCCTGCCCCAAAGGACAGGCTATTTAAAACTATATGTTTTAAACCCAAACTTAAGTTTTATTTAGAAATTACTGGTTTTATTTAATTGAAACTCTTAGCTTTACTATTTTTTGCTTTTGCTTTTGTTCTCAATTTCGCTTTTACTCTCCACAAGCAGAACCAAGTTTCCTATCCATTTTTTATATGTGCTATTGTTAAATAGGTTATTTTCTTCTCCTTCTTGATGCTTACGCAATAGCTGTGTTCCTCATCTCTGCAAATGTAAATCTTCAGGCTGTAGTTTCAAAACTTCCCCTCCATCTACCATGTGTTTCCCCTGGGCTATCAGTTTTAACTGACCCTAAACTCCTTTGTTTCCTTCAAAGATCTCCCCAGGGCCCATTTTTTTACTATCTATAAATAAAGGCCTTAGAAAAGTGAGCTTTTAAGCTAAAATTCTAAGTGCATTTTTCCCAAATCACTATTTTACAGATTTTTTCTTCAATTTTTTAAATTCAATTCTCAATTGTATATCTTTTAGATTCAAAATTATAATTTTAGTCATATATTATTGAAATTTACTTTTAAAGTTATAGTAAGTACATTTATGACCAAATCTCAATTTTTCTGAATTTCTAGTGTTTTAATAGCTATGATAATTAGAATGGAGATAACCCTGACAACAAGCAAAAAGCTTGTTGTCACCATTATTTTAATGAGGGATAACCTCTCTACTTTCATGTTAAGATACTCCCACAGGGAATATCCTGACCTAGACATCCCTTTAGTTACAAATGAATCTTTGTTAAACACATTACTTCATATAGTTTGTTTAGTTTTAGTGAATTCAATGACACTTTTTGTTTAAAATTATAAGTTTTTAGCAGGTCTCACAAAGGTCCCTTTACAAACAGTACCTACTTTTATTTTCTTTTTAAATATAAACCCAAACACTTTACATAGTATAGTATATAATCTTACACCCTATTGGGCAAGACTTTACATGACTATCAAGTTGGAACTAATTTCAGGGCTTGTTTTAGCATTGGGAAACCTCAGCAGTTGACAGAGGGCCCCAGAAGCGCAGGCAACCATATAAAAATGATAAGTATTATAGTAGAACACCAAATAAAAAGAATATCATGGTCCTGCAGGACCAATTCAAGAAATCAACTGTGGCCAAACCCCTATAATGATAGAATTTTAAGTGCTGCCATTGGTATAAATAATGGGGGAAAGCAGGAGTTGCTGAGATGTCCCTTGAAAACTTTGATCTCCCTCTTTTTGCTCCAATTAATTTTAGAAAATTAATCACACAATGTTCACCATTTGATGTTGGTAGCGCTCAACCCACTGGCTGCATATATTTTTAAGATATGATGTCATCAAGTAAAAATTTTAATGCATATTGCCAACTGATTAAAATAATTGATCAGCCAATCAGAAGCCAAAATTAATCCCCTATAACTATTCTAAACTCTTCAAAAATAACACCATTCCCCTCTAAAAAACGTGTTTCTAGATATCTTATAATCCCTAAAAATATTAAAGAAAATTTCTCATAATGTTGAATTATTTAAGCCTATTGACTCTATTGATGACAGAAACTCATCATCCTTGTTTCATTTAGCTACAGAGTCTCTTACAGCTTCCTGGTATGTACTCTATACCTTTTTTCTGCATACCTATTTTCAGATTTTTCTTTACAAATTATTTTCTTCATATTAATCTTGATAATAGTTTTCTGTTGTTGCAACCAAGTTTCCAGACTTGCCCGCTAATGTATCTTACAATACACAGGGAGCGCTCAATGAGTCACCCCTTGATGTGTCTAACAACATGAGCCAATCTGATGGCAATGTCAAATGGTGCGCACTTCCTCCTAATTAGGAGCGCTACCAATTTGACCTGCTGATCCTCGCACAAGTTATTCCTTGGCTTTGAACCTTACATGGAACACACCACTATGCCACCCCTTTGTGGTCTTGTGGCTTTCCCCATATAGTATCAGTCACAATATTCTACAATAAACAATACCTTATTCTTATTATTCTGTCCTTTCTATTGGACTGTTGTCTTCCTCAATTCCAAATACTGAATCCTCATTGGTTCAGTAGCAACAGTGGTAGCAGCGGTAGGTTCAAAACCTACCTAAAACAAAAATTCACCCTAATAAAGGACAGAGTACGGGCCGTATGACTACTCCCCATCAAGAGACCTTCCTACCAATCCCTGAGGGGGACATCCCCAATGGGTATGTTATTTACCAAGACCAGCTAGTCCTTACAAGTGTGTATAATTGGCTCCGCCTTGGGCAGCGCAACATCAGCGTCACCCCTCCCCAGTCAGACCTTTCACAATGTATGCTCAACCTCCAGCTGGAATCCTTTTTGGGTGGAGTCAAAGGGGCCAACATTGTCAGCTGGCTTCAATCCACTGAGATCTGCCTTTGTATCTGCCAGGTTCCCAAGCCCATGTGGGTTGCCACTGCGCTGGGGCGCCTCACAGGGCCCGCCACTGTATGGTTTACCAACTGGGCCAGTCAGGAAAGCAAAGTCACCTGGGCAGCATTCTGGGACACCACAAGATCCTGCTACAGCAAAACCTTCTTGCCTATTGTGATGGGAACTCCCATGTTAGCAATTAAACAGACTGGGTCTGTTCCTGAGTACCTTGCCACCTGGCAACAAGCTCTTGGCGCCGCCCCCAAAGTTGTAACCAACAGGAATGTCATGCTTCTAACCCTAATTGTCAATGGGCTCAAGACCCATATCTGTAAGTAGGTCCCCATGGGCTGTTTCCCCTCCATCAATTGACTGTTACAAGGCCATTGTGGAGGCCAACAATCAGGCTTTGATGGGCTTCTGCCGTACTAGTGATGCTCCACCTCAACCTCATGCAACACCTGGCAGTGGCCACAACCAAGTGGGTTGCCGCCAGCCACGCCAGCAGGAAAATGGAATCAAACACCCCTGCAAGGGGGAACTCTAGCTAGCACAAATTGAGGATCAGGGAAAAGCCTGGGGGTTGTAGCTACAAGAGGTTCTACAACCCCACTTGACCCTCCCCTTACAATCCCTGCTTGCAAAGAACCCCTGCAACTACAGTATACACAAGGTTAAAACCCTTTACGTCTTCTAGGTTCACAGTGACAACCCTGTACTTCAAGCAAGCCACTCTTCAAATAAAGTCACCCGCTTAGTCTATCCCTTCAGTTTTTGTGGGAATATCCACAAACTATTGGTAGATACCAGGGCCAACCATACTATGGTGGACCAGGCAGTTGCTGACTCCCAACAATTAGACCATGTGCCTAGCAGGCTCAAGGCAGTACAAGTACCTGACTCCCGTAGGATTTTAATTACCATGAGATGGTACCCTTTTCTGTGAGGATGGGGAACATCCAGGTTAAGCTCTCTGGGCTAATCATGGCAGGACTCAGCCACAACGTAATTTCTGGCCTCAACTGGCTTTGGCACAACTGTACCTACATTGACTGGGATACCTCTGTCATCACCCTCAATAGAAATGGGGTGGGCTTCCAGATCTATCCTGTCAAAATGAGCAAGCTACTCCACAATACTGAGTTTGTTAGAATAAAAGAGACAGGCTCGTACAATTTCAAGGGGGGAAACTAGACTTCAACCAATGTTCAGTTAAAGTTATCTACACAGAACCACCTGCGGCTCTTCCCATGACCACTTCACCCCCACCAGCGCTTGTTGCACTCCTCAAGGAGTACAAGGACGTCTTCACCAAAACACTGGACCAATTACCTTCCCCTTGAGAGATCCAGCACGCTGTACAGCTCCAAGGGTTGCTACCTAAGGCACACCCCTTATATTGTCTTACATCAAAGAAAGATGAGACCCTCTGCTAGCACCTTGTGGACGCGCTTGACAAGGGCTTCATTTTCCCCTTGCTCTCTCCATATGGGGCAGCTGTCTTCTTCATAGCCAAGAAGGACAGGTCCCTTTGCCTGGTCACAGACTATCACACCTTAAATAAAGTGACTTTTAAGAACAAGTACCCTCTGCTGTTGATTGACAACCTGTTTGACACACTTGTGGGTGTATAGGTCTTTATCAAGCTTGATCTCACTGCGGGGTAAAACCAGGTACGCATTGCACCAGGGGATGAAGCAAAAACTGCCTTATGCACACACTTGGGTTGTTTAAGTATTGAGTCATGAACTTCAGAATGATCAATGCTTCTTCCAACTTTGCCATGTTGATGAACAAAGCATTTGAAGATTTGATTGGGAAATGAGTTATTGTGTACCTTGACAACATTATTGTCTTCAGTCAAGATCAAACCACACACCTCCAACACCTCTGTGCTGTCCTTGACACCCTTTGGAAAAATCAGCTAAAAGCTAAATCCTCCAAATGTAAGTTCCTCAAGTCAGAGTTGTTGTTCCTTGGGCTCACCATCTCTGCCCAAGGGATAAAGCCCAACCCCACCAAAATCAAGGCAATCACCAGCATGCTGCCTCCCACTGATGTGGACCAGGTGTGTACATTCTTAGACATGGTTGCCTACGTGCACAAGTTCATTCACAATTGCGGGAAACTAATTGCACCTCTCACCAAACTCCTAAACACTAAGCAGCGCTTACACTGAACCCCTGCCAGAGATCAAGCCTTTGAGACGTTGAAGCAGAGGCTTACAACAGCACCCATACTGCTGTTCCCCAACCAGAACCACCAGTAAAAACTTGAGAATGATGCCTCTGACAGGGCCATAGGGGGCGTGCTACGGGTAGAAACTGACAATGGCACCTTCCTTCCCGTGGCATATGAGTCCAGGAATCTTACCAACTTGGAACAATGTTACCCCATTCATGATAAAGAATTAGCGGCAATTGTGCACTGTGTTGAGAAGTGGCGCTGTTACCTGGAAGGGGCCACCTTTCCACCCCGCGTCCTGAAAGATCATAAGTCACTCCAGTACTTCAACACACAGTCCACTTGACACACCACCAAGCAGGATGGGTCAAGCGCCTATCCCCCTATCAGCTGCACATCAAGTACAAGCCTGGGAAGGAACTTGTCACAGCTGACACCCTCTCATGCTTCTAGGTAGCATCCATCACTGGGGATGACAGCTTGGACCCAGATTGGCTAATGTTGTACCTCCACCCTAAAGCAACTCATTACAAAGGCCTTAACTCAGTAACCATCTCCAAGCTGAAGGACAACAAAAGTAATTTCACCACAGATGCTGGCAATGTCTGCCCCCGGGCAGAGACAGGTGAGAAGATGCCTTACATCCCCACCACACAACAAGGTGACACCATATTGCATTACCACCAAACCCTGGGTCACATCAGAGGGTGTAACCTCTTCAAGATCATGAAACAAAAGGTTTGGTGGCCGTGAGTGTCAAGACATCTTGGATCTCTTTGAAACATGTGTGCTGTGCTAAAAGAATACATCTAAACCTGCACCCCCAAAGTCTGTCTTGCCCATCAAAGTAAGGAACCCTTTGAGCAGTGGGCCCTGGATATTGTGGGGCCCCTCCCCAAAGACAGACTTGGAAAGAAATACATCATAACTGCTATTGACTACTTCACCTGTTGGCCAGTAGCCTGGGCAACAACAAACCACACCGCCACTATCATCACCTGCTTCATTGGTAAGGAAATTCTGGCCAGCTATGGGCGGCCCAAACACCCCATCACAGATGGTGGCCCTGAACTTGTTGGGCATGTCATGAAAGCGTACTGCGCCAAGAATGCACTCCAACAGATAGTCACAACCCCCTACCATCCACAAGCCAATGGACATGTGGAGAAGTTAAATGGCTCACTGGTTCAATTGATTGCCAAGCTCTCACAGGAACACCCCAATACCGCATGTACTGAACACCTGCCTACTGCTCTACTCATTTTGCAAGAAAGGATTAACAGAGGCACCAGGTTCAGCCACAGCTCCCTGGCCTTTGGAATGCCCAATAGTTTGACAGGAGTTGAACAAGGGAAGTTACGGTCTACAGTCCCAGGGAAACCTCCCCTGTTGACAACTCCATCCCTGAACTAATGGCATGCCAAGGCCCAAGAGATCAAACACAAACAAATCAAAGGAGGGACAAAGCACCTTGAGGTAAGGTATGCTGTAGGTGACCCTGTCTACACCCTTAACCCCAATTTGTCCAAGTTAGAACCCAAACACCTAGGGCCCTTCAAGATAGCCACGGTCTATGACAATCACACCTATCAACTCAAAGATGCCAAAGGAAATACCAAGAACCTCCACCATTATTGTTTGCACCCCTGCCGCGCCATCCCCACACAAAGGTTATTTGTGCGGACCTTCCCAGATCTTCCAAAGACTCTGGTCTTGGTGTCTGACAACAAGCAGGGGGAAAGGGGGTGTTGCAACTGAGTTTCCAGCCTTGCCTGCTAACGTATCTTACAATACACAGGGGGGCTCAATGAGTTGCCCCTTGATGTGTCTAACATTATGGATTAATCTGGTGGCAAGGTCAAATGGCAGGTACTTCATCCTAATTAGGAGCACTACCAATTTGACCTGCTGATCTCCGCACAAGTTATTCCTTGGCTTTGAACCTTACATGGAACGCGCCACTATACCACCCCCTTTTAGTCTTGTGGATTTCCCCATATAGTATATTAATCACATTATTCTACAATAAACAATACCTTATTCTTATTATTCTTTCCTTTATATTGGACTGTTGTCTTCCCCAATTCCAATAACTGAATCCTCATTAGTTAAGTTGCAACACTGTTATGCCTCTAAGAGATTGAAACCAGATAGCTCCTTCTCTTAATTTGAGCTTTTTCATTGAAACAGCTGAAAATTTTCTTACTATAACCAAATTGTCTCTTCCTAAATCAGGAAGCTTACTATTTCAACTCTACAACAACCTTTCACTGAGGTTAACTCCTGAAATATTCCAATTGCTTTAAGACCCTTAGTAAATACAGAACCCATTGTTGAAACAGCAGGCTCAAACCACCAGCAAGGTTCCAAGCAAGCGGGTTTGTGACCTGCAATCCAATTACCTGGCCACTCAAAGCCAGACTAAGAAGTCTACTCAAATTGCCAAGTTCAACAACATGAATAAATGATGATCCCCTACAGTGGATACCTTGTTTTGGCGCTTGACTCATTACCAGGATCAAGCCACCCCCTTCACCATCCAACCATGTGATCAACACAATCATGTTCCTGTTATCCTTGATTCACAATGACTATATAATCACTATGTCTCAATAAAGATTATTATTTAGTTTCTAAATATTTCCCCCTTGTAACTCTGCTAAAACAGAACAGTTACAACTTTGGTAGCACAGGTAGGTTCTCCATCCTACCTTATCTTGTAAAATTACGCCTGTTGCCTGTACTTGCTGCAGCCAACAAATCCTTGGCAGAATTATGTCTGGCCTCCCACTGGACTGGACCCTATACACCCCTGGTGCCAAGATATCTGATAGCTTTTTCCTGTACCAGAACATGGTGATACCACTCCCTGAGTTCAATGCCCTGTCAGCACAAGGGTTCTTTCAGGCTCCTGCCTCTATTCTGCAACTAACTGACAAAACACCATGTCCGCCTATGTAGCCCAAAGACTGCAAAGCGCTGCCTTGAAACCTTTTTCCAGGGCCAACAACAACAACACTGCTATATGGATCCAGTCTGCCCAGAGCAACACTGGCTCAGATTGAATGCCCACAGCAATTTTGGATTGCAGAAATCTCCATCTGACTAACCCACAACTCTGGCACCTGGTGTGATAAGTGGCACAAAGAACACGCCAACAAGAACTGGGATACCTTCAAGCCAGACTTCTTGGCAAGGTTTGTGCTTAAGGACACAGCGCTCATGATCATACACAAAGTAAAGAACCTAACCAAGACAGGCACTGTGAAGGAGCTCACCCGGGCCTACAAGTAACTCTAACTTTGTGCACCCTCTGACATGGCTTTTGACACCCCAGCTACACACCTCATGTACTATGACGCTCTTAAGTTGCATGTGATGAGACACGTGAACCTGGACCAAGTGACCAACCTATAAAGTCTGTACCACAAGGCAGAGAAAGCGGAAAAAACATCCAACACCCTCCATAAGGCACAAACTGGAAAACAAGAGAGATCCAAGGATTCTCACACAGGTGGGCGCTCCACTCAACCACCCCCTGGAAGCAACAGGAATAACACCAACCATAAACCCACAAGCTCAAACGGACATGGGAATGGAAATAATGGCCAGTCAAATTGTACTCATTTCTGTATCACTGCCACAAAAGGCAATCAAGATGAGGGAAAAGCCCGTGGAGAGCATTAAGAAAGCCAAGCTCTCCCCATACAACTCCCAACTTGCCCAATGATGAGTAACAACCCAAGGACATGGACCAATGTCCAATGATTCAAGTACCCTTGCAGGACCTGATACTGTACACCATTGCCAGACATCCTAAAAAACTGATGTCCTACCCTTTCTGCTTTTGCAGTAATACAGGCTCAGCACTCCTGGACTCAGGTGCAGATCAAACCCTAGTCAACAGCAGCATTTTAGATAAGTTCAATCTAGCCACTAATCCTTTGTGGATTAAAAACGTGATCCTGGCTGATGAACATCACATTGCCGTGACAAGGAAACTGCCCCCTTCTCTGTCATGTTCAAGAATCTACATTCCACCATCTAAGGCCCCGTCATTGACTTCCCAAAGTTTGACATTGTACTGGGTTTGGATTGGTTACAAAAGAAATATCCTCACGTAGACTGGGCAGCCTCAGCATTGACCATTAAGTGTGAAGGTATCAATCACCAGATCTACCCTGACTCAGTGGAACAACTCCTATGTGACCACGTCTTTGTGCGCATCAAAGAGACCCTGGACAAAAAGGAAAACCTGAAGGCAATTATCTGGGACTCCTGCCAGTACAAGATCATACACTTTAAGGACCACCAGGATACCTCCACACCTCAGGATTGCAAGATTGTAGCCCACCATCCAGAAATCTTCAAGGAAGCTCTACCCGGGTTGCCCCCAGAGAAAAACATTCAACACTCCATCCAACTCAAAGGAGCTGTACCCAAAGCACATCCTATCTACAGGTTGACCCCAAACAAAGACAACACCCTACACGCCTACCTCAAGGAAAAATTGAAGAAAGGACTTATCTGCCCCTCATAGTCTCCTTTTGAGGCTGCCATATTCTTTGTAGCCAAGAAGGAGTACCTTGCATCTGGTCACAGACTACCAAGCCCTAAACAAAGTTACCATCAAGAATTGTTATCCACTACTACTGATTGAAAATCTCTTTGACGCCTTGGGAGTAGCCAAAGTCTTCTCCAAGATTGATCTGACTGCAGGATAAAACCAAATTTGTATTAAGGAGGAAGACATCCCCAAAACAGCCTTCCACACTAAATACGGCTCATACAAGTGTGTGGTGCTCAACTTTGGCATGACAAATGCCCCGTCTAATTTTGTAACCTTCATGAACAAAGTTTTTGCTCTGCACATAGGCAAGCATGCCCTGGTCTACCTAGACAACATCATTGTCTACAGCCCATAAGTGGAACAGCACTACAAAGACCTAGAGGCAGTCTTTGCTACCCTGGCACAACAAAAACTGTTGGCCAAACCCTCCAAGTGCCAGTTCTTCTGGAAGCAATTACCCTTCCTTGGTTGTATAGTCTCAAAATATGGCATCAACTCCAACAGTCAAAAGATACAGGCCATATGCAAGATGCTGTCACCCAAGGATAAGTTGGAACTCTGCACATTCTTAGAGATGATGGCCTATGTATGCCGCTTTATACCTGACTGTGGCATTTTGACTGCCCCCTTATCCGCCATAAAAGGCGCCAAATCCAAGTTTGTTTGGACCCCTCAATGTGATCTCTGTTTTAGACGCCTCAAGGAGAAGCTCAGAACAGCTCTCATCCTGCAATATCCCAAACGTGACAGGGAATACCAAATAGAAACCAACGCCTCAGATGCATCAATTGGGGGAGTACTACAAATCAAAATCAATGATGGTGACTTCTTGCCCATAGCTTATGAATCACAAAAATTGACAGATGGCAAGTGTCAATACCCTATCCACAATCAGGAACTGTTGGCCATTGTACACTGTCTAGTCAAATGGCGTTGCTATCTAGAACAACAGGAAGAATTCATGGCACTGACCAATCACAAGTTGTTCATATACTTCAAAACCCAATCAAATCTATCTTGCCTTGCCCACTGGATGGAGCTCTTGGAGAGATTCAATATGCTCATACAGTACAAACCTGGTCATGAGCTTGCCATTGCAGACGCCCTCTCACGCCTATATGTCTGTGCCACAAGAGAGAAAAATGGGCTTGACCCAGACTTGCCTCTCTTGGTGCTACAAACAAAAGATGAGGGTTTCCCTCCTGGTAAACCTAACATAATAAAGGAAACATTCATCATAAACAAACACCTATTTTCTGACGTGTACAGACTTTGCACAGAAAATGTCCAACGGCATTACCATCCCTTATATCCCCACAAACCAGCAAGTAGACACCATCCTATGATATCACAGAGACCTTGGACACCCCAAGAGTTAAAACCTATATGAGTTCCTTAAACACAAGGCATGGTGGCTGGCCCTATACCATGATGTTCAAGAAGTCCTAGACCAATGCAAATTATGTGAGAAATTTTCAAAAAGCAAAACCCCACCAAAGTTAGTAATACCCATCTGCATGCAACTACCCTTCAAGGTGTGGTCCCTCAATGTTGTTGGCCCCATGCCAGGGAAACACAACAATAAGAAATACATCATCACCACCATTGACTTTGCTGCAAGATATCCAGTAGCCCAAGCAGTAAAGGCGCATACTGGCAATGACATACGACAATTCATAGGAAGAGAGATAGTCAGCAAGTTTGGAAATCCAGAACTCCTGATAACTGATGGAGGGAAAGAACTGACCTCCAAAAACACTAACATAAACCTTGCTAAAAATGGGGTCAAACATACTGTGACAACACCATATTACCCACAGGCCAATGGACAAGTAGAGCAGCTTAATGGCAGTCTCATGCAAGCCCTAGCCAAACTCACTGTTGGGAGGCCTGAAGACTGGATAAGCAGCTATTGACTAAACTACTTGTGTGCCAAACCCAAGTGAACAGATCCACTGGAAAAAGCCCTTTTGAGTTGGTATATGGCACACAGCCAAATATCATTCAAGCATTAACAGGACCCAAGCTGGAATTTACAAATAAACTCCCCCCACAATCAGCCCCTCAATTTATATAGGCAAACAACAGGAAAACAGAAAAAGAAAGTGAATGTCTGCAAAAAATCTTTGTCCCCATCCAAGATAGACATGAATTTGGGGACAAAGTTTGGGTCATGAACGTTGATAAAAGAAAACTACAAAACAAGAAAGTAGGTCCAGAAATCATTCTAAAGGTAAACAAAAAATAACACTTACCTTGTGCAAGGACTTGGGAGGCGCAAACAAGACAAAACCCTACACCATGATTGCCTGAGACCCTGCAAAGCAAGAAAAAAATAAAGCAAAACCGCCCTGCCCGCCACAGAACAACAGTTAGTCCAGTATGGCGCCTGGACTCCTGACAACCTCCCTGATAACCTAAACCTAGAGGAGGCCAACCTTCAGTTGGGGGGGTGTTGAAACAGCAGGCTCAACCCGCAAGCAATGTTCTGAGCAAGCAGGTTTGTGACCCGCAATCTGTTTATCCAGCCACTCAAAGCCAGACTAGGAAGTCAACTCAAATTGCCAAATCCAGCAACATTAACAAATGATGATCCCTTATGGTGGATACCTTGTTTTGGCGCTTGACTCATTACCAGGATAAGACCACTCCCTTCACCATCCAATCAATTGATTAACACAATCATGTTTCTGTTATCCTCAATTCACACTTACTATATAATCCTTATCTCTCAATTAAGAACATTATCTAGTTTCTAAATATTTTTCCCCTTGTAACTCTGCTAAAACAGCACAGTTACAACACCATCAATTAGTTGATCCAGACAAAAAGGGGGTCTAGAAGCCTTGGTGGCAACATCAAAATGCTCCAAAAGAGAAGAAAATTTATGCCTGGGCTTAGGACCAGCTCTAGAGAAAGTAAATGCTACTGAGCAAGTTAGGGACGGGCTCAATCAGGGGTTTTTAGAAGACCAGAATCAGGACAGATACCTGAGGCTGGGTAATTTTTTTGTTTGTATCCAAAGTATCAGGATTTTCTTATTAAGGTAAGTGGCACCTTGATACCACAAGCCACAGATGACAAAATAAACCTTGTACACCCAAAGCCATCATCTAGAGAAATTAATCCCAGTCAAACCTCTCCCAGAAGGCTTTTCTCAACTTAGTGCAGGAGGCACTACAAACTTCTATACTAAATCTAATAATTTTAGACAAGATCAATTCAAGTGTGCTTGAAGAATCCAAAGTCCTGATGAAGGTGGGTATGAACTGCTAGGTCAGGAAATATTCTGTCAATTATTTTTCTGTCAAGGTTGATTAACTATAATTTTTTCATAAGTAATTTTTTAGAGTTACAATAAATCAAAATTTTAAGTATACTTTATTTAAAAATAAATTATATGCTTTACATATATGATTGTTTTCAATTTTACTTTTTGTATCTAAGGGGCTAATTTTAAGTTTTACTTTTTTAAAAGCTAATTAAATTAAATTTCATTTCCTGAAAATAAAATAAGATCAAATTTTTTTTAAAAATAATCTTTATAAAAAATACTTTATTTTTTTGTGTTTTTTGATTTTAATTGTTGCACAGTTAAAAAAGTTAAATGCAAAGACAACTATAGTTGAATCAAATTTGATAGGAAATCTGTTGATAAAAAATTGACAAAATATCTTCCTACCCCAAACTGTCACCTTTAAGGAGGCCTCTACTATGAATTCTTGATTGATACTTTACTAGTTCAAAAAGAAGTTAAAAAGATGGTGTTTAATTTCAGACTTCCTTAGAATATGAAACATGAGCTGACTGTTAAGTGCCATGGAAAACAGTAATTGACTTTTATCTAGGGTTTGATCTCTTTAAATACCTTTTTCCTTTGGTAAAGATGAGCTCTAGTACTGTCTTGATACATCAATTGAAGAGATGAAAGGTAGTGAAGCTCTTAGAAGAAAGAATGTCCACCTGTGATGGAGCTCTAAGAAATTTGTGCACCAAGGCCTAATGATCTTACTGGTAGGGAAAAACCTCTACTTGACATTGCAACTTAGGATGGTGGGTTCATTTAACATTTTTCATTTTCACCAGTAGTCTAACATCATTAGGGTTTATCAATGGCTGATAAGAAAACTAAAATCCTGAATATGGATATAAAAGCACCTTGTCACATTCCAGAATGAATTAGCCAAAAACATAGTTGACTTATGTCAAGGGCAATAAAACAATCACTCAATTGTCCACTTATTTTAATACATTTGTTATTTTATGCCTGTATACTCATTAATTTTTTTCCTAAAAAGCAAAAATCAAATCAAGGGTTAATTGCACATAGAGTGTGATCTTTACTTCCACAGCTAATAATAGATTTTTAGTATCTAAGAGCCATCTTCCTCCATTTAGAAAAGCGTTAGAAACTGGTTGTTTTGAGACAGGAGATTTTTATATGCCACTTCTTCACTGCTTTAATACAGAAAGTCCTTTTATTGGTTCCTCTTTCCCTTGGCAACAATTTTGTGCTCCCACTATATAACCTTGAAAATATATCAAATAAACACCAGTTTGTCTTATTATCTTCTTATATTCTTATGTCCTTATACAGGCTGTCATTATATTAAAACATGTAAAGTTTTAAGAAAATAAGTAGTAGACTAACTATTTGTAGAAATACAGCACCCATGCTGAATCTTTACAACATCCCTCCCCTCATGATTGATTGACATCACCATTTTCTAAAATGAATTGTAATTAACCTTTGATTCAGAAAATTTATACCCTTACTCCTAGTAGTTTTTTTCAGCTCAATTATCACATCCAACAACTCTACCTATAAGAAAATACATCCTAGCTAGTTACTATTGCTAATCCCACAAGAAGTAGAGACTGTATTTCTTGTATAATGAACAACTGCTCCATGATGTATCTTTAAATAGATACATAGCCCATACTCTTGAGTGCTTTTAAACAAACAACACCTTATTCCTTAAGAGCCTTTAATGCTGTGAAATTGAATTTAATAGGGGTTAAAATTGGTCTAATGAATGGTGGTTTGCATAATGACTCATGGGAAAGCTTTAGCCTTTTGATTTTGACTTGCTGAGATCTCTTTACTCAAATATGGGTTGAAATCAATAACTGAGCCTTCTGAATCTCTACCTGCCTCTTGCCACTTGGGGTACCTTCACTTAGGCTATTAGGATTGAACCTTTGGGTATAAATTCAAGTGTACTTCTTTCCAATAAAATAAGTTTATTTTTGCTTATTGATTTTGACACTGAATCTTTGGCACTTGTCTTTCATTTTCTAGGAAGATAACTATTAATTATACCCAGACAAACAGGCTTAGGCCAAGAGCCACAAGTCTTCTGTATTTAAGACTTTCATCTGAGTTTTTTATTAAATCAAATAATAAAGTACAACTCAAAAAAATGGTACTCACTAAATGGAAAACAAACCCTGTCTTCACACCTTTTGATACCACCTTCCTTGGTTCTGCCTGCCCTCCTTCAGCTGGCAGTACCTTGTGTCAGGGATCCAGTCTTGAGCGGCCAGCCTGTTGTTTTCAGGGGTAACTTGGGCCGGGTTTTTTGCAGGCAATGTCTACCACAAGAGGGGAGCTAACTTTAAAAGGTAAGAGGCAGGCTTCCCCACCCAGGACCACGGGCCGGCGGCCAGGGTTATAGTATTAATCACCCCTGTGAGGGTGATATACACAATTCTAAACAGCTTGCCAGAATGGCTGGTTGGAAGGTCAGCAAAGAAGCAGGCATAGGTTTTGGGGTCACAGGCGGTTCCATGGACAGGTTGTAAGCAGGGAGATAGTTGAATTTCCCTCTGAACAACTTGGGTGTTGAAAATATCCACAGGCCTTGTCAGTTGTATCTAATTGTGGATTGTATGCGGGCCAAGGGATCAAGTTCAAGTATCTTTTCTGGGGTGTATTCCTTGTATTCAGACTTCAGAGGGTAGTTGATAAAATGGACGGGTCCAAAGGGTACACCAGGAGGACAGAAAACAGCAGGTGGAGAGTCAGGAGATCTCAAACTGAATTAGTAGACAGCAAATACAAAATAAGGCAATAGCTGTATGAGCCAAAATAACATAACCTTTATTCAAAAATGGCAAAAAGTTTGGAGCACGGGGTCTTTGGGTCTATATAGTACCCCACCTCTAAACTTAACATTTTCCATGGAGGGTTCATCAGGGCATTGGGAAGGGCAGGGTTGGGGGAACTGGGTGCTTGGGTCCAAAGGCAGCAAAATGGTACTTGGCCCGGGATTTCTTTTATTGTTCAATAATCTCAATTTGGCTACCTGATTATCTTGCTTTAGTTTTGTGGCCATGGGACCAGGCTGCGGGCCTGTGCCTCTTTCCTGGGTTGGCTCTTGATTAGTTGCTGTTGTAGAATTCAAGTTTATGAGACTAATAGTTGCCAAATCAGTACCTCCATTAGGCGCTGTGATTAGTCTTCCATTTGGTGCAATAATTTCTTTGATTTTGCTCTTTTTACTGCATGGGTCAATATTCTTGGTATCAGCTTGTGGAGGCTTAATCCCAGAAAAACGCAGGCGGTCCTGTGGTCCACAGCCTGGCGGCCCAAAGGAATACAGGGTTGGGGTTTGATTCCTGCTCCTGGGCCTGGGTTTCCAGAGAGGAAGAATTGTCAATCCTGACACCTTGTCTACTATCTCTAGTCTTCTGCTCAAGGAGAACATCTCAGATACTCCTGTCATCCTTCCTGCTGTGGTTATCTTTCCCCAGTAACACATTTTCCTTATCTCCATGGACACACCTACCTTTTATCAAGTGAAAGAAACTGTGTTTGCTCTGATGCAAAATAGCTGTGCTACTGATATCATGGGATTAAATCTCAAACCTGCATTTAAAAGCCCTGACTACCGCTCTATGATGGTAGAATGCGGATTAGCCAATTTTCATACCTCTTTCTTGGCAGCTAATGGGAACTTCCTTCAGCACTTCATTTAGCCTGCACTTTTCCACCAAGAGTTACCCCTGGATTCACACTCCTTCCAACTGAAAGCCATGCTGACAGTCTCCTTCAACAACTATAAGCAGGTTGGGTCCTTTCAACAATGGGCCCATGATCTCCTCTTGTTTTTGGTCAATCAGTATCTCTCTCTCTTGGACTAACAGCATCTACAATCCACTGTAGATGTTATCTGTACCTCTCTCACTACTTAAATATGAAATTGACTGCAGGCTTACAAAGTTGGTCAAGTTTCTTGGCAAGAGTACATTAAAACCAGTCTCACTTTCCAGTGAACTGCCCTATATAATCTCATCCAACAGCTCAACCAATTCTGTGTTCACTTGAACAACCAGATGGGACTATTGGAAGCTTATGTCACTTTAGTCTCTTTTTCAGCAAAAGAGGCTTCCTAAGCTATACACACAGAATGGATAGCCAAACTCCAGAATCACTGAGACTATGTTGAAGAGCGCTTCAAGTCTGAGAACTTCAAGTCACATATTCTTCCTGCTAGCAATCCTAACTCTGAACTGCAGGAGATATGGGAAGCTATTTGTGAAATCAAAGCCACAGCTCAGCAGCAGACTGTTTCTATTGTATATGCCCCTCCCCCTCCTGACCCACAAGTAACGGTGTTGATTGAAAAAAATAACACCTTTGAGCTGAAGTTAGGCTTTGCAAGCAGCTGTAGCTACATCTGTTGCCCCTTGCACTCATAACAAAGAGGAAGGATGTTGTCCTAGGAAGGAAAGAAAACATCAGATTAAGTGTACTACTCTTCTTGTGCATTTGAAACAAGACATTGATGTGACCTCTCATAGCTACAAGGCCCTTGACTCTGACATACAAGAGATGAGCAAACTTATTAAAAATATGGATGAACAGTTCTCCCCTCTTATTATGCAGGTATAAGCGCTGTCTACACAAATTACTGAGGTCTGTGCTAATACAGCAGTACAGAAAATCTGGATAGATGTTGTGAATCCCACTATTCACCGTATTTTGATTTTGCCTTTGGTGGGCCATTTCAAAGACAAATCTCTTGCTTTTGCTTTTGCCTCTCAAAACAAGTCAATGGCTGGATTGAGAAATACAATTGTTAAGGTTCTTGACCCTGCGCAACTCACTCACCCCACTCATGCTTGTGGAAAGTGATCCTACTGTCCTGGTAGTGTTTTTTGGTACTGCCAACCACTATATATTCCATTTTCCTATTCACCAATAAAATTAAGTTCTATTCACATTTTTGTCTTTGTGTCTTCTTTACTTCTGCGCCTCTCTATAACTACAACTAGTAGAGATTATTCATCCAGGGCTGCAAGGTAAACACATAGCCTTCCCTGTCATCTAACCAAAACTTAGTACAAATCCAATCCTAAGGTTAGGATTTCCCGTTGTGTATCTGTGCCGCGCCTCAGAATACAACAAAAATGGCGCTCAATACAGGGGCTGTAAGCCCCTTGGTTATCCCTTTTGTATCCACATTTTTAGATCCTTTGCCTCTGCCTATACAAGAGCCAACTTCACCTGAAATTACTAGCCCTCCTATTGAAGAAGATATTGCCAACCTGCCTATTGTCCCTACTGTACTGAACCTTGGGAATGATCCCTGCCTAGTTGCTTACCCCATGGGTACCCCTGACTTAGAACAAGTCATGTCAGTAGCCCTTGGGATAGCCCATGAAGGAGCCATCCCTTGCCTTCAGTTGCAGTTCAGTTGGGCTGAATACTACAAATTAATTGTGGCTCCTCAATTTCCACAGCATCTCCTCTCAGCAGCTGGCTCTGCTGAGCACTTACTATTGTCCTTTGTGCAGCCTTCCTTGGCCCACCATCAAATGGTGTTGGGGCTCCACGTTCAATAAATCTCATCTCTACAAGCAGCAGTTACTCATCACTGGTACTAGTTTGCTGCCTATCAACAGTGGATCCATTCCCTGTTTTCCTTGGTATCTGAAAATCAGCGCAACTCTGTTACCTCCCAGACCTGTTTGGTTAATTCTATCAAACAAATGTTCCAGTCTATCCCTTAATACGTGAGAGAGCATCTACACAAGTTTCACCAGCTAGAATAACCCTGGCAAACTCAAGTAGATTCCACCTTAAACGCTTATCTCACCAACTTCCAACGGCTTGTGCAACAGCTCAATGCATTCAGCATGTATTGCTTTGAGCAACTATAGCAGGTAGTAGACTTTGCTGTTAAGGGCCTTAATGAACTCAGTGCGGCATTTGATCAAGAAAGAGCTACCACTGCTGCTGCTATAGCCAAACTCTAGAGTCAAGTGAATGAATTAGCTACGCCCAAGCCAGATGTTCCACCCTCTCCCCCTTCTGATGATTTGAAAGATTGTGAGCAAAGAATATGGGATGCTATTTGAAAGTTACGTACAACTACTTGCAGTCAAGGACGTCCTGCTGAGGCTCCTCAACCTGACCCCCAGGTGCTTGAGTTGACTGCTCAAGTTGCAGATCTACAGCAAGAACTTGCTGCCCTACGTGAAATGATGGCAACTGCTGCTAGCCCAGTTGGGGTTGTTGATGAAGATGGTTGCTGCTTTGGCTTACTAGGATCTCCTTGAATCCAATGTGCTAGGGAACTAATTGCCCTAGCTAACAAGGTGTACCAATTGAAGTGGGATCATACTGAACTGGATAGAGACGTACAAGAGATTAATGACGTGATCAACTCTGTTAATGATAGGTTTGCCCCTTGCCTCTCAGTGGGGCCATCCCTTACTTCTAGACTGGCTGAGCTCTTAATAATAGTGACCACCCAAGGTCAACGCCTAGATGTTACTGCATAACAGACCACTCAAGGTTTGATACGGGTGCCCGCGCTGTTGAGACCCTGACTACCCTTGAAGAGAGTGTTTGTCAGCTATGGGCTAGATAGCCCCCCTCTGAATCCAAGGCAGAGTTTAACCCTGCATATAAACGTACTCAATAGCAACAATGGTGGCCCAACTCCCAAAGCACACTTCAAGCCTACCTTTAAGAAAGTCTTTGATACCAAAACCTCAACCATTGCAGATTTTTTAACTATCTACAAAACTGCCATGAGATGAGCTTTAGACAAAGTTAAGAAAGAACATATTCTGACCTGTCTACATATGACTTGCCAGGAGGAGGTGGTGCCTGAGATGCCCTCCATTTAGATGTGGGAAGATATGGAGCAGCTTCTGATTGACGAGTTTGGTGGTGACCTTAGCCTGGAAGTAAAGAAGGAATCCTTCATTCATATTGATTTCAAGCCTAAAGAGACACTAGCTGAGTTTGCAGACAGATTCTACATGGAAGGACAACAACTGATAATAAGCAGACAGTTGACAGCCCATGAGACTTACATGGCTTGCGCTCAAGCCCTCAAAGTTAACCAGCTTCTGTGTCTTCACTTCAAAGCCCATAAAGCTATGCTTTCCTCTATGAAGAGCATAAAGATGCTGTTGCAAGATATGCACCTTACCCATTCTGGAGCAATTGTGAGGGAAGGACGTGCTACTTCTAACTCTGGTTCTTCTTCCTGTGGTCCTTGCATTTTTACCATGAATTTGCAAAATCCTCCTTGATGCCAAGGTTGCCACAACTGTAGTAAGATAGGTCATCATTCTCAAGTTTGCACCAACCCACGGGTTGAAGGAGCTGATCCAAAAGAGCAGACGGGAAAAGAACAGTCAATCTAGAGGCAGAGACGCTCTTGGTTGACAATTCTTCCCAGTCTCTTTCAATCCCTCCCTCTATATCTGACGCCAAGCCTGCTGACACTGAGGCTCCTCCCATTCTGCTGCTATTCCATAATATCTCTGATGACTCTGACCTAGATGACTCTGATTCTGATAACGCTGATGCATATGGGTACTCTGTTCTGGCTGTTCCTGAAACCATTACAGTCCCCTATAAATTACGCTCAGAAAAGACTACAACTACCGCTAAGCCTTTGCCTGAAGCCAAAGAAATTGTCTCTTGCCCTTACCTCACTCAGGCTAATAGGTCACCTGTGCTAGTGGAGCCATCAGAAGAAGCTGCCAAGGTTGCTGACTCTGTCTTCAAGAATGTGTCTGTTTTGCTCCATCTCCAGACTGTTTATAAGGAGTTCCCAGGATTAAGATGCATGGTTGAGAAGTGGGATAAGGAACTAGCAGAGGCTCAAGATATCTTGGCTGTCCTTCCACCCTTTGGTTGCACTACCACTTGAGTGGAGATATCCATTCAAAAAGTGAAGATCAAAGCCGTTTTAGATACTGGCTTGCCAGTCAACGTTGTCTCCTCTAGGCTAGTGAAGAAACTCAAACTTTCCCCTGACCTTAATTATCACCAGTTGTATGGCACAGCTGGACTGTCTATGACCCGCGCCATAGGGGGTACTCTGCTCTACACATGCGGTTTGGCAAGCTTCTCCTAGCTGCACCAGCATTTGTCTTGGAAAACAAGAGTTACAATCTCTTATTTGGCACCCAGTTCCTTAGGGAATATAATGGTATAATCAACTTAAAAGATGGTTACCTCTCTATTTTGTGGTATGAAGTCCCTCTGATCTTTGAAGAGCCGGTTAAAGTTCCCAGGATACGGCTCAAGACATGTGCTATAGAATATCCCACTGTGGTTTTCAACCTCAAATATTGCACCCAGTCCTCAAACATGAAATTTCCACCCATGGCTTGTCCTGCGTCTGAAGGGATTCCTCTCCTAGCCACGTCTTCTGTCACCATCCCACCTGGCTCCCAGGCCATCCTAGACTCCCAGATATCATATGAACTACCTGAATGAACCTTCTTTGAGTTTTACTCTCCCCCCTTGTTAGGACGCAACAAACCTTATCTCTGTCCTGGGATCCTAGATGTCTCCCATAAGGACCCTGTTCAATTGTTGATAGCCAACCTGACTGCTCTCCCCATGACCGTATCTAGGGGGCAGGTTGTTAGATATGGCAAGTTGTTGAGTGCTCCTGATGTCCTTTCTCTTCATCCCTTTGGCACGTTCCAAGACTTTAACCTACCTGAGGATGAGCCCTAATTCCTATCCTTGTTCACTGTGCAACACTTTCCACAGTTATCCCTGGTTCAACAGAAAGAGGTGCTAGACTTGTTAGACTAATTTCCAACATCTTTGCAAAGGAAATTACTAACTATGGGTTAGCCAAAGGCATTATCCATCAGATTGACACTGGTGATGCTCCTTCCTTCCGTGCTAAACCATATTGCCACAGTCATGTAGAGGACGCCCAGGTATCTAAAGAGCTCAAACAACTGTTGGACGCTAGGCTGCTGTCACCTTCCCAAAGTCCTTGGGCATCCCCGCTAATCATCTTAAATAAGTAGGTGGAGGTCATTGTATTTTGATGGACTATTGCCAATTGAACTCTTTGATCAAGAAGGACTTTTACCCCTTGCCGCATATCAATGATGCTCTCTGACGTCTTGGAGGCTCTAAGTTCTTCTCCTCAATGGATCTGGCATCTGGATACTGGCAAGTTGACCTATTGCCCAAGAATTGTCAAAAAGTTGTGCTCATTACATCTGAAGGGCTTTTCGAGCCTACTTGCATGCTGCAGGGACTCTGCAATGCCCTGGCCACCTTCCAAAGAGCCATGGACTCTATCCTCTGTGACTTGAAGTTGTTGTGGTCCTAGTATACTTGGATGATATAACAGTTTTCAGCGCTACCTTCACCAATCACCTGGCTCATCTCAAAGAAGTGTTCATAAAATTTGAGAAGCTGGCCTTAAACTGAAACCATCTAAGTGTGCTTTCTTCAAGGAACGCCTTGAATTCTTGGGCCATGAGGTAACTCAGACAGGGATTTGTCCAATGAGAAGAAAGTTGAGACCATTGACAAAATGCTTCCACCCACTAACTTGCAAGAAGTACAAGTCTTTCTGGGCATGATGGGTTACTACAGACAGTTCATCCCTGACTTCACTAATACTAGTGAACCTATAGTCCAGCTGTTACGTAATGTCTCTTTCAAATGGACTGCCAGTCAGCAGCAAGCCTTTGAAGCCCTTAAGCAGAAACTCAAAGAGGCGCCAATCCTAGTGTATCCTGACTATGATAAGGAGTTCATCCTGTACACCAATGCTAGCAATCTTGCTATTGGAGCTATTCCAGCCCAACTAGACAACAAGGGTGCAGACCATCCTGTGGCCTACACTTCTTGTGTGCTAAAAAAACATGAGAAGAACTATAGTGTCACAGAGAAGGAGTATCTTGCGGTGTTGCATGCAGTCAAGCAGTTTTTTCACTAAGTATATGGTACCCACTTCACAGTTGTCACTGACCACGCTTTGCTTAAATGGTTACAACAACTTAAGGAGCCAAAATGCCGCCTAGCTAGATGGGCCCTACGTCTGCAAGGTTACAACTTCACTGTGCTCCATTTCCCTGGGGTTTAACACCAGAACACTGATGGGCTCTCCAGAATGCCCATTCTTGCTTTGCATCCTGCAGAGGCTGATTGGTTATACAAAATAATTAGGTACCCTTCTTCTTAGGAAAGTGAGACAGAAGAGGTACAACTGGCCTTGTTCAAGCTATCCAAAGATATCCTCATACACAACAATCAGCTCCTTAAGAAGGTACAAGACCAGTATCTGCCTTATGTACGGCCCAGTATTTGCCTCTTGTTGGTGTTGCAAGCTCATAAAGAGACTGGGCATGGAGACATTGCTAAGACCTTTGACTGGCTTCAAAATAATTACTTCTGGGAGAACATTTGCCTGCTGATCCCAGACATCATAGCTAGCTGCCATGAGTGCCAGCTGCAGAGGCCTTGAGCTGCTGCCCACAAGATAAAATTAGTTCCCCCGCAACATGCCTTTCACACTGTCAGCATTGACGCGGTAGATCCTCTCCCCCGCTCATGTTATGGATGTTGCTTTATTCTGATTGCTGTTGATCACTTCAGCAAGTGGGTAGAGGCTTGCCCTACAAAGTACATCACAGATAAGACAACTTCTGCCTTCCTGTTACAGGATATTTTCTAACGCCATGGCTGTCCTCAAGTGTGCCTCTCAGACAATGGGACTAATTTTAATCCAAACTGGTAACCTCTGTTGTTGAAGCTTTGGGATCACACCAATCCTTCTCTTCCCCCTACAATCCTTCTACCAATGGGGCAGTTGAGCATGCAAATTCAACACTGGTCTCTATCATGAGGAAGCTCACCTACTCTGATGCTGCCAACTGGGACCTATACTTACCTGCCGCTCTCTTTGCATACCGCCTTTGCAAACATTGTGCCACTGGATACTCCCCTTTTGCTATGCTGTATGGGCAAGAGGCTACTACCCCATCACTCATGGGACCCCCCTGCTTACCTCTGATAAGGCTATGAATTCTGACAACCACATTAAGGACCTAGTCAACTGTATAATTGATATACAGGCCACTGCCTACACTTCTGCATATAAGACTAAGATGCTTGAGCTCTCTCCCAATAATGCTGGGTGCTCCCCCCTGCCTGAGTTTGATGTTGGTGACCATGTACTTTACTACCAACACAGAGTAGATGGTCACACACATAAGTTGGACTCTCTGTGGATTGGCCCTTTAGAAGTGACCTTTAAACAAGGGTTCAAATACACTATAAAGCTCTTCAACAGTGGCTGTCCTTTTGCTTGAGTGCACGCAAAGTTCCTTTGTAAATACCACCCCCCTAAGGCCAATCTAGGGAGGGCAATATCGTGAATCCTACTATTCACTGTATTTCAATTTTGCCTTTGGTGGGCCATTTTGAAGACAAATTTCTTGCTTTTGCTTTCACCTCTCAAAATGAGTCAATGGCTGGATTAGGAAATAGAATTGTTCAGGTTCTTGACCCTGTGCAACTCACTTGCCCCACTCATGCTTGTGGCAAGTGATCCTACCGTACTGGTAGTGTTTTGTGGTACCGCCAACCACTATATATTCCATTTCCCTATTCACCAATAAAATTAAGTTCTATTAACATTTTTTTCTTTGTGTCTTCTGTACTTCTGCGTCTCTCTCTAGCCACAACTAATAGAGATTACTCATCCAGGGCCGCAAGGTAAACACTTAGCCTTCCCTGTAATCTAACCAAGACTTAGTACAAATCCAATCCTAAGGTTAGGATTTCCTGTTGTGTGTCTGTGCCGCGCCTCAGAACACAACAATAGATAATGCCTTCCAAGTGTACAATGCCTCTAGAGACTCCAGAGCTCATCAATTAACTACTCTCAATACCTTAGAAGAGAGTGTATGCCAACTGTGGACAGTGCAACCTCCCATTGAGAGTGAGGCTGAGTTTATTCCTGAGGTACATGTTCTTAACTTGAACTCTCAAGATAGTTCCAATGGGTCTGTTAACACTGGTGTTGATTAAGCTATAAGCTGTTATCAGGAAGCCAGAAATAAGAAGAGGCATTAGGTGACTCAGGGCGGGGTACCACCAGGTCAATGGGTAATTCTCACCATAGGATGGGTGCTAACTTGATAATATAGGGTACAGATGGCCCAAGTAAAGACCCAGGCCTGGAGTTGGGCACCATAGAGTCCACACTCCTTTCAGAGTAATATAGAGTACTCCAAATAGTTTAGTGGACATGTTCACAGTGCCAGTGGAGGTTTCCATTGGGCAGTTGGGTTGCAGGGTTAAGGGCGGAGTCATGGGGATAAAGTAGGCAGCCAGATAATTGTACTTGTCATTGAATAATAAGGGCGGCACCTCAATCCTCTTTCCTTCACGTTCTATGCATCCAGTTCTTCTAGTCCTTGCCAAGGGATAAGCAATGAGGATGGTCTCCAAGTTAAGCTCCAAGTAGGCGGGGTTGGGCGGGTATTTGGTAAAATGCACAGGTCTGAAGGGGGCTTCAGGGGACAGTATAGTACCTGAGGTGGGTCAGCAGGTTGATCTCTAGAGGGTGCAGTTGCTTGGTTGTCTACTTGGCTGGGGTTGAGACAAAAGATCACTAAAACTAGATAAGGTAAAATTTGTTCAAACCAAAGGTTTATAAAACTTTATTATTGAAAATTACAATAGGGTCATCCCCATACTGCTGGGTTCTTATACCAGGTTATTTTGCTTCTTTGCCTTTTTCAGAAGACAGGCCTGTTGACAATTTTCTGGCAGGACATGGATCTTGGCTTCTAGTTTTGAGGGTGGTGGATCCTGGTTGTACTTGCTCTGGAAAAACAGAAGTGGTGATGCTTTGTTTTGCTGCTGCTGTTCACCATATCACCTTAGCAGTCCAATTTCATTACCCATTATGTATTGAGACTGGCAGCAGCTGGTGATCATTGGAAGGGCTAGCAGTAGGCCTTGTTTTAACCTTCTTTAGGAAAGCTACAACATCTGTGTAGGTCTGGGTCTTTTATGGCACAAGGTTGACAGCAATCTGGTGACCACTTGGGGAATCATCCTTAAGAGGCTGGCGGGTCTTGGAGTAATTCAACAACTTGGGTTTGTGACTTAGAAAGTTGGCAGGTCCCTGCCTACCTTGGGTGACTTGATTTTCCTTTGAAGGGTTGGGGTTCTACTCTGGGGTTTTTAATGTTGATATTGAACTTACAGTCTTGATACTTGACAGGCTGACAGGTTCCTGTCCCTCCTGGTTGAGGCAAGGCATTCTGGCAACCCAGGGTTTGGCCCAACTGGCAGTCTGGAGGGCTCCTGTCTACCCTGGTTGATGCAAGGCATTTCCTGAGGACTGGGGATTAATTCCTGGGTTTTCAATACAATTATTGGAATTTCATTATTGTAACTGTGCTGTTTTAGCAGAGTTACAAGGGGAAAAATATTTGAAAACTAGATAATGTTCTTAATTGAGAGATAAGGATTATATAGTAAGTGTGAATTGTGGATAACAGAAACATGATTGTGTTAATCAGTTGATTGGATGGTGAAGGGAGTGGCCTGATCCTGTTAATGAGTCAAACGCCAAAACAAGGTATCCACTTTAAGGGATCAGCTTTTGTTCATGTTGTTGGATTTAGAAATTTGAGTCAACTTCCTAGTTTGGCTTCAAGTCACTGGGCATTTGAGTTGAGGGTCACAAACCCAATCAATTGGAATTTTTCTGGCAGGTTGAGCCTTCTGTTTTGACACCCCCTGTCTGAAGGTTGACCTCCTATGGGGGCAGGTTTTCAGTGAGGTTGTCAGGGGCCCAGGCACTGCATTAGACTAGCTGTTGTTTGGTGGCTAGTGGGATGGTTTCTAGTTGTTTTTGCCTTGATTTAATGGTCTTAATTGGTCATGATGTAGGACTTTATCTTGCTTGTGTTTGCCAAGTCTTTGCAAAAGGTAAGTGATTATTTTGTTTATATTTAAGATGATAGTGGGGCCAATTTTTTGGGCTGTAACTTGCTATTGTCTATGTTCATTACCCAGACCTTGTCACCAACTTTGTGTCT